>LR738714.1:356564872-356672874 GCA_902687465.1 Secale cereale | reverse complement strand
TGGGGTGGAGCGGCGATGGCCGGCGGGGGTGGTGGGGGTCAGGGGTGAGGGAGTCCTAGATCGGGGGGTCCTCAGGTGGCCGGACAAACTCCTGGTGGGCCGGACTGGTGGGCCGTGAAGATTATTACAGAAGATCATCTCTCGTATCCGGATAGGATTCCTGAATTCTTGTAATGGCAAGTTTTAGGCTCGGGTGTAGATTTTCCTTCCTCTGCAAGATGATATGTACAAACCCTAGGCCCCTCCGGTGTGTATATAAACCATAGGGTTTAGTCCATAGAGGCTAGAGAATCATACAATCCTCATAGGCTAGACTTAGGGTTTAGCCTTTATGATCTCGAGGTAGATCAACTCTTATACACATATTCACTCATATTAATATAGCCGGAAGTACGGTTTTACCTCGATCGAGAGGGCCTGAACCTGGGTAAACATCGTGTGCCCAGCCTCCTGTTACCAGCGATCTTCAGATGCATAGTTTGGGAACCCCTACCCGAGATCCACCGGTTTTGACACCGACATTGGTGCTCATTGAGAGTTTCACTATGTCGTCGACGGAAGGACTGATGGATCACGTCATCAACTACAAAGGCGACATCGAGGGGATTTTCCCTCCCGGCCAACTCTTCGTGTTTGGCGGCTTCGCGCTTCGTGCCAACACTGAAGGCCACCTTGAGCAGATCGAGAGCTACGCCCCTGGCCATCATGTCAGATTCGGCAGCCTGAACTACGTTGCTGATTTTCGTGGAGACTTGATCTTCACTGGATTCAAGCCAGCGGTAACGCCTCTCTGCCACCACGATGATCATGACTTAACTCTATCATCGGATCAGGAAATATCACCTGTAACTGTTCTGGCCCTAGATCCAGAACTGATTGCGTCACCCGTAGATGGGAAGCTCAACCCCACCACGGGAGCCGCAGACTCTATGGCGTTAGAGCCGCAAACGGACCCAACTGATGGGGTCTGTGTTACCGGAACCCTGGACTCGGCTCCGATCTCTGATTCCGAACTGCGCGTAACCGCGCCCCTCAAATCCAATCAGGCCCCTATCACCGAATTCTGTGCTGCAGATATTTTCCAGCACTCACCACTTGGCGACATGTTAAGGTCGTTGAGATCTCTCTCCTTGGACGAGAACACATAGCCGCACTATATGCTGTTCGAACTAGAGGCTGATGAACAGCCGCTCTATACCCAGGGGGGTGAAGAATTTCGTTCCCCACCCACCACCCATTTGGTAGCCACGGTTGAACATCTAACCGATCTACTCGACTACGCTTCAGAAGACTTCAAAGGGATGTACCTCGAAGCTGAAGCTAATACAGATCAAGGCAGACCCATAACAGGGCGGTGCGAAGTTATGTCTTCATACGACGTGTATATGGTGGATACACCCAAAGAGGCGGAAGGCAACGGTGAAAACAATCATGTAGAGGATAAACCCGCCGAAGAGCGTCCCAAGCGTCGGCGCCCAAAACGCCGAACAAAATCCCGTAAAGGAAAGGACAGCAACACCGTGACTAATGACGGTGATATTCCGGAACAACCTGAAGACCCCGCAGAGCCAGCGATAGAGCAGGAGGAGCGAGAGGACGGCGAAACGAGTCCGAAGCCGCAGTCTGATGACAACGATACCGACGACGGTGACTATGAACCGATCTCCGAAGAAGAGGCTAGCCTGGATGACGGTGAATATACCGTCCCAGAAGAACCCTCCGAACAAAAGCGCTTCCATCGGCGGCTTATAGCCACCGCACGAAGCCTAAAGAAGCAGCAGAGACAGCTTCGAGCTGCACGAGACATGCTCAATGATAGATGGAATGAGGTGCTAGACGCCGAACAGAAACATGGCTTTAACGGCCAAACCAAAGGCTATCCCAAGCGCAAGCTGCTGCCCAAATTCGACGACAAGGCCATTGCGCCCGTCCCACCGAAAAATAAAACCACCAACAAGCCGGACCGACCACCTCACGGACGGGATAGAGTCGCTAGCAATGGCGTAAACAAGCCCCCACCCCATAAAGGAAAGGAGGGTGCAGCCCAAGTCCGAAAGCATGATCTGCGTGAGGACCTAATGTAATGCCCAGGATGGGACTATACCTCCTACGTGTCGAGGCACGACTTAAAGGTATAAGCCCATTCTGGGATGATCTCAAGTTTGGCATCTTTGCACGACTCATGTAAAAATAGGGGTGAAATTGCAAAAGGAGATAGTTGGCTTACACTCGCCACTTCACGCAATACATTACATAAGCAAAACATCATCCAAATAACATCACAACCCGACTACGGGCGAAGATCCAAAAGAAAGATACCAAATACATAAAGCCATAGGTCCGAATCGCCCCTAGTAGAAACCACTACTGATCGTCGAAAACGTCACAACTCATACAGCCACTCTCTTCATTGAGCTCCCAGTGAAGTACTTGAACCAACTCCTACATCATTCTCGGCCGAACCTGCATCTGGTGTTGTAGTATCTGTGAGCCACGAGGACTCAGCAATCCCATAACCATGGGTATCAAGACTAGCAAAGCTTTAAGGGTAGGAAGAGGTAAAGTGGTGAGATTGCAGCAGCGGCTAAGCATAATATGGTGGCTAGCTTACGAGTACAAGAATAAGATGAGCATCTACGCAAACGGTCACAAACTAGTAGTGATCGCTAAAGATCCTGAACTACCTACGAGTCAAACATAACCCCACCATGTTCTTTTCTAAAAGTGAAAAGAGACAGTCATGGTTACTCACACAGTTGTGTGTTTTACTTCGGATCATCTGTCAAGTTATCTACAACCGGACATTAACAAATTCCAATCTGCCACATAACCGCGGGCACGGCTTTCGAAAGATCATAACCCTGCAGGGGTGTCCCAACTTAGCCCATCACAAGCTCTCACGATCAGCTGAAGTGATAAATATAATATCATCACCCCTTATCTTAGGGAAATCCGATCAGGCTCGGCATCCCGGTGCACAAGACATTTCGACAATGGTAAAACAAGTCCAGCAAGACCTCCCGGCGTGCCGACACCCTGATAGTAGCCGCGCGTATCTTGTCTCAGGCCACAACCGGATGGGAGAAGCTACGAGTAAAACCAGCCCTCGGGTTTCCCCAAGGTGGCCCCGCTGCACCCCCGTTTGGGACCAACACCATCAGCACTGGCACCCCTGCTATGTCGAAAAGAATCTCCAAGGAGCATCCCCCTTATGCAATTTAATTAATTAATTAAGTTATTATGAGGCAAATTAAAACCAATGTTGGGCCTTGCTGGAGGAGTTTTATTCAAAGTTGAAGTGTCAAGGGTCCCCATATACCCATCGTGTAAGGAACGCAAAATCAAGGAACATAATGCCGGTTTATCGGCGCCTAAGGTGGCATGAGTGGAACAAAACACCGAGCAAAAGGCCAAGCCTTCCACCCCTGCCCAGTATATAGGTGTGTTAATAATAATAATAGATATTGTGATATTCCAACAACAAGTTCCCTCCTGGAACGAACTTCATCTTCACCTGGAACTAACAACGCTATAAGAGGGGCTGAGCAAGCGGGTAACATAGCCAAACAATGGTTTTGCTAGGAAGGTTTCAAAGGTTAGAAGTTTCATGGAAACAAGGAGAGGCTGACAATAAAGATGGGTAGCGCGACATATAACGATAGCATCGAGACAACTAAGCATGGCAATGGTAGTAAAGGTATCCAAGGGTATGATCATCTTGCCTGAGATCCCGCAAGGAAGAAGAACGGTTCCACGAAGTAGTCGAATAGAACCTGACAACTCCGGAACGAACCCGAAGCTAACGAGGGAAGCAAACCGGAAAGAAACAAGCAACACGGTAAACACACCACACGAGACATGACAATATGCTCAACCAAGTATGATGCAACACAAGTCTACATAGGATGCACTACAAGTCTATACATGAAGCAAAACTTGGCAAGGTAGGAAGCACAGAAAACAACACAAGTCTATATGATGCAATACATGGCAAGGTATGATGCATGACAAGTCTATACATGAAGCATTACATGGCAAGGTAGGAAGCACAGAAAACAACACAAGTCTATATGATGCAATACATGGCAAGGTATGATGCATGACAAGTCTATACAGGAAGCATTACATGGCAAGGTAGGAAGCACAGAGAAACAACACAAGAAACAAGTTTAAATGAGGCCGGAAACTACAACAACAATTCCGGAAAATCCCCATATGCATGTTTAGCAATTTAAGCAAACAACAATTCACACATTTTAAAGTTGTTAACATGATGCGGATGACATGATCAAGTTTTATGCAATTTTATTAAAATTTGACTTGAACATGATAAGGACTATATGTCGCCACGACGGAAAGAAAAGAGGGTCGTGGCGACGAAAACGGTTACGGTGCCACGGCAACGTTCCGATGATCCGACACTCATCGAGATGCCGGTGCAAAAGCTAGGTAGCGTGAGCGAGTCGAACAAGATGAAAGGTGGGGTGATCCCGTCACCGGGTTCCCACGGGTTGGCGACGAGGCAACCGAGGAGCATGACAAAAGACGAATCAGGCACGGTGCACACAAGGGAAACATCTCATACAACCACAAGCATTCGTCCACGGGTCATCATCTCGGGGTTAAACCTTCGGACCGTGCGTTTCGGGGCGGTTCGAGGTCGTAGAGGAAGTAGTGGTACTCGCGGTCGTACACGTTCGTAGAGGGAAGTAGTCGTTCCGTTCGTAGTCGTACACGAGGCGTCGGGGTCGTCGTTGACGTAGAGGTACTCGTTCCGTTTCGGAGAGGTACTTGACGAATCCATCGTTTCCGGGGCGACGGTAGTCGTTCACGTTGGCGTCTTCATTCACGGTCGTCGTACACGTTCCGTAGATGTTCATGTTTCCGTAGAGGTACATGTCGCGGCATCGGACATAGTGGTACTTGACGCGACACGGGGTCGACGATAGAGGTACTTGTCGCATCCACCAAGTGTAGTCGTACTCGTTGGCGAAGATGATCTTGATCCGATGCCTTCGGGCGTCATGGTACTTGGTATCTTGGCGAAAAAATAACAGCAGCAACAAGGAGACGGCAACACGGCAGAGTAGCTGCGGCCTTGGCGAAACAACAACAGCAACAAAGGAAGGTCTCGGTCATAGAAGTGACGCGGCTTGGGAAGATGGCGCGACGGAGCAGCTCCAGCGGCTTCGGGCGATGTGGAGGCAACGAGGCGGTGGCACGTTGGAGATGGGGAGGCAGCAGGCTCTGCAAAGCGGCGAGCGGGGCGAGGGATGGTGCAGCTCCGCGCGGGGGAGCCCGCGAGCTCCGGCGCGTCGCCGTCCGGCGGCGGGGATCGAAGGCAGCAGGGAGGCGGCGGCGTTGCCTGTGAGGTGGAGGGGCGCGGGCGCGCTCCGATGGCGCGAGGGGGATGCGTGGTGGCGAAGGACGGCGTCGAGGGAAGCTGGTGGCGATGGGGATCGGCTCCCAGGGGGGTCGAGTGGAGCGAGAGAGAAGGGAGGACGAAGGGGATCGGGCTAGGAGGGAGATGAGGGAGGGACGAGCGGCGTGGGGTCGCGAGCGCTCCTGGCGGCGCAGGAGGACGAGAGGAGGAGCGAGGGGTGAGATGGGACGAGGGGATCGGGGTAGATGCGGGCTAGGGTTAGGGGAGAGAGGCTGGGCCTTGCGGCGAAAGGGCCTAGCCTAGGAAGGCCTGGGCCGCGGGGAGGGAAGCTGGGCCTTGCCGGCTGCGGCTGGGAGGCCCCGATGGCCTATCTCTCTCCTTATTTTTTTCTTTAGCAGAAAAATAGAGAGAGTCCACAATTTATTAAGGAAAGAGGCCATGAACAAGAAATAAATGATGGAACATTTTTGGTAAGGCTTTATGGAATATTACCAACCCAACAAAAGTGGTTCCAACAAAATAGGGAAGTGCAAACCAAAATTATTTACTTGCATTAAAGGATTTTGAAAGGAGTCTAGACTTTAGGAGTGTCCAAAAAGTGTTGGGAATCTAGGAAGAGCCTCGATAAAAGGGAAAGGAAAAGTTAGCATGGTTTGAGGCAATGAATTGAGAAAGAAAAGGCATGGGGAAGATATGCAAGTGTGTTATGGTTACTTCCAACAAATGGAATATTTTTAATATAGCTCCCTAAATATTGGGAGGATATGTTTTAAAGAGAAATCACACTTCCCACGATTTAAATGGATCAAAGATCCAGACAATTTATTTGGTTGAGATGCAAGGATTAATGACATGATGTCATGATGACACGATGCAATGCAAAATAAATAACACAAGCACAAATGAAACACACGGGAGAACCCGGAACATCTGGAATCTTCTGGGATGTCGGTCTTCGGGCGTGACAACTCTCCCACACTAACAGAGGATCTCGACCCGAGATCCTAGAGATGGCACCGGGTAGAAACGGAAAAGAAGAGGTAAACAAAGTTGCTTCTTTGACAGACGAGTGAAACCACGAACCTGAGAGGTTGACCAAAATGAAAGAAGAATACAACAGAGATGAACGAATATGAAAACTCCGTTAGAAAAGAGGAACAAGGAACATTATGAGAGCCTTGTAGGTTAGAAGACATGAAACAAGAGCTTACGAACCAAAGAATATGAAACTGCAATGGTATAGCCAAGGGATAAGAATGACATAATTTGGACAGCACTCCGACTGAAAATGGAATGAATTAACATGAACTTGAGGAGATGGTATGATACTTGATGAAATCAACAACACATTGCCTCCAAAACAATTGAAAGAATGGCACAAGGGTTAAGGAAGGCTTCAGACAGCACTCCGGTTAAAAAGGTAGGCAAAACTTGATGAGATGAGAGAATTAGAATGGAGAATACAACGCTCCGGATAAATAGATAGACAAGGAAAGAACATGATCTCGATAAAAAAGAGATGATGGTTTGGAGAGATCAACATCACAATGCCTCCGGAATGAAAGAATATATGCTAGGTCATTGGAAGGAAAGAACGGAGAAGAAAATGACAACTTCTCCCACGAATGAATTTGAAAGAGCATCTTTACCAAGATGGGTTGAACAGAGTTGTTGGAAAAATCAACAACAAAAGAATAAGCTTGATGTGGGCTTATGGAAAACATCTCAAAATTAAGAGGTGACAACCAGCCACTTACGAAAACATTTGATTGGATTGAGATCAACAAGGAGATGAAAAACTTTTTTCACCGGATTGATAAATGAAGAACTTGGGCCATTTATAAGCACCATAATTAGCAACAATCCTTAGGGAAAGCTTTTAGGTGAGGTACAACCCAAGATTGCTTCAACGAATAAATTGAAGAGTTGGAAAAGATCTCCTGAACAAAGAAAATGATGGTTTTAAATATCTCATTCTTGATAACTCATGAATCATAAAACATGAAGGAAAAATTGACAAGAATGACATAACACCATCTCAAAGATAAGGGAGAAAGAATTGCACTTCGGAATGCAAGAAGAAGAATACTTGAGCTCCAACAAGAATCTTGATGAAGACTTCGAGGATGAATTAAATCATGATGAACCACCACGAAGAACTTCGGTAATGAAAAACATGAGAAGCGAAAGATGAAAAGAATAAGATTCAAGGCCTGCGATGAATTAGATGGAGCTCCGTGACAAGATAATTGAGAGAGCTTAGAACACCGGGGAACAAGACAAACAACTTAGAACCAAGGATATATTCCTTCTGAACAAACTCCGAAGAAAGGGATTAACCTCTTGGAAGAAACTAGAATAAGATTTATGTTATGCATATCCTTCACCAATTTAAGTTGAAGACAACCAAAGGATTTGGCATACTACTTATTCTCGTTGCAAAGAATTAAAGAGAGATCTAGTACAACCTTGGATAAATCTTCAACAAACCACTGGTAGGATTATGAAAAGAACGAGTGAATTAATACGATAACAAAGGAAGAGAAATCTTGAATGAACCGCCGTAAGAATATGGAGACGAACGAAGAGGCATCAATGAAGAATATTTGTAAGACAAAGTTGAAAACTGAGAACGAAGAAATATTCTGAAATGATGGCCTTCGGAGGATCACAATGGAAAGGATTCATGAAATGCTTCAGATGAGTATGAAAATAATTCCTCATAATCGAAACAATAATGAGGATGTCATTAAGCTAGAACCCCGAATCTTCAAGAGAACGGCCAAGATTTAAGAGAAACACTTCTCCGGTCTCCAAATGTTGAGAATGAAGACGAGAAATGCCATAAGAATTGTTGAGCACTCCGGAATGAAGAATTAAAAAGGTTGAAACAATGGTGAAAAGAATTGAACGCGATCTTGGAGAAGGTATATGACTGATGTAATCCATTCTTACGTCACATTTGAAAAGAATTCTCCGGAAAAAGAAGAGTCGGGTAAGATCCTGGGAAAAGACCTATGGGTTAGGGCCCACTCAAAGAAAATCACCGTTGAAAAGATTTTTTAAGAGATATTGCACCGGTTGAATTAAATGGCTTGAATAAGATAACAATCCTCAAAAATAATTTGAACGGATTAGGAATGGAATTATGAATCTTCAGCACTCCGGATATGAATAGCAAGAGGAGAATGATTAATTGGTGCACCGGAATAAGAAAGCATTGTGAAATGAGGAAAAGGATAAGATCAACACCGAAATCTTTAATTACATCCACCGGCAGAATTTGAGAACAAAAGAATGATGAACTTGAAGCTCTTGAGCATCTTCACGATAAATCACCGGATAAGAACATTGAAGGAAATGAATGAAGAAACCTCACATGAATAATATGGATACTTGATTAAGAATTCTAACTCCAAGAAGAAGAAAGGGTGGGACGATGGGGAAACAAAGACAACTTGGGATGAATGAAACAGACAAATCGTCTGATTTCTCAACGGCGTCCGTATGGAATAACTTGAATAGAAGGCACACCAGTTGAAATGATTAACATGACAAGCTCGATGATCAAGAAGGACTAGCACTCCCATAGAAATATGAGAACACCGCTTAGGAAAGGTATGGAATAAACACTTGACAACGAAGCAACTCGAATACTAGAATCAAGACAAAAAACAACGGATAGACATGTTGCAACATTATCTTCACAATATCATTCGAACAGAGAATTGAACGAATGAATTCCGTAGCTACATCAGCTTGTCGAGAAGCCACTTGGGAGAACAAAAGGTAAATAGAAACAACAAGGAGCAGATAGAACAAATACAAGATAGAAGCTTCATTCCACATATTCGTGCTAAAAGCTCATGGAACGTGTTACAAAAGGGTTTTGCAATCCCCGGATCAGCATAGCCAAGGACCCTTTAAGATGCAACTCCCGATCAGAACAACGCCCATAAAACCACTTCACTCAATGTAGAACCCCGAACTCCATATCATGCATTCGTTGGAAGAATGCCTACGAGCTACTAGATGAACCCACCTATTAATTTCCGAAAGTTTACAATTATGCAATCAGGTGTTGGGGATACAGGGGAAGCACCGCGCACTCAACTCTAATCCTACATCCAGCTGTATCCATCCTTCAACACATAACCAGTTATTTCCGGAAACCGTTTACCTCGGACCTTCGAAACGCATCTGCTATACAAGCTATGGCAATACTCCCGAACTACCTCCCCAATACTGGGTGATGTCGGGGTTATCATGCCACTAACCGCATAGGAGAGTTTTCGATGTCGGCCGTCTTAAGTATTCCAGAACTGATGCGATATATTTGTGACGACAACACCTCAGAGCTCAACTCCCCGGGACACTGCCACAACCCCTAAATGACAGGAGGCATCGAGAACAATGTTCTCGTCACAAAGACATCGGAACAATCCAAACAATACTCGCGTGATCCTAAAAAAAAATTGGTGAATTTTTGAGAGTAGAAGAGACAAAAGTAATCGTGAGGAGTCCTCACCAGAGTGATAAAGAGATGAGGAGTAAAAAGAAATCCTACTCTCCGATATATATAGGACTCAAAACATTTTCAAGTGTGTGCCTAGACTCAACCATCAACGATTCGATCAATCAGTGGGGGCTTCTAGGTCGGAGAAGGCTCTGAATACCAACTTGTAATGCCCAGGACGGGACTATACCTCCTACGTGTCGAGGCACGACTTAAAGGTATAAGCCCATTCTGGAATGATCTCAAGTTTGGTATCTTTGCATGACTCATGTAAAAATAGGGGTGAAATTGCAAAAGGAGATAGTTGGCTTACACTCGCCACTTCACACAATACATTACATATGCAAAACATCATCCAAATAACATCACAACCCGACTACAGGCGAAGATCCAAAAGAAAGATACCAGATACATAAAGCCACATGCCCGAATCGCCCCTAGTAGAAACCACTACTCATCGTCGAAAACGTCACAACTCATACGGCCACTCTCTTCATCGAGCTCCCAATGAAGTACTTGAACCAGCTCCTGCATCATTCTCGGCTGAACCTGCATCTGGTGTTGTAGTATCTGTGAGCCACGAGGACTCAGCAATCCCATAACCATGGGTATCAAGACTAGCAAAGCTTTAAGGGTAGGAAGAGGTAAAGTGGTGAGGTTGCAGCAGCGGCTAAGCATAATATGGTGGCTAGCTTACGAGTACAAGAATAAGATGAGCATCTACGCAAACGGTCGCAAACTAGTAGTGATCGCTAAAGATCCTGAACTACCTACGAGTCAAACATAACCCCACCATGTTCTCTTCTCAAAGTGAAAAGAGACAGTCACGGTTACTCACACAGTTGTGTGTTTTACTTCGGATCCTCTGTCAAGTTATCTACAACCGGACATTAACAAATTCCAATCTGCCACATAACCGCGGGCACGGCTTTCGAAAGATCATAACCCTGTAGTGGTGTCCCAAATTAGCCCATCACAAGCTCTCACGATCAGCTGAAGTGATAAATATAATATCATCACCCCTTATCTTAGGGAAATCCGATCGGGCTCGGCATCCCGGTGCACAAGACATTTCGACAATGGTAAAACATGTCCAGCAAGATCTCCCGGCGTGCCGACACCCTAATAGTAGCCGCGCGTATCTCGTCTCAGGCCACAACCGGATGGGAGAAGCTACGAGTAAAACCAGCCCTCGTGTTTCCCCAAGGTGGCCCCGCAGCACCCCCGTTTGGGACCAACACCATCAGCACTGCCCCCCTGCTATGTAGAAAAGAATCTCCAAGGAGCGTCCCCCTTATGCAATTTAATTAATTAATTAAGTTATTATGAGGCAAATTAAAACCAATGTTGGGCCTTGCTGGAGGAGTTTTATTCAAAGTCGAAGTGTCAAGGGGTCCTCATATACCCATCGTGTAAGGAACGCAAAATCAAGGAACATAATGCCGGTTTATCGGCGCCTAAGGTGGCATGAGTGGAACAAAACACCGAGCAAAAGGCCAAGCCTTCCACCCATGCCCAGTATATAGGTGTGTTAATAATAATAATAGATATTGTGATATTCCAACAACAAGTTCCCTCCTGGAACGAACTTCATCTTCACCTGCAACTAACAACGCTATAAGAGGGGCTGAGCAAGTGGGTAACATAGCCAAACAATGGTTTTGCTAGGAAGGTTTCAAAGGTTAGAGGTTTCATGGCAACAAGGAGAGGCTGACAATAAAGATGGGTAGCGCGACATATAACGATAGCATCGAGACAACTAAGCATGGCAATGGTAGTAAAGGTATCCAAGGGTATGATCATCTTGCCTGAGATCCCGCAAGGAAGAAGAACGGTTCCACGAAGTAGTCGAATAGAACCTCACAACTCCGGAATGAACCCGAAGCTAACGAGGGAAGCAAACCGGAAAGAAACAAGCAACAGGGTAAACACACCACACGAGACATGAAAATATGCTCAACCAAGTATGATGCAACACAAGTCTACATAGGATGCACTACAAGTCTATACAGGAAGCAAAACATGTCAAGGTAGGAAGCACAGAAAACAACACAAGTCTATATGATGCAATACATGGCAAGGTATGATGCATGACAAGTCTATACAGGAAGCATTACATGGCAAGGTAGGAAGCACAGAAAACAACACAAGTCTATATGATGCAATACATGGCAAGGTATGATGCATGACAAGTCTATACAGGAAGCATTACATGGCAAGGTAGGAAGCACAGAGAAACAACACAAGAAACAAGTTTAAATGAGGCCGGAAACTACAACAACAATTCCGGAAAATCCCCATATGCATGTTTAGCAATTTAAGCAAACAACAATTCACACATTTTAAAGTTGTTAACATGATGCGGATGACATGATCAAGTTTTATGCAATTTTATTAAAAGTTGACATGAACATGATAAGGAGTATATGTCGTCACGACGGAAAGAAAAGAGGGTCGTGGCGGCGAAAACGGATACGGTGCCACGGCAATGTTCCGATGATCCAACACTCATCGAGATGTCGGTGCAAAAGCAAGGTAGCATGAGCGAGTCGAACAAGATGAAAGGTGGGGTGATCCCGTCACCGGGTTCCCACGGGTTGGCGACGAGGCAACCGAGGAGCATGATAAAAGACGAATCGGGCATGGTGCACACAAGCGAAACATCTCATACAACCACAAGCATTCGTCCACGGGTCATCATCTCGGGGTTATACCTTCGGAACGTGCGTTTCGGGGCGGTTTGAGGTCGTAGAGGAAGTAGTGGTACTCGCAGTCGTACACGTTCGTAGAGGGAAGTAGTCGTTCCGTTCGTAGTCATACACAGGGCGTCGGGGTCGTCGTTGACCTAGAGGTACTCATTCCGTTTCGGAGAGGTACTTGACGGATCCATCGTTTCCGGGGCGACGGTAGTCGTTCACGTTGGAGTCTTCGTTCACGATCGTCGTACACGTTCCGTAGATGTTCATGTTTCCGTAGAGGTACTTGTCGCGGCATCGGACGTAGTGGTACTTGACGCGTGACATCGTGTAGTCGTACACGGGGTCGACGGTAGAGGTACTTGTCGCATCCACCAAGTGTAGTCATACTCGTTGGCGAAGATGATCTTGATCCGATGCCTTTGGGCGTCATGGTACTTGGTATCTTGGCGAAAAAATAACAGCAGCAACAAGGAGACGGCAACACGGCAGAGTAGCTGCGGCCTTAGCGAAACAACAACAGCAACAAAGGAAGGTCTCGGTCACAGAAGTGACGCGGCTTGGGAAGATGGCGCGACGGAGCAACTCCAGCGGCTTCGAGCGATGTGGAGGCAATGAGGCGGTGGCACGTTGGAGATAGGGAGGCAGCAGGCTCTGCAAAGCGGCGAGCGGGGCAAGGGACGGTGCAGCTCCGCGCGGGGGAGCCTGCGAGCTCCGGCCCGTCGTCGTCCGGCGGCGAGGATCAAAGGCAGCAGGGAGGCGGCGGCATTGCCTGTAGGTGGAGGGGCGCGGGCGCGCTCCGGTGGCGCGAGGGGGATGCGTGGTGGCGAAGGACGACGTCTAGGGAAGCTGGTGGCGATGGGGATCGGCTACCAGGTGGGTCGAGTGGAGCGAGAGAGAAGGGAGGACGAAGGGGATCGGGCTAGGAGGGAGATGAGGGAGGGACGAGAGGCGTGGGGTCGCGAGCGCTCCTGGCGGCGCAGGAGGACGAGAGGAGGAGCGAGGGGTGAGATGGGACGAGGGGATCGGGGTAGATGCGGGCTAGGGTTAGGGGAGAGAGGCTGGGCCTTGGGGCGCAAGGGCCTAGCCTAGGGAGGCCTGGGCCGCGGGGAGGGAAGCTGGGCCTTGCCGGCTGTGGCTGGGAGGCCCAGATGGCCTATCTCTCTCCTTATTTTTTTCTTTAGCAGAAAAATAGAGAGAGTTCAAAATTTATTAAGAAAAGAGGCCATGAACAAGAAATAAATGATGGAACATTTTTGGTTAGGCTTTATGGAATATTACCAACCCAACAAAAGTGGTTCCAACAAAATAGGGAAGTGCAAACCAAAATTATCTACTTGCATTAAAGGAGTTTGAAAGGAGTCTAGACTTTAGGAGTGTCCAAAAAGTGTTGGGAATCTAGGAAGAGCCTCGATAAAAGGGAAAGGAAAAGTTAGCATGGTTTGAGGCAATGAATTGAGAAAGAAAAGGCATGGGGAAGATATGCAAGTGTGTTATGGTTACTTCCAACAAATGGAATATTTTTAATATAGCTCCCTAAATATTGGGAGGATATGTTTTAAAGAGAAATCACAGTTCCCTCGATTTAAATGGATCGAAGATCCACACAATTTATTTCATTGAGATGCAAGGATTAATGACATGATGTCATGATGACATGATGCAATGCAAAATAAATAACATAAGCACAAATGAAACACACGGGAGAACCCGGAAGATCTGGAATCTTCTGGGACGTCGGTCTTCGGGCGTCACACCTAAACAAAAAAGCTAGCAAGACCATGTCTATATTCGGACCCAGAGACCGAGCTCCCGCACGGGACGGCGGCTATCAAGCCAATCGTGCCGGTGACATACCAGTTCGGGGTCAATACCAAACATCACAACCATCGGACATATGCCACGATATAGCAAGATACAGAGGAGCTTCACACCCTCTATGCTTCACCAATGAGGTGCTGGGTCATGATTTCCCAGAAGGGTTTAAACCCGTGAACATCTAAGCGTACGATGGAATGACGGATCATGCCGTCTGGATAGAAGATTTTATTGTTCACATCCACATGGCTCGAGGAGATGATCTCCACGCCATCAAATATTTACCCCTCAAGCTAAAAGGACCAACTCGGCACTGGCTAAACAGTCTCCCAGAATACTCCATCGGGAGTTGGGAAGAACTTGAGGACGCTTTTCAGGCCAATTTTCATGGGACTTATGTCCGGCCCCTGGACGCTGACGATTTCGGTCGCATCATCCAATAACCCGGGGAGTCATCCCACAAGCTTTGGAACCGGTTTCTCACTAAGAAGAACTAGATCGTCGACTGTCCGGACGCCGAAGCCTTAGCGGCATTCAAGCACGGTATCCGGGACGAATGGCTAGCTAGATACCTTGGACAGGAAAAGCCGAGGATAATGGTAGCCCTAACTACACTCATGACTCGCTTTTGCGTGGGTGAGGATAGCTAGTTAGCTCATAGAAGCACCAGTGACCTTGGAACATCTGAAGTCAGGGACGACAATGGAAAGCCATGGTGCAATAAAAACAAGCATCGAAACAATCCTGGAAGCCCATAGGATACAATGGTAAATGTCGGATTCAGCGGGTCCAAACCAGGTCAATGGAAGAAGCCATTCAAAGGCAACAAAGATGGTCCATCAAGTTTGGACAGAATATTAGACAGGCCCTGCCAAATCAATGTCACCCCAGAAAAATCTGCCAATCACACCAACCGTAACTGTTGGGTTTTCAAGCAGGTCGGCAAGCTAAACACCGAACACAATGGAAAGGAGCCTCAGAGCGAAGACGAGGATGAACCTCGCCAGCTGAAAATAGGGGGACAGAAGAAATTTCCACCGGAGGTCAAAACAGTGAACATGATATATGCCACTCATATCCCAAAGAGGGAGCGCAAGCACGCACTCCGAGACGTCTATGCCGTTGAGCCTGTCGCCCCAAAATTCAACCCATGGTCAGCCTGTCCGATCACTTTCGATCGCAGGGATCATCTGACTAGTATTCGGCATGGGGGTCCAGCTGCCTTAGTGCTCGACCCAATAATAGATGGATACCATCTAACCCGAGTCCTTATGGACGGCGGCAGTAGTCTCAATCTGATATATCAGGACACTGTCCGCAAGATGGGGATTGACCCATCAAGAATCAAGCCAAGCAGCACGACCTTTAAAGGAGTGATACCGGGTGTTGAAGCTCGCTGCACATGCTCCTTAACATTGGAGGTTGAAGCTCGCTGCACATACACTTCGACATAGCTCCGTTCCAAAGTGACTATCGCGCTCTACTCGGAAGGACGGCCTTCGCCCGCTTTAATGCAGTCCCGCATTGTGCCTATTTAAAGCTCAAGATGCCTGGACCACGTGGCGTTATCACGGTCAATGGAAATATGGAGCGCTCTCTCCGTACGGAGGAAGATACTGCGGCCTTAGCAGCCGAAGTACAATTGGGCCTATTCAAGCCAAATAATGTATCAATAGCGGACACAGCTAAACGTGTCTGGCACACGCCTCAGTACGGCAGCTCAGATGAACCTGAGGGAGATTGACAGCTATGCCCCCATCGACCACCCCATAAGGTGATAGCATATGTGCCTCGAGTATATAATTATGCTCTAAACATTCCTTGGGTGGTGACCGGGGTCACCTGCATACAGTCCATAGTTCGGCTAGACCCAATTCGGACTTTGAACTTATCTTCTTTTGGTTCATTAAAACGAACCTGACTTACTTTGGCAACACCGGATTGACTTCTTCGTTTCCAGGTTTATTTCTTTTTTTTCTACAGATGGCCATCTCACTCGCACCTTCAAGGACACATTACAAAGGAGAAAACGGCGCAGACGTGCAGCAGGGACCCGCACAAAGGTTTCTTTTTAGATTAAGACCATGTGTAAACCTTTTTTCTCTTTCTTGTTATATACCTTTTTGGCATGTAAAATGTCCAAAAAAGGTCATCGGCATTATCTGTAAAGTTTGCGGCTCGCCGTACTATAGATGGATATTAATAGAACAATTCTATTCATATTATGTCCAGAGTTTTTCACTCACTATGGAATGTTCTTTTCCTGCATCAGATTGCCATATGTGCCTTGTCAATATGGGTTTACTACCAGGGGCTATAGTCAGCCCTGGTATATGCTGAAAAGACCGAACACCTATAGGGAGTGTCCGGCGTCCTGGATATTTGTATTATATGCATCAGTTCCGAATCATGTCTTGGGTCAATAGTTGGGTTTCCCGGCTCCTGTGCTTACCCCTACTTTCCCGATTGTTCAGCTAGAGTGTAAAGGGAGAACTACTGCGATAGTACTTCTGTCTAGTTCGGTCAAGTACCTCAGTAGAGAAAGCCGAAAACTGACTGTCATGATAAGCGAGAACCTGGTCTGCAATCCAGCGACTTAGTTTTATACTACGATCGATAGAGATCTACCCCGTGTTATACGAAGGGTTGGTTCTTCACCCAGCTAGGTGCAATTGGATACTTTATCTGCATCAGGGGCTAGTACTTAGCCCCATTTGTGAAACTCCTATGACTAAGTGAAAGCAGTAACGCCGCATAGTCTGATTGCCTGGTTCGCTCCGCATATACCTGCTATACGGACCAAGACATTGGATAAAGAGTATATTTTCATATGACCGAACACCCCAGTACTATGTACATGGGGGTTGAAGCCGATGACTGTAAACTTTCAGATTTAGATAAACAGTCACACATGAGGTAAAAAAATACGATGATATTATAAATAGCGCAAAAGTTATATATACATCGGATTCATAAGCTTAGTCTTTACATCCAGATATAATCATTCGAAGGTAACATCCTTCGAACACCGGCCTTCTAAAAGGCGGGCGCCGTCGATGACGTCCTCAAAGTATTTCTCCGGCTTGCGGTGGTCCTTGCGTGCGGACGGGCCAGCAGTAGATATATGCACTGCGTTCATCTTCGCCCAGTGCACTTTGACGCGAGCGAAGGCCATCCGAGCACCTTCTATGCAAGACGACCACGTTAATGCGTCGACCCGCGGACTCGCCTCGACGAGTCGCTTCACCAATCCGAAGTAACTACTTGGGATTGGCTCAGCGGGCCATAGCCGGACTATTAAGTCCTTTATGGTGAACTCGCTATGTTGTGCAGCTCGACCAACTGCTTCATCTGGTCGCGGAGGGGCATCGGATGTTTTGGCGCCTCGAACTATGACCAAAACAGCTTCTCCGTGTTGTTCCCCTCCAGGGCATGGAAATACTGGGCGGCGTCTGTGCTGCTCCTTGGAAGATCAGCAAACACACCTGGAGAACTCCACAATCGTGTCAGCCCAATATGCTTCCGCCCTCCGAAGATGCTCTGTAAGAGAAATATCTTACCACATGCTATCTGTCGTGCCTGCTCGATCTCTTGACGGGCGTTGTGCGCCTCGCCTCGTGCGTCCTAGGCAGACTTTACTACCGGAGATAGCTCGGTCGCCTGTTCCAAAGCCTTTTTCTCCGACGCCTCACACTTATGGATGGCATCTTGGAGCTCGACCTTGACTTCGGACACTCGAGATTTGTGCTTCTCGCACTCCGCCTTTTCGGCCTCCAAATGAGCAGCCGATTTATCAGCGGCCGCCTTGTTTGCCTTGGCCCCCTCCTTGGCCTTGGCAACCTCGCCCTTGAGGGCCTCGAGCTCAGCAGTGCCAACTGTGTAATACAGAATAAAATATTAGAGTTTGTACTCATACTCAATCAATTAAGTCTTATTGACATTCTAAAACAAAAATCCGCATACCTTGTGTTTCATCAAAACGCCGGTTGATGCGGTCGAGGTCCGCGTTTGCCACCTCGAGCTTCCGATTTAGTTTGGCAACCTCTGCGTCTCGCGCAGTTGCCGTAACTAAAAAAGCCTGCGCAAACAGTTCAGGTCTATAAATATGCTACTCTATGGATACTTCGTCTGATTCTTTTCAGAATCACACAAAGCGTCAAGGGCTACTAGTTATATATGTGCATTATAAATGAAAATTCTATAAAAAAGCATTACATGGCTTACCTCAAATCCTGTTAAAAGGCTATTGAAGGCTTCATTCAGTTCGCCCTTGACGGACAGAACCTTCTTCATCACCGCACCCATCATGGTGCGGTGTTCTTCAATGATGAGAGCACTTTGCAGTGCTCCCTCCATAGAATCGGACGCCTCCGGATTAACTCCGGGCGCCGCCGTATCCTCTTCTGCTTGAGGAGCTGGATCTTTGAACCCCGGAGCTGCGCTAGGCTCCGGGACGGTGTTCGGTGGGACCCCGGACCGTTCGGGCCCCACATCTTTGGTCTCCATGGGGGTCGTCTCCCCATGGTCAGCGGCCGCCGAGGTATTACCCTCGGCTGCCCTGTCTCCTGCCCCGCCCTCATCTCCTTGGGCGGAGAGAACCTGATGGGATGACACTTCGGTCTCCCCGCCGATCACGGGCGATGGAGCCCGGACTGGTGGGTCACTCTCTGTCTCCCCAGGCGCCAGAGAATTCCCCTCTGATGATGTAACGTCGGGGTTTACACCAGAAGGGATGTAGGTCAGCAGGAGAAGAATACTAACAAACGTGAAATAGTCAACCCGGACAACCTTACGATTCGGGCAGGGGTTTCACCCTGGGCTTCACCATGAATCTATGTTCGGACGAATCTGAACTATCTCCGAGCTTCAGCTTCCTCCGGGGGACGGCTGTGCCCGCGTTAGCGACGGCCCCCCTCTTCCTCACCCTGCCATGCGCAGGAGGCATTTCTTCTTCCTCCTCTTCCTCCTCATCATCTTCCTCCGCCTTGTCGGAGGAGAGAATGTGGAGGTCCTCAGGCTTCTTGCTCGCAGTACGAGGGCTGTCTCCACCCCCTTGCCCTTTCTTCTTGTGCTTCTTGGTCGGCGCCTTGTATGGCGCCGGAACCAACATCGCCGTCAGTAGAGGCACTGCTGGCTCTTGGGGCAAAGGCGTCGGACACTTAATGCGGGACGCCTTCTTCGTCCAGCCTTGTATATCACGTAAAAATTCCAACTCCTATTATCATTAAATAAGGGAAAGGGTATGTATTCGGCAAGGATCGTTATTACCTCTGTGGCGGAAACTTCAGTGTTGAAGCCCGCATCCTCGTCCTTTTTGGGCCATTCCTTCTGGCTCTTGAATATGTGCTTCCAGATCTCTTTGTGCATAGAGCCGAAGAGATGCTTAAGTGGCTTGTGTCCCGCCAGATCGAACTCCCATAGGGAGGAATCCAGGCTTTGGCAAGGGAGAAGAAGCCGGGTCAGCATCACCTGGACCACGGAGGAGAGCAGGTGCCCCTAGGAGATCATGCCGGATACACGGCTCACAAGAGTTGTCACCTCAGTGTGCGACCCTCAGTCTAGACCCTTTTTGGTCAAGGAGGTTAGCCTCTCTGGGGGTCCGGATCTGAAAGCCGGCTCCACCGCCAAGTTGGTGTCGCGGGGTTCGGTGATAGAGAACCACTCCTGCTGCCAGACCTTGTTCATCTCCACGAACGAGCCCTTGGGCCAAGTTGCGTTCGGGATCTTACTAATCATAGCGCCCCCGCACTCTGCATGTTCCCCGTCCACCACCTTCGGCTTTACGTTGAAGGTCTTAAGCCACATGCCAAAGTGTGGGAGGATGCACACAAAGGCTTCACACATCACTATGAAAGCGAATATGTGGAGGATTGAGTTCGGGGCTAGATCGTGGAAATCTAGCCCGTAGAAGAACAAAAGGCCCCGAACAAATGGGTGGAGTGGAAACCCTAGCCCCCTAACAAAATGAGAGGTGAAAACTACGCTCTCGCCCGCCTTAGGAACGGGAATCACCTAGCCCTTAGGAGGGACTGAGTGTGCGATGTCGCTGGCGAGATATCCCGTGCTCCGTAGATCCTCCATGGTCTTTTTGGTGACCGTGGAAGCCTCTCAATTGCCTCTGGCATCGGATCCAGCCATTGTTGGGAAGGGGAGTGGTGGTTGGGGAATGAGGAGTTGTGGGCGCAGGAGATGAGAGTACGGGGGTGAGGGAGATTGGAGAGCTCGAGCTTGAGGAAGGCGTGGGGCTGATGAAAGGGATTGGAGTCCTTTTATAACGCTGCGAATACAGAGCGTCCCCCACCTTAGCCATTAAACTCGCCGGTTCCCAAAGCGGTGGTGCGTAATGCGCGGCGTGGGTGCTCACGTCATAATGATAAGAATCCCATAATAAGAGGGCACGATCTCTATTCTGACGGGACATGTCAATGGGGATATACCTCGAAACGCAAAACTAGGACCAAATAAAACAGTTCGGTATGTTAGTGGGTCTGACGTGATGCTTCACCCAAAAAGTTGCCAGTAGAGACACATTATTCATTTTCTTTAAAAGGACTTGCCTTTGAGGCTAATGGTTGTACTAATCTTGCAAAGCCGAACACAATCCATCTATTTGCAGAAGATATATTCGGGAGGAGGAACCCACCTTGCAATGCCGAAGATAATACGGAAGCCGAACTCATCGTCATCGAAGACAGGTTCAGGGGATACTGAGGGAGTCCTGGATCGGGCGGTCCTCAGGTGGCCGGACAAACTCCTCGTGGGCTGGATTGGTGGGCCGTGAAGATTATTACAGAAGATCATCTCTCGTATCCGGATAGGACTCCTGGATTCTTGTAATGGCAATTTTTAGGCTCTGGTGTATATTTTCCTTCCTCTGCAAGATGATATGTACAAACCCTAGGCCCCTCCGGTGTGTATATAAACCGGAGGGTTTAGTCCATAGAGGCTAGAGAATCATACAATCCTCGTAGGCTAGACTTAGGGTTTAGCCTTTACGATCTCGAGGTAGATCAACTCTTGTACACATATTCACTCATATTTATATAGCAGGAAGTAGGGTTTTACCTCGACCGAGAGGGCCTGAACGTGGGTAAACATCGTGTCCCCAGCCTGATGTTACCATCGATCTTCAGACGCATAGGTCGGGACCCCTACCCGAGATCCGCCGGTTTTGACACCGACAAGGGGCGACCAGCGGCGGCGGCCGATGGGTTTTGGGGTTGGGGGAGGAGATAGAGGGAGAGAGAGAAGAGAGAGAGGAGGTGAGGGTGGGCCGTTAACTCCGTTAACTACTACACTCGTTGCTGTCTGCTGGCAGACGGCAAAGAGGGGAGGTGGACCGTTGCAACGTATTGGCATCTAGTGGACCCCACCAGATCCTCTTTGCCGTCCGCTGGCAGACGGCAAAGATTATTTGCCGTCTGCCAGCAGACGGCAAAGAGCTGACAGATGGCAAAGACCTTCTTTGCTGTCTGTCGGTTCTTTGTCGTCTACTATTTGCTAGCTGATGGCAAAGACCTTCTTTGTTGTCTGCTCGCAGACGGCAATATCCATGTTTCTAGTAGTGCGATATCATGCGGATTGGCTCGGTACCAAGGTCAGATTTGTCAACCTCTCCAAGAATCACAAGTTGCAGCTCCATCACAACATCAAATTCCTAAGGCTGAAGCTTCTGTTCAGCCTAATGAACAAAATGAAAGAGCGATTGAAGAAAATTAGACTGCTGAAGAACAACCCAGGCCAGCTGAAGGAACTATTGTCCCTGAAGAAACTGAGAATGCTAGGGTGACTGCAACAATCATGCCCGAAGAAAATGCACAAACTTCATCTGCTCCTCCTGCAAAATCTGCAAATATGAAGAAAACTACACTTCCTTCTGCATCAGAAGTGAAGAAAACAAATGATGTGGAAAAGGAAGCCGCGAGGAAGAGGAAAACATCAATCTCTACAGAGTCAAGAGCTCCCAAGAAAATGAGGACTTTGACGAGCTCTTTCACTGAACCAATTGATGTTGTTCTGATTTCAATTGTGCGGCTGTGTCATTTGGTGAACAATATGTCATTCCTGAAGATGACAATGATGAAGAATATGTCATTCCTGAAGATGACAATGATGAAGAAAGTCATTATGTTGCTTCTTCAGAGCATATTGATGAAGATATTGAAGTGGACATTGTTGCTTCAAACCCACTGGTATCATCGCCTATGCGTGAGTTCACTGCAAGAGGCAGGCGTAGAAGAAATTGAAGAAGATGTAAACATTGGCTCTACAACCCCTGTGCTGAATTATGATTTTCGAGAAAGTCTTCACCCCAATTCACCAATTACCACGCCTCTCACTCAAATTCCTAAGGCCCCTATGCAGACTGAAGAAATGTTTACTGGATCTGAAGGTCAGGCAACTCCACTTTAATCCATTCCTAAAGAAATGGAGACATAGACTGTTGCTGATGAAACTCACGCTTCTATTCCTTAGTCTGGTGCACGTGAAGTTGTGACTCAATAGGTAGTGATGCCTAAGACTGCAAATCTTCAGCCCAAGCCTCGAAATCCTCAGTCTGGCACAAGAAGGCGAAAATTGAACAATGTTGATTTCTTTGCCGAGCATCATTTCTTCACTAATGAAAAATCCTTATGACTCGGCAAGATTAAGGCACAAGAGGTTTTGGACAGCAAGTTAGATGAATTTCTATGCCTCTATTCTGTTTGATAAGGACAAAGTCTTCCAGCACTGTCAAATTCCTCATGTGGATATGGAGTCCATCCCATGCTTTCAACAAGTTTTGAATGTTCTTCATGAAGCTGGACTGCTCACTTTTTGTGCTAACATAGGTGACCGGAACGAAGAGATAATTCTTCAGTTCTATACAACTCTGCATCTCACGGGAAATGTCTTGGATGTCAATTCATGGGTCCTGGACTGGATGACTGAAAAACTCACTACAAAGCTCCAGCCTCTGAATTCCTTCGTGCCATCCCAATTAGTCCTCCAGCGGAAGGCACAAGGCTGATTTATGAAGAACCCGAACTTCCAAATCATCTGATGCAAGTACCGATGAAGCCTGTGTGGCATGGGTAACCTCCAAGAACATGTTTCCTTGTGAAAGATTTATTGTGTGTACCTCGGAAGCAACTGTTACTTAATCATAGGTTTGCTTTCGTGCAAGGCCCCTGCTGCTGGAACAGGTACATTATCCAAAAAATTTACATCTTCCTAGAAAAGCGCATTCGTTCCAAAAAAGTTCCAGAAGAAGCTAACGGTAGAATTCCACAATGAAATAGCATCTTGACCAAAACCCTTAGTCCGATCAAAGGCCACAATTCTGAACAAGAAGAATTTGTTGCATCGTGAAAATTTGTTGTTTAACATCATTCATCGGATTCCCATTAACTATCACGATTTCTTCATTAGTACTTTGGCAAATGCTGCACTATCGACGTTTGAATTAAAGCCCTATGCTCCTTGGATTATTAGATTCGTCAGAACCAGGTCTTCAATTCCTTGCAAGGAAGATTTTCAGAATGACCTCCGCTTTTTGCCTCCTATTGAAGTCTTCGAAAGGACAATTTCCTCAGTTGATGAAAAAGGCAAAGCTGCTATTATTAATGAAGGCACTCATCCATTGTATGGTCAAATTCATAAGGCTACATCTTTACTCCACCAATGACGACTCTGCAACCAAGGACTCTACTACCAAAGCCACTGAGCAAAATCCTCAAGCCACTGCCCCTCTTGTGATGACCGATCGTGAGCTTCTTCTAAGTCTTCACCAGAAAGTTAATCGCAATCACAAGTGGTTCAAGCGTCAATTTGGCTCAATTCTTCAGAACATGACTGTTACTCATAACACAACGAAGAAGAATTATTATTATGTGCATGAGATCTTAAATTGCACTTTGGCCATATTGTCACATCTTTACACTAAAGAAGACCTCAAGCAGATGGACTTTCACCAGAACTTTGACTGGTCTCATCCTCCTTCGAAGAAATTCAAGAAGGTAAAAGTTCCTCAGCTGGTCACAAGTTCATATTCTTCATCACATGAGACGGATGAAACTAAGGATCTCGATGACACTGCGGCATGCCCTACATCGACAAACGACCCCAACAACGCTGGCGCTCCTCCATCGACCTCATGATGATAATCTTCAGGAGGTTAGTCCTCAAGTTTCATCCCTTTTGGTCATTTGATGACAAAGGGGGAGAAATTTGAATTAGTCCTCAAGCGGATCTCTACATATGGGTTGTTTTTCGTTATGTTACAACTCTTGTTCTTCTGAAGCGTTTGTTTGACGACTTGAAATCCTAAGTCTCATGGTGGTCTGACTCTTCTGAACTGCCATCTGCGTGCTTATTTCCTCAAGTACCTTAATGCACGCATGCTGAATTTTGTGAGACACCATTTTCATCATGCGTTTCAAATTCTTCATATGATATGTTAAATGTGTGAATGGATTACAAGATATAGGGGGAGATCTCCTTGATTACTCTACAATGTGCATTTGCTGTCCAAAGCAAATACCTCAAATATGCACATCTTCAGGGGGAGTTCTTCTATATCTTGCAATCAAATTACTCAATATTAGTATTTACACTTCATATATTTATCCCCGTTGAAAACTTAACCTATTTGTGATCAATCACCAAAAAGGGGAAAATTGTAAGTGCATCTAGGGGC
The DNA here is from genome assembly GCA_902687465.1 of Secale cereale. Taxonomy (NCBI): domain Eukaryota; kingdom Viridiplantae; phylum Streptophyta; class Magnoliopsida; order Poales; family Poaceae; genus Secale; species Secale cereale. The sequence continues at coordinate 356,647,783 of LR738714.1, read as the reverse complement.
CCTTAATGATTTTGGTGTATTGAAGACTTATAGGTTAAGGGACTAATGTGTGTATGAGTGTACACATGTCTTATAAGTAACCGAGGAGTTTGAAATAACCAAAGAAAGTCGACCCCTAAAATGGAATGTCTTCATCTGACGAGTTGGTTTTCTTGAAGACTTTGATAATGAAGAAATTGGTGTGACCTTGAAGATATTAATACGAAGACTATGAAGTGTGAAGACAATGTTTTCATAGTTTCACTTTGTTGGGGAACGTAGCTTGCAATTACAAAATAATTCCTACGCGCACGCAAGATCTATCTAGGAGATGCATAGCAACGAGGCGGGAAGAGTGTGTCTATGTACCCTCATAGACCGAAAGCGGAAGCGTTAGAATAATGCGGTAGATGTAGTCGAACATCTTCGTGATTCAACCGATCAAGCACCGAACGTACGGCACCTCTGAGTTCAGCACACATTCAGCTCGATGACGTCCCATGAGCTCTTGATACAGCAGATGGTCGAGGGAGAGTTCTTGTAGCACGATGGCGTGTTGACGGTGATGGTGAAGTAGATCACCTAGGGCTTCGCCTAAGCACTACGACAAAATGATCTGAGGTGTAATCTATGGAGGGGGGCACCGCACACGGCGAAGAGAAACTTGTGTCTTTGGGGTGCCCCCTTTCCCACGTATATAAAGGAGGGGAGGAGGAAGCTGGATGGCCCTAGGGGCCGCGCCAAGAGGGGAGTCCTACTAGGACTCCCTAGTCCTAGTAGGATTCCTCTTCAAGGAAGAGAGGGGGAAGGAAGGAGAGGGAGAGGGAGAAGGAAAGGGGGTGCCGACCCCTTCCCATAGTCCAATTCAGACTGCCACATAGGGGGCACGCGGCCACCCCTTGCGGCCCTCCTCTCTCTCCACTAAGGCCCATGAAGGTCCATTAGTTCCCCCGGGGGGTTCCGATAACCCTCCCGCACTCCGATAGTTACCCGGCACCTCTCGGAACTCACCCGTGGTCCGAATAACATCGTCCAGTATATAATTCTTTATGTCTCGACCATTTCGAGACTCCTCGTCATGTCCGTGATCTCATCCGAGACTCCAAACAATGTTTGGTCACCAAAAACTCATAACTTATAATACAAATCATCATCGAACGTTAAGCGTGGGGACCCTACGGGTTCGAGAACTATGTAGATATGACCGAGACACATCTTCGGTCAATAACCAATAGCGGAACTTTTATGCTCATATTAGCTCCTACATATTCTACGAAGATCTTTATCGGTCAAACCGCATAACAACATACGTCATTCCCTTTGTCATCTGTATGTCACTTGCCCGAGATTCGATCGTCGGTATCATCATACCTAATTCAATCTCGTTACCGGCAAGTCTCTTTACTCATTCCGTAATGCATCATCCCATAACTAACTCATTAGTCACATTACTTGCAAGGCTTATAGTGATGTGCATTACCGAGAGGGCCCAGAGATACCTCTCCGACACTCAGAGTGACAAATCCTAATCTCGATTCATGCCAACCCAACAAACACCTTCGGGGACACTTGTAGAGCTTCTTCATAATCACCCAGTTATGTTGTGACATTTGATATCACACAAGGCGTTCCTCCGGTATTCGGGAGTTGCATAATCTCATAGTCAGAGGAACATGTATAAGTCATGAAGAAAGCAATAGCAATAAAACTAAACGATCATTATGCTAAGCTAACGGATGGGTCATGTCCATCACATCATTCTCCTAATGATGTGATAACGTTCATCAAATGACAGCACATGTCTATGGTTAGGAAACTCAACCATCTTTGATTAACGAGCTAATCTAGTAGAGGCATTCTAGGGACACTCTATTTTCTCTATGTATTCACACATGTATCAAGTTTCCGGTTAATACAATTCTAGCATGAATAAAAGACATTTATCATGATATATATGGAAATATAAATAACAACTTTATTATTGCCTCTAGGGCATATTTCCTCCAGTCTCCCACTTGCACTAGAGTCAATAATCTAGATTACATAGTAATGATTCTAACACCCATGGAGTCTTGGTGCTGATCATGTTTTGCTCGTGGAAGAGGCTTAGTCAACGTGTCTGCAACATTCAGATCCGTATGGATTTTGCAAATCTCTATGTCTCCCTCCTTGACTGGACCGCGGATAGAGTTGAAGCGTATCTTGATGTGCTTGGTTCTCTTGTGAAACATGGATTCCTTCGCCAAGTCTATTGCTCCAGTGTTGTCACAAAAGATTTTTATTGGACCCGTTGCACTAGGTATTACACCTAGATCGGATATGAGCTCCTTCATACAGACTCCTTCATTTGCTGCTTCTGAATCAGCTATGTACTCTGCTTCACACGTAGATCCCGCCGCGATGCTCTACTTGGAATTGCACCAACTGACAGATCCACCATTCAACAAAAATACGTATCCGGTTTGTGACTTAGAGTCATCCGGATTAGTGTCAAAGCTTGCATCTACGTAACCTTTTACGACGAGCTCTTTTTCACCTCCATAAACGAGAAACATATCCTTTGTCCGTTTCAGGTACTTCAGGATGTTCTTGACCACTGCCCAGTGATCCACTCCTGGATTACTTTGGTACCTCCCTGCTAGACTTATAGCAAGGCACACATCAGGTCTGGCACACATCATGGCATACATGATAGAACCTATGGCTGAAGCATAGGGAATGACTTCCATTTTCTCTTTATCTTCTGAAGTGGTCGGGCATTGAGTCTGACTCAACTTCACACCTTGTAACACAGGCAAGAACCCTTTCTTTGACTGATCCATTTTGAACTTTTTCTAAACTTTATCAAGGTATGTGCTTTGTGAAAGTTATATGTGCTTTGTGAAAGTCCAATCAAGCATCTTGATCTATATCTATATATTTTGATGCCTAATATATAAGTAGCTTCACCGAGGTCTTTAATTGAAAAAATCTTATTCAAGTATCCTTTTATGATATCCAGAAATTCTACACCATTTCCAATCAACAGTGTGCCATCCACATATAATATCAGAAATGCTACAGAGGTCCCACTCACTTTCTTGTAAATACAGGTTTCTCCAAAAGTCTGTATAAAACCATATGCTTTCATCACTTCATCAAATCGTATATTACAACTTCGCGATGCTTGCACTAGTCCATAGATGGATCCCTGGAGTTTGCACACTTCGTCAGCATCTTTTGGATCGACAAAACCTTCTGGTTGCATCATATACAACTCTTCTTGATAAATCCATTTAGGAATGTAGTTTTGACATCCATTTGCTAGATTTCATACTCAAAAAATGCGTCAATTGCTAACATGATTCAGACAGACTTAAGCATCGCTATGGGTGAGAAGGTCTCATCGTAGTCAACTCCTTGAACTTGTCGAAAACCTTTCGCACCAAGTCGAGCTTTGTAGACGGTAACATTACCATCGGTGTCAGTCTTCCTCTTAAAGATCCATTTATTTTCAATGGCTTGACGATCATTGGGAAAGTCAACCAAAGTCCACACTTTGTTCTCATACATGGATTCCATCCCAGATTTCATGACCTCAAGCCATTTTGCGGAATCTCGGCTCATCATTGCTTCCTCATAGTTCGTAGGTTCGTCATGGTCTAGTAACATAACTTCCAGAACAGGGTTATTGTACCACTCTGGCGTGGAACGTACTCTGGTTGACCTATGAGGTTTGGTTGTACCTTGATCTGAAGTTTCATGATCATCATCATTAGTTTCCTCACTAATTGGTGTAGGAATAACTGGAACTGATTTCTGTGATGAACTACTTTCCAATTTGGAAGAAGGTACAATTACCTCATCAAGTTCTACTTTCCTCCCACTCACTTCCTTCGAGAGAAACTCCTTCTCTAGAAAGGTTCCATTCTTAGCAACGAATATCTTGCCTTCGGATCTATGATAGAAGGTGTACCCAACAGTTTCCTCTGGGTATCCTATGAAGACACATTTCTCCGATTTGGGTTCGAGCTTATTAGGCTGAAGCTTTTTCACATAAGCGTCGCAACGCCAAACTTTAAGAAATGACAACTTGGGTTTCTTGCCAAACCATAGTTCATAAGGTGTCATCTCCACAGATTTAGATGGTGCCCTATTTAACGTGAATGCAGCTGTCTCTTAAGCATAACCCCAAAATGATAGTGGTAAATCAGTAAGAGACATCATAGATCGCACAATATCTAGTAAAGTACAGTTACGACATTCGGAAACACCATTACTCTGTGGTGTTCCAGGTGGCGTGAGCTATGAAACTATTCCACATTGTTTCAAATGAAGACCAAACTCATAACTCAAATATTCGCCTCTGCGATCAGATCGTAGAAACTTTATTTTATTGTTATGATGATTCTCTACTTCACTCTGAAATTCTTTGAACTTTTCAAATTTTTCAGAATTATGTTTCATTAAGTAGATATACCCATATCTGCTAAAATCATTTGTGAAGATCAGAAAATAATGATAACCGTCGCGAGCCTCCACACTCATCGGACCACATACATTAGTATGTATTATTTCCAATAAGAAAGTTGCTCGCTCCATTGTTCTGGAGAACGAAGTCTTAGTCATCTTGCCCATGACGCATGGTTCGCAAGCACCAAGTGATTCATAATCAAGTGATCCCAACAGCCCATTAGCATGGAGTTTCTTCATGCGCTTTACACCAATATGACCTAAACGGTAGTGCCACAAAACAGTTGCACTATCATTATCAACTTTGCATCTTTTCGCTTCAATATTATGAATATGTGTATCACTACGATCGAGATTCAACAAAAAAAGACAACTCATCAAGGGTGCATGACCATAAAAGGTATAACTCATATAAATAGAACAACCATTATTCTCTGATTTAAATGAATAACCGTCTCACAACAAGCAAGATCCAGATATAATGTTCATGCTAAACACTGGCACCAAATAACAACTATTTAGGTCTAAAACTAATCCCGAAGGTAGATGTAGAGGTAGCGTGACGACGACGATCACATCGACTTTGGAACCATTTCCCACGCGCATTGTCACCTCGTCCTTAGCCAATATTCGTTTAATCCGTAGCCCCTGTTTCGAGTTACAAATATGAGCAACCGAGCCAGTATCAAATACCCAGGCGCTACTACGAGCATTAGTAAGGTACACATCAATAACATGTATATCAAATACACCTTTGTTCACTTTGCCATCCTTCTTATCCACCGAATACTTGGGGCAGTTCCGCATCAAGTGACCAGTCCCTTTACAGTAGAAGCACTCAGTTTCAGGCTTGGCTCCAGACTTGGGTTTCTTGCCGGGAGTAGCAATTGCTTTGCTATTCTTGTTGATGTTCCCCTTCTTTCCCTTGCCTTTTTTGTTGAAACTAGTGGTCTTGTTAACCATCAACACTTGATGCTCGTTCTTGATTTCTACCTCCGTAGCTTTGAGCATAGAGAAGAGCTCAGGAATTGTCTTATGCATCCCTTGCATATTATAGTTCATCACAAAGCCTTTATAGCTTGGTGAAAGTGATTGTAGAACTCTGTCTATAACCCTATCATCATCAACTTTAACTCCAAGCTGAGTCATGTGGTTATGGTACCCAAACATTCTGAGTATGTGTGTCGGTCGGAACGACACCTATGGGATCACAAGAATCCCTACTACGGTTAGCGGGGCGCGGGGTTGAGAGAAGAGCGGATCAAACAGATAGCACACGGTTTGTTTATCCAGGTTCGTGCCGCGAGGATGCGTAAAACCCTACTCCTGCTTTGGTGGATTGTATATTTGTGTTCTTCAGCTAGCTATGGGGCGTGAGGAGCTCCAAAAAGCCGAATCCTCCTCCTGGTCGCCTCGGGCCTCCTTTTATAGAAAAAAGGGGTTGCCACAGTGGCACACAGGAGGTGGAAAGGGTACAGTGATGCGAGTTTATCCCTCGCATTACATGACAAGGCGCATTTAATGCGTCTTTCTTAGGTGTCCTTGCTTTATCGGGGACAGGGGAGAGATCTGTCTTGTCCGTCGCCGCTCCTTCTTGTGTCGACACGCGCCCTGGCCAGCAATGCTTGAGATGCCATGTAGGTAGGCAGGCAGCTGAGGTGGCGCAATGGTGGGTCTTCACGAAGATCTGTATGTCGCCACGCAGGTGCCTGCCCAGCTGGTTGGGTCGGCAGCTGCATACGGCGGTGGAAGTTTAGTCGGCGTGGGCCCGATGGTGGCCCTGCGGATGTCCTTGGCAATGGCCTTGCCGGGGCCCCGGCAAGGGTCTTGCCGCGGCGCCTGCTGCCATCCCCGGCAAGGTGCCTGCTGCCATCCCCGGCAAGGTTCTTGCCGGAGGTCTTGTGCTCTTCCTTGGCTGGAATCCCACCAAAGGTCATCGTCTTCTTAGTGCGTATCTGATCTTGAATGTCTTCACAAAGATCTGCATGCCACTACGAGGATGTCTCCCGAATCCTTGCCCTATGTGGGCAGCGGACTCAAGGGTGATTTGCTCCGTAGGCGTGGGGCGAGTTTCCGCGGCAAGGGTCTTGCCGGGGCTACTAAAACTAGCTCCTAGCAAGGATCTTGCCGGGGGAACCCGCTTCATCCCTTTGCTCTTTGTGGTCTTGGCTTCAGTGTTGCTCCAGTTCTCTTGAGCTTCAGTCTTACCCTGGCTTACCTCCCTTGTCTTGCTTGGTGCAGCGGTGCCCGTGGTTCAGACTGCCCGTGCACAGTCATAGGGGTACAAAAAGTGTACCCCCCCCTTTTTGTACACCGACAGGAGCCCCCGGGCCTGGGCCACACATAAGTGTGACGCGTTGTTGGGCTAGGCCCAGAACGGTGCGCGGGCAGGCGGGACGGTTTTTATCGTGGTAAGTCTTTTCGCGCGCTGCGCCTCCCACGATCCACACGCGTGGCGCGGTGTGGAGGGGTGTGCGTGAGGTGGACATCATGCGTGGGGCGGTTCCCGCAGGCATGCGTCACATCGTAATAAAGAGGCGGCTTCGCGCCTTCCCCATAAATGGAAGGAGGCGTGGAGGCGCGGCCCATTTACTGACTGGGGCCGAGGCGCGGTCCTCAAGGCGTCCACTCCCCACGATCACGGGGTGGGGAGAGGTCGCCTCACCCGTCCCCTCAGTTCTGCACGTATGCCACGTGTCTCCCATGCGCTTGGGGTGGCAAACGATGGAGGCGGGAAACCGGGCCGTCGTTGGTTGCGGCGGCGGGTCGGTCCTGGCTCCCTGCGCCTTCCGTGTCTTGATTGGCCGAGCGGGGCGGTCGAGCCCCAACCACGTTCCTTTATAAAGAGCGGGAGGGGAGGGATGGCGTCCCGCATTCTTCCATCTTCTTCCTCCTTCAGCTTCTGCCCCTCTCTTCCATTCGTCATGGAGAGAGGAAATCCCGGCCCTTCAACGATGGCGGCGAGGGTCGCCGCTCGATAACGCGTCCCTCCTTCTCGTGCGCCTGCGGTGGCAGAGCCGACCGCGAGGGGAAGGGGGAGGGGGCGAGGCCGGGGTGCTTGGGGAAGAGGAGGACGGGGTGGCCCGCCGGCCTCCCCCCTGCCAGCAGCTCCTCCTCCAATGCAGGGCCATGTTGGGGATGACCCTTGTGAGTTCTTCGTCAGGTTGCGCCGGCCGCCACGCCGTTGCCTTCGTCTCCGGACTCCATTTGCGCGGGAGATGGAGCTGGATCCGCCGGAGCCATTGCGGCTGCACATGAGGGGCTGCGGGATCAGTGGCACGCGGGTCCGCGTCGACTTCCCTGCTCCTCATGTGATGTATCTTCGTCGGGGATGGAAGACGTTTGCTCATATCCACAGCTTGACGGAGGGGCTCACTCTCCATTTTAAGCTAATGGAGGGTGGCCTTCTCTCCGTCAAGGTCTTCGGGCACTTTGGGACTCGTACAAGGTGCTACGTGGAGAGCTCTTCTGATAGTGAAGGTTCCTCCTCGAGCGAGAGTGAGGAGGAGGACAGCGGCAGTGACGACAAGGGCGGTAGGCGGCAGGATGACGGGTCCGACTAGGTGTCGGGCGCCGCTCCTTGTGGCACTGGCGACCCCATCATCCGTGTCGCCAGCTCCTTGAACTTCTCGGGGCCATCCCCTTGGGCGGCTAGCGTTGGGGGGCTGCGGAAGAGGAAGAGGGCGGGCGGCAAGGCCATCAAGTCGGAGTACGCGGGCACCGACGCCTTCGACGCGTACTGACGTCCTGCCGCCTCGTCTTCGAGCTCTGCTTCCGGCGCCGCCATCACCATCCAGCCTTTGGGCGGCCACCAAGATGTTCTCTTGGTGTCTTCTGCCACCTGTAGCTCGCCTAGGCGATCCTTTTGCCCTTCTTGCCTCCTTGTCCTGCCTCCTGAGGAGAGGGACAAGAAATGGATTACGAGCATCTTATCTCTTTTTAGTTTGTAAGCCTTCGGGCGTCTGTTAAATTTAAATCTTGTAATCCCCTTGTTCATGTTTTTCATTCTCTATGGACTGTACCTGGGTGGGATGTTTTTTTAATGAAAAAGGGATGTTTGCCGGGTCATTTGTTCGCAGGTAGAACCCACAAGAGGGAATAAATCCCTGATATGTCTAAGATAAACATTTTCTTGCCCGGCAACAGTCCTTGCCACCCCCCCACTTCGCTCGGCCTTTCTCACGCCTTTGGCGGAGGCAGGGATGAAGTGGGTTTAGCCTCCTTGTTTCATCCTTTCGCTGTCGCGACTATGACCAAACTTGGTCCCAGGAACGAGCCCTAGGGCCTAGAGTTAGGGGAGCACGGTAGTTTAAGGAAAAAACGAAGTTTCACATACGTGAGTCCATAATGGAATGCATGATAAGGGATGAAGAACTTATCTGAAGCTGCAGCCCCCGGCAACCCTGGTTTGCCGTTGGTGAATCTTTGCTCTTGCAGCCCCCGGCAATACTGGCTTGTCGAGGCCTAGATGCTGGTCTGTTCCTTTTATTTCTCCCCAAGTGGTTTCGGCAAGGATATCTGTATGTCCTGTGAACCAAAGAAGATAAAAGAGAGACAAAGAGATGCAAACTCGACCTCTAAGCTAGGGGTTAGCCGCCGCTAAGCAATATCAACCCTAACCAAGGACGAGACTCGACCTAGCATGCATGTTATAACTTAGGGCGCCAGCGCTTCGTTTATTTATGCTCAGGGTCTGCGCCTGGCTTTGTACAAAGGGTTACATGCCTTGTCGGCAAGGCTTGTACTAAAGGTGGCTTGCCGGGGGGCCCGACAAGCCGCGCCTCACGGGTAAAACTTGCGAAGATGCTCAATGTTCCAGGAGTTGCTCACTGGAACGACATTTTCGGTCTCCAGGCAGACTGCGCTAGGCTTGGTGACTCGTATTACCCGATAAGGGCCTTCCCACTTTGGCGTCAACTTGTTGGTATTCTTGGCCGATTGAACGCGCCGAAGAACAAGGTCGCCTTCCTCAAAGCTTCGGGCACGGACCTTGCGGCTATGGTAGCAGCGCAAGGCTTGCTGGTAGCGTGCTGCTCTCACAACCGCCCGAAGACGATCTTCCTCAAGGAGCGTTGCGTCATCTTGCCGCAGTTGCTCTTGCTCAAGCTCATCATAAGCGAGCACTCGAGGTGACCCGTATATGAGTTCAGTGGGGGGAACTGCTTCTGCACCGTATACTAGGGCAAAGGGTGTCTGGCCGGTGGCTCGATTTGGCGTCGTTCTGATCGACCAAAGAACCGTCGGCAACTCATCAATCCAGCGCCTTCCAATCTTGCGCATCCTGTCAAAGGTCTTTTTCCTTAAGCCTCGCAGTACTTCAGCGTTTGCTCTCTCAGCTTGACCATTGCTTCGTGGGTGAGCAACGGAAGCGAAACAGACTTTGCTGCCCAGGTCTTGGGTATATTGCATGAAGGTGCGGCTTGTGAACTGTGTGCCGTTGTCGGTCATGACCCTGTTGGGTACACCAAAACAGCACACTAGTCCCTTGAAGAATTTGACGGCTCATAGAGCTGTGACCTTCCTCACTGCCTCCACCTCTGGCCACTTAGTGAACTTGTCGATTGCAACGTACAAGTACTCAAAGCCCCCGACAGCGCAGGGGAAAGGGCCCAGTATGTTGAGCCCCCAGACCGAGAAGGGCCAGGAGAGAGGAATGGTTTGAAGGGGTTGAGCCGGCTGATGAAGTTTCTTTGAATGGAACTGACACGCTTCACACCTGGTGACCAGTGTCATCGCATCCTGGAGGGCAGTGGGCCAGAAGAAGCCTTGCCGAAATGCCTTGCCGGCAAGGGCTCTTGACCCTATGTGGGATCCACATATGCCTCCATGTATCTCTGCCAACAGCCCCAGTCCTTCCTCTCGAGGGATACACTTCAATTTCACGCCGTTCGGTCTCTTTCTGTACAGGACGTCATCGACAAACTAGTACATAGCAGATCGACGAGCTACTTTTTCCGCTTCTTCCTGCTCCTCAGGAAGTTCCCCAGTTTGGAGGAATCGGACGGTATGCTGCGCCCACGCTGGAGCCTGGGGCACGACGGCGAGGACTAAAGGCATTTCCTCCGCTATAGGAGCGGCTGTCTCGACGGCAAGAGCTTGACACTCCGCCGGAGCTAGCCGTCCCGTGGCGGGCTTAGTGTCCCTGGCAACATCCTTGCCGGTGGCCCCGGGGAGCTCGGTGGGAAAGTACTTGCCGGGCCCTGATTTCCTCCTCTTGTTTTTCTCTGTTGATGGATCAACGGATGGCTGAGAAAGCTGAAGCACAAAGGTACCTGGTTCCACAGGTAACTTGAGGGCAGCGCGCTTTGACAGGTAATCGGCGATGTCGTTCTCTGCTCGGGGAACGTGCTCCGCCTGTATACCATCAAAACACTCTTCCAGCTTTCTCACTTCATCGACGTAGGCCTTCATCAACGGGCTCTAGTAATCTTTGTTGACTTGTTTGACGACAAGCTGCGAATCGCCCCTGACATTGAGTGGCTTGATTCCGAGGTCTGCCGCGATCCTAAGACCAGCAAGCAGTCCCTCATATTCAGCAGTATTGTTCGTTGATACCTCCCTGGGGAAGTGCATCTGGACCACGTACTTGAGGTGCTCTCCAGTGGGTGCGACAAGCAGTACGCCAGCCCCGGCGCCCTGTAAGGAGAAAGCTCCATCAAAGTACATGATCCAGTCGCAACTCGCCTCTTTGCCGGGGAGAGCAGTTTCCTGGGCTTCTTCATCAGGCGTCGCGGTCCATTCTGCAACGAACTCCGCCAGGACTCGGCTTTGAATCGTCGAGGTACTTTCAAACTTGAGGCCAAAGCTGGACAGCTCCAGTGCCCACTCTACAATTCTTCCCGTTGCATCTGGATTGTGCAATATCCGTTGTAGAGGGAGGCGAGTGACGACAGTGATCTCGTGTGCCTGGAAGTAGTGATGCAGCTTCCTCGAGGCCATAAGAAGGCCGAAGAGCAATTTCTGCACACCGGAGTACCTTGATCTAGCCCCCTGCAAGACTGAGCTAACAAAGTAGACCGGGTGCTGCATCATTTTCTTCCTTGGCGGCACTCCAGCCGGCCGTCTCGTCTTCTGCACCAACGATATCAGGCTCTGTCGCTGCTATCACCTCGTCATCAATTTCTCTCTGTGCCACTAGTGCGGCACTGACCACCTGGTTCGTTGCCGCCAGGTATAGCAGCAATGGTTCTTGTGGCCTAGGCGCAACTAGTACTGGTGTGGAGGAAAGATACCTCTTCAAATCTTGCAATGCTGCTTCAGCTTCTGGCCTCCACTCCATTGGGCCCTCCTTTTTCAAAATCTTGAAAACGGCAAGGGCGTGCTCGGCATACTTGGAAATGAATCTTCTCATGGCGGCAACCAAGCCAGCAAGCCGACGCACATACTTGACCCGTTTGGGTGCTTCAATTTGTTCTATAGCTTTGATCTTGTCCGGATTGGCCTCTATCCCACGTTGTGACACAAAGAACCCGAGAAGCTTGCCGGACGGGATGCCGAAGACGCACTTCTCAGGATTCAGCTTGAGATTGATCTTGCGTAGGTTTGCAAATGTCTCTTGTAGATCCGGTATGAGGGTCGCCCTGTTCTCGGTTTTGACCACTATATCATCCATATAAGCCTCCATATTTCTATGGAACTGGGGTTCAAAACCAATCTGGACTGCCCTTGCAAATGTTGAGCCAGCACTCTTCAACCCGAAAGGCATTCGTATGAAACAATACGTACCACATGGGGTGACGAATGCTGTCTTCTCTTCGTCTTCTCTTGTCATGAAGATCTGGTGGTAGCCGGAGTAGGCATCGAGAAATGACAACATGTCACACCCAGCCGTGGAGTCAACAATCTGGTCGATGCGCGGCAACGGGAAGGGGTCTTTGGGACAAGCCTTATTGATATCTGTGTAATCAATACACTGCCTCCACTTCCCATTTGCCTTGCGCACTACCACTGGATTGGCCAACCACGTTGGATGGAGCACTTCTCTTGCCAAACCCGCTGCTTCCAGTTTTCGGATCTCCTCTATGATGAACTCTTGTCGTTCCAAAGCTTGCTTCCTGACCTTCTTCTTGACGGGCCACGCATGAGGACAAACAGCAAGGTGGTGCTCAATCACCTCCCTGGTAACGTCGGGGATGTCGGATGGTTGCCATGCAAACACATCAACATTTGCCCGCAGGAAGGTGACGAGCGCGTCTTCCTATTTGTCGTCAAGGGTGGAGCTTATGGTGAAAGCCCCTCCTGCTCCGTCCTCCTTGACAGAAACCTTCTTGGTTCCCATTGGTGTGGCCCTGGACTTCTTGTTTCTGCCGGTGGAGCTCTCTGGCACATCCTCGACGGGAGCACTACACTCTGAAGAGGTGCGCTTGCCGGAGTGGGTGTCCGAGGTCTCACCAGTCTTCTTCTTCTTCTCCCCTCCCGGGGCTCCAGTGGCAGGAGCAAGTGCCCTAGTGGCGGCAGCTGCTGCAACTGCTTGTTGGTATAGTTGGTCAGTGCAAATCAGCCCATCTTTCTTATCGGAGGGGATGGTGATGATCGTCATAGGTCCTGGCATCTTCAGGGTGTTGTAGGCGTAGTGTGACGCCGCCATGAACTTGGCCAGCGCTGGGCGGCCAAGGATCCCGTTGTAGGGCAAGGGGATCTTGGCGACATCGAACACGACCCTTTCTGTCCTGTAGTTCAGGTCACTTCCAAAAGTCACGGGCAGCGTGACCTTCCCCTTTGGTTGACTTCTCCCCGGGTTGACCCCCTGAAATGTGCCCGTCTATTCGAGGTCTCCGTCAGGAATCTGCAGCTTCTCGATCACGGTAGGCGAGATTAAGTTCAGACCGGCCCCGCCATCGACTAGCATCTTTGTCACCTTGAGGTTGCGTATTGTCGGTGAAACCAACAATGGCAAGCACCCGACCACAGTAGTGCGATCAGGGTGATCCTCAGTGTAAAAAATGATAGGCGTGCTGGACCATTCCAGCGGCTTTTCGGCACCAGACGACGGCTCCGCCGCTTTAATCTCACACGCCCACTGTTTAAGCTGGCGGTGAGAAGTATGCAGCGAGGCGCCGCCATCGACGCACATGGCCTCCGTGGCTTTTCGAAACTCTTGGTCGCCGGACTTGTCGTACTCTTCGTGATCGTCGTCTTCTGGCTTTCTGTCACGGCCTCGGGCGGGCCTCTCCTGCTGCTTATCCTTGCCGTGACGGCCTGCTTGGCCGTCACACTTCTTGCCGGACCCCTCAGCACCGTCCTGGCCCTTCTCCTTGCCCCGCCTCTCATATTCAGCCCTCTGCTTCTCAGCAAGGAGCTCAACCTGTCGGCAGTTTTGGAGATCATGGCCTTTGGTGTGATGGATCTTGCAGTATTGCTTGTCGGAGTTTCTTGGCTTCTCGGCAACCGCCAAGGCCCGGCAGGCGACACACCCGACAATTTCCTTGCCGGGGTCATCCGCCTTGGTTTTCTTGGCGGAGCCGGCGTCATCAGATCCCTTGACGGCAAGCAAGGCTTTACCTTTGCGCTTCCTGTTGCGGCGCCGGCCTTTCTTTGCAGGGGCGGCAGCATCCTCATCTGAAGAGTCGGTTTCCGCGCCGGCATCTTCGCCGGGGTACTTCCTTCGCTCTTCAACCCGGGCACATCTGTCAGCAAGAACATAGAGTTCCGCCACATCTTTCACCTAGGTCATTGCCAGTTCTTCACGCATCTTGCGGTTACGCATGTTCTGATGGAACGCGCTGATGACGGCGATAGGGATATTGTACTATACCCGGCTGAACCCCTGTATATATTTGCGCAGACTCTCGCCTCCCTTCTGGGGGATGACGTGCAGGTCGCTTGCTTAGCCATGGGCTTGGTGACCTCTAGTAAAGGCGCCAACAAACTCATGGCACAAATCCGACCAGGAGGAAATAGAGTATACCGGCAAGTGCATCAACCACGACATGGCGTTGGGTTTAAGAGCCAATGGAAAGTAATTCGCAAGCACCTTATCGTCGCGGGCTCCGGCAGCTTGCATCGCGATGGTGTAAATGCTGAGGAACTCCGACGGGTGGGTCTTGCCGTTGTACTTCTCGCCAACGTCAGGCTTGAAGGTGCGGTGAGTGGGCCACTGGAACTGCCGCAGCTCATGGGTAAAAGCCGGACAGCCTACCTCGTAAGGCAGACCTCCAGGGCTCTCCGGTGCTGGGCGGTTCACAGCAGGCACTGCTCGCCTGTCTGACTAGTGGCGCGCTCCGCGCCGGCGCTCGATGGTGGTTCGAGCGTCTTCATGAACTCGCTCCTGAAGAACTTGACGCTGGTCGCCGTGGGTCCGTGGGTCGGACGACGCTATGGAGATGTCGTCACCCGCGACGTCTCGACGAGTCGACACACGCGGTACGGGGCGAGGAGGAGGCGAATGCACCGTGGCCATGGTGCTGCCCGTCCTCCCGCCACCGGTGCGTGGGACCCCATCGGAGCGTCGACCCGGGGGCTTCGCTGGACTTGGTTCATCCTTGTTGGCGACCGTGACAAGGCTTCGGATGGTGGCTCTCCATTCGTCGAGTTTCCCCGTAACAGGAGGAATGTCGAGGAGTAACTGCGCGTGCTTGGGCTTCTGCTGGGGTTAGCAGTAGCGAAACCTGCACGGACCGCGACGCACTTCGACTCCTCACCATGTCAGGAGGAGCTCCATCACGATCCCGTGGTCGCATGCCATTTTCACCAGCGCTTCGGCGGGTGGGCATGTCTTCTACGTCTCGGGAGTGGCACTCGGGGCTCTTCCCGCGGCGACGCCCGGGATCTTCGGCGTGATGACGTCGCTCGCCGCGCGCTACTTGGGAGGAGCGCGCTGTTGGCGCCGGCGTAGGAGTCATGGAGGCCCTTGCATCGCCTTCGGGTGATGCGGCAGCGATCTTGGAAGGTCCCGCGCCACCCACGGAGGGCCTGGCTCCGTCTTTGGATTTCGCGGTGTGTGGCCCGTTACTAGGCGCACAAACATCGCCACCTCCCAAATTCCGGGTGCTGGGACGGCGTTGGTGTTCGCGAGCGGCGCCCCGAGTCCTTTCCGCGACCGGTCCGTTGCTTGCCCGCGTCGGGACAGGCTGTCCGGCTTCCGACTGACCAACCGCCACCATCGTCTTCTTCTTGGGTGACATGATGATGAAGAAGCGTCGAACTAACTGCTAAAGCCGATTCTCACAACTGCGCCCCCTACCTGGCGCGCCAAAGATGTTGGTGGGAACGACACCTATGGGATCACAAGAATCCCTACTACGGTTGGCGGGGCGCGGGGTTGAGAGAAGAGCGGATCAAACTGATAGCACACGGTTCATTTATCCAGGTTCGGGCCGCGAGGATGCGTAAAACCCTACTCCTGCTTTGGTGGATTGTATATCTATGTTCTTCAGCTAGCTATGGGGCGTGAGGAACTCCAAAAAGCCGAATCCTCCTCCTGGTCGCCTCGGGCCTCCTTTTATAGAAAAAGGGGTTGCCACAGTGGCACACAGGAGGTGGAAAGGGTACAGTGATGCGAGTTTATCCCTCGCATTACATGACAAGGCGCATTTAATGCGTCTTGCTTAGGTGTCCTTGCTTTATGGGGACGGGGGAGAGATCTGTCTTGTCCGTCGCCGCTCCTTCTTGTGTCGACACGCGCCCTGGCCAGCGATGCCTGAGATGCCATGTAGGTAGGCAGACAGCTGAGGTGGCGCAATGGTGGGTCTTCACGAAGATCTGCATGTCGCCACGCAGGTGCCTGCCCAGCTGGTTGGGTCGGCAGCTGCATACGGCGGTGGAAGTTTAGTCGGCGTGGGCCCGATGGTGGCCCTATGGATGTCCTTGGCAAGGGCCTTGCCGGGGCCCAGGCAAGGGTCTTGCCGCGGCGCCTGCTGCCATCCCCGGCAAGGTGCTTGCCGGAGGTCTTGTGGTCTTCCTTGGCTGGGATCCCGCCAAGGGTCATCATCTTCTTAGTGCGTATCTGATCTTGAATGTCTTCACAAAGATCTGCATGCCACAACGGGGATGTCTCCCGAATCCTTGCCCTATGGGGGCAGCGGACTCAAGGGTGATTTTCTCCGTAGGCGTGGGGCGAGTTGCCGCGGCAAGGGTCTTGTCGGGGCTACTAAAACTGGCTCCCGGCAAGGATCTTGCCGGGGGAACCCGCTTCGTCCCTTTGCTCTTTGTGGTCTTGGCTTCGGTGTTGCTCTAGTTCTCTTGAGCTTCGGTCTTACCCTGGCTTACCTCCCTTGCCTTGCTTGGTGCGGCGGTGCCCGTGGTTCAAACTGCCCGTGCACAGTCATAGGGGTACAAAAAGTCTACCCCCCTTTTTGTACACCGACAATGTGTTCACTGACAAAATTGTTCTCCTCCATCTTGCAGCCATAGAACTTGTTGGAGACTTCATATCTCTCAACTCGGGAATTTGCTTGAAATATTAACTTCAAATCTTGGAACATCTCAAATGCTCCATGACGTTCAAAACGTCTTTGAGGTCCCGATTCTAAGTTGTAAAGCATGGCACACTGAACTATCGAGTAGTCATCAGATAATGTCTGCCAGATGTTCAAAGAGTCCACATTAGCGGGAGGGGGCTTGTCACCTAGCGGTGCTTCAAGGACATAATTCTTCTTTGTAGTAATGAGGATGATCCTCAAGTTACGAACCTAGTCCATGTAGTTGCTACCATCATGTTTCAACTTAGCTTTCTCTAGGAACGCATTAAAATTCAAGGGAACGGTAGCACGTGCCATTGATCTATAAAAACATAGATATGCAAAGAACTGTCAGGCACTAAGTTCATGATAAATTAAAGTTCAATTAATCATATTACTAAAGAACCCCCACTTAGATAGACATCCCTCAATTCATCTAAATGATCACGTGATCCAAATAAACTAAACCATGTCCGATCATCATGTGAGATGGAGTAGTTTTCAATGGTGAACATCTTATGTTGATCATATCTACTATATGATTCACGCTCGACCTTTCGGTCTCCAGTGTTCCGAGGCCATGTCTATACATGCTAGGCTCATCAAGTTTAACCTGAGTATTCTACATGTGCAAACTCTCTTACACTCGTTGTATGTGAACGTAGAGCTTATCACACGCGATCATCACATGGTGTCTCGGCACGACGAACTGTCACAACGGTGCATACTCAGGGAGAACACTTCTACCTCGAAATTTTGTAAGGGATCATCTTATAATGCTACCGTCATTGTAAGCAAAATAAGATGCATAAAAGGATAAACATCACATGCGAACAAAATATGTGACATGATATGGCCATCGTCATTTTGTGCTTTTGATCTCCATCTCCAAAGCATCGTCATGATCTCCATCGTCACCGCCTTGACACCATCATCTTCATCGTAGCGCCGTGGTCGTCTCGCCAACTTTTGCTTCTACTACTATCGCTAACTCATAGTGATAAAGTAAAGCAATTACACGGCGTTCGCAATTCATACAATAAAGAGACAACCATAAGGCTCCTGCCTGCTGCCAATAATTTACAAAACATGATCATTTCGTACAATAACATGTAACTCATCACGTCTTGAGCATATCACATCACAACATGCCCTACAAAAACAAGTTAGACGTCCTCTACTTTGTTGTTGCAAGTTTTACGTGGCTACTACAGGCTTCTAGCAAGAACCGTTCTTACCTACGCATCAAAACCACAACGATTTTTCATCAAGTGTGTTGCTTTAACCTTCATCAAGGACCGGCCGTAGTCACACTCGATTCAACTAAAGTTGGAGAAATAGACACCCGCCAGCCACTTGTGTGCAAAGCACGTCGGTAGAACCAGTCTCGTGAACACGGTCATGTAATGTCGGTCCAGGCCTCTTCATCCAACAATACTGCCGAATCAAAGTAAAATATTGGTGGTAAGAAGTATGACTATTGTCGCCCACAACACTTTGTGTTCTACTCGTGCATATCATCTACGCATTAGACCTGGCTCATGATGCCACTATTGGGGAACATAGCGTGCAATTTCAAAAAAATTCCTATGCACATGCAAGATCTATATAGGAGATGCATAGCAACGAGGCGGGAAGAGTGTGTCTACATACCCTCATAGACCGAAACCGGAAGCGTTAGAATAACGCAGTTAGTGTAGTCGAATGTCTTCGCAATTCAAACGATCAAGCACTGAATGTACGGCACCTCCAAGTTCAGCACACGTTCATCTCGATGACGTCCCATGAGCTCTTGATCCAGCAGAGGGTCGAGGGAGAGTTTCGGCAGCACGATGGTGGGTTGACGGTGATGGTCAAGTAGATCGCGCAGGGCTTCGCCTAAGCACTACGACAATGTCGGTTGTGGAGGGGGGCACCGCACACGGCTAAGAGAAACTTGTGTCTTTGGGGTGCCCCCTTGCCAACGTTTATAAAGGAGGGGAGGAGGAGGCCCGCCGGCCCTAGGGGGCGTTCCAAGAGGGGAGTCCTACTAGGACTTCATAGTCCTAGTAGGATTCCTCTTCAAGGAAGAGAGGGGGTGGAAGGAGAGGGAGAGGGAGAAGGAAAGGGGGCGTCGGCCCCTTCCCCTAGTCCAATTCGGACTACCATGTGGGGGGCGCAGGCCACCCCTTGCGGGCCTCCTCTCTCTCCACTAAGTCCCATGAAGGCCCATTAGTTCCCCCGGGGGGTTCCCATAACCCTCCCGCACTCCGATAGTTACTTGGTCCCTCTCAGAACTCATCCGGTGTCCGAATTACACCGTCCAATATATCATTCTTTATGTCTCGACCTTTTAAAGACTCCTCCTCATGTCAGTGATCTCATCCGGGACTCCGAACAGTCTTCGGCCACCAAAAACTCATAACTCATAATACAAATTGTCATCGAACGTTAAGCGTGCAGACCCTACTGGTTCGAGAACTATGTAGACATGACCGAGACACATCTTCGGTCAATTAGCAATAGCTGAACCTAGATGCTCATATTGGCTCCTACAAATGATACGAAGATCTTTATCGGTCAAACCGCATAACAACATACGCCATTCCCTTTGTCATATGTATGTTACTTTCCTGCGATTAGATCATCGGTATCATAATACCTAGTTCAATCTCGTTACCGGCAAGTCTCTTTACTTGTTCCGTAATGCATCATCCCATAACTAACTCATTAGTAACATTGCTTGCAAGGCGTATAGTGATGTGCATTACCGAGAGGGCCGAGAGATACCTCTCTGACTTTCGGAGTAACAAATCCTAATCTCGATTCATGCCAACCCAACAAACACCTTCAGGGACACCTATAGAGCATCTTTATAATCACCCAGTTACTTTGTGACGTTTGGTAGCACACAAGGTGTTCCTCCGATATTCGGTAGTTGTATAATCTCATAGTTGGAGGAACATGTATAAGTCATGAAGAAAGCAATAGCCATAAAACTAAACGATCATCATACTAAGCTAACGGATGGATCATGTCCATCACATCATTCTCCTAATGATGTGATCCCATTCATCAAAATACAACACATGTCTATAGTTAGGAAACTCAACCATATTTGATTAACGAGCTAGTCTAGTAGAGGCATGCTAGGGACACTCTGTTTTGTCTATATATTCATACATGTATCAAGTTTCCGGATAATGCAATTCTAGCATGAATATAATACAGTTATCATGATATATAAGAAATATGAATAACAACTTTATTATTGCCTCTAGGGCATATTTCCTTCACACTTTCCTTTCTTGAGTCATAGGAAGCACCGTACTATTAAAGGGGGTCAGGAAATACTAAGGAATTTTTTTCAAGTGATGCTCATCTCAAAGCCTACACATACCCAATCCTTTGAGTGAAGCCTATGGAAATATCTTATAGTTCAGTCAAGTTCTTCTGAACAGAGACGAATTTCTTCTGGTCTTTGAGGAATTTGTTATGACTGAGGAGTAAGGGATTCGCCAGTGCGAATTGCCTACAGTGAGGAACATGGTAGCCCTGAGGAATTTGAGAGCTCAAATTTCCGACCATTGTTGTGCTCCGCGCCAGCTGTCATAAATATCTTATCAACATAACGGTCATATCATTAGTGGCATTTATGTATTATCATGTAAGGTTTCTCCCTGGCTATAAATAGCTGCCTCCTTGAACCACTAGATGGTTCTCTGCTCCGAGAGAAACTAACACTTGTCATTTAGAGCATCCCATCCTCTGAGGACTTTGAGAGAAAATGATCAGTAAGGAAAAACCAAAAACCCAAAGTGATTGAGCATCAATGAAGAGATTGTTCCTGTGTGGAACCAATGCTTGTTACCTTTGAAGACTTTGCATTTTCCATACGTTTAGGCGTCATGGTCCAGAGCATCCAAGAGGAATTATGGATTGTCGGGTGACCAAGTCTGTGAAGGTTTGCAAGTCACCATCAAGATTTACCACGAGTGATTGGGCGAGGTCTGTGTGACCTTAGCTCAAGGAGAATACGGTAAGGATTGTGTGTCCTCGGACTGTGTGTCCTTTGGCTTAAATGCCAAGCCAGTCCAACCAGACATACAACTGTCACATTAGTTGGAACTGGTCTACCAAATCACCGTCTTCACCGAGCTACTTGTTCTATTTCCTCAACCCTTTCATTTACTCGCTCATGTGTTGATGAAATTGATCGTTATTGTTTGAAGACTTTTACAACTCTTTCTCAATTTCCTCAACCCTATTTCATCAGTCATTTCTTCTTCTTCCTGCTTATCATGTTTAGACACTACTTGTGCTCTGTGTATGTTTCATTTCATCGTGATGACTATGTTACTGTTTTGTTATGATGCACCCGAGTACTTATTCCACTCCTTGTATTTCGTCACTTAGCTATTTACTCAAGACTCATTTCCTCAATGACAAATTTGTAAAAATTGCCAATTCACCCCCTCTAGTCTATATAAGGCACTTTGACCTGGTGTTCTTAAGCCCGAAGGCATGGTGATGTAGCAGAAAGTATCAAAGTGTGTAATGAACGAGGTCTTCTCCTGATCTGAGTCCTTCGGATTTGGTGATAACCAGAACTGGCATCCAAGAAATAGAGGTACTCGCAACTCGTAGTGGAGTCAATCACCTAGTCAATGCAAGCTAGTGGGAACGAGTATTTTGGAGATGCCTTGTTGAGGTTGGCATACTCGATGCACATTCAAGGACATAATCTTTTTCCTGACCATAACAGGGTTGGCCAACCACTCTGGGTGGGTGACCTATGATGACCCATAAGTATACGGATCAATCGTAGTCCTTTTGGTAATTAAGAGTGTCGAACCCAGCGAGGAGCGGAAGGAAATGACAAGCAGATTTAAGCAAGGTAATTTCCGCAGGCACTGAAATTGGTGGTAGCAAGTAGTTTGACAGCAAGATGATTTGTAATGAGCAAGCAATAGTTATCGTAAAAAAAGTGCAACAAGGTAGCCCAATCCTTTCATGTCACAGGACAGGCCGGAATGGTCTCTTATAATAAGCAAAACATTCTTGAGGACACACGGGAATTCCATCTAGTCACTTTCATCATGTTTGTTTTATCCGCGTTTGCTACTTTGATAATTTTATATGTGGGTGGACCGGTGCTTGGGTGTTGTTCTTACTTGAACAAGACTCCAACTTATGATTAACCCCTCTCGCAGACACCCGCAACTCAAAAGAAGAATTAAGATAAAATCTAACCATAGCATTAAACATATGGAGCCAAATCAGCCCCTTACGGAACAACACATAAACTAGGGTTTAAGCTTCTATCACTCTAGCAACCCACCATCTACTAACTACTCCACAATGCATTCCCTTAGGCCCAAGGATGGTGAAGTACTATCATGTAGTCAACATTCACATAAAACCACTAAGGGAATCAATAACATACATATCATCAAAATATCAAACGAATACCAAATTCAGATGATTACTTATGACAAGACTTCTCCCATGTCCACAAGAAAAAAAGTAACTACTCCACAACATATTCATGTTAAACATAAGAGGGGTATTGAATAGACTAATAGATCTAACATATCATCTTCCACCAAATAAAACAACTAGCATCAACTACAAGATGTAATCAACACTAGTCACCCACAGGTACCAATCTGAGGATTCGACACAAAGATTGAACACAAGAGATGAACTATGGTTTTGAGATAAGATGGTGCTAGTGAAGATGCTGAGGAAGATTGATACTTCCACGATGAGAGGGCTGTTGGTGATGATGATGGCTCCGATTTCCCCATCCCAGAGGGAAGTATCCCCGACGGGATCTCTCCACCGGAGAGCAAAAGTGCTCCTGCTCAATTTCCGCCTCGAGACGACGACGCTCCATCCCACAAGTCCTATCTTGTTTTTTATAGGTAAAATGGCCTTATATAGAAGAAGATGGTCACTGGAATCTGGCTAGGGGGCCCACTACCCACTAGGGCACGCTAGGGTGGTAGGTGCACCCTGGTGCCTAGTGGGCACCTGTGTGGCCCCCTCTGGTATTTATTTTCACCAAATTTTTTATATACTCCAAAATAATTCTTCGTAAAATTTTAGCTCATTTGGAGATGTGCGGAATAGGTATCACTGACATAGATTTTACGGTCCAGAATTCCTGTTGCCGACAATCTCCCTCTTTGTGTAAGCCCTGCATATTATGAGAGAAAAGGAATTAGAATTACTCCACAAGGTGTTATATTAGTTAAAACACTATAAATAATAGTAGGAAAACATGATGCAAAATGGATGTATCAACTCCCCCGAGCTTAGACCTCGCTTGTCCCCAAGCGAAAGCCGATACCGAAAATCATGTCCATATGTTTAGAGAAAGAGGTGTCAATAAAAACAAAATAGGGATATAGTAGTATCACCATCAACATAAATAACAGTTGGAAAACATGATGCAAAATGGACGTATGAACTCCCCCAATCTTAGACCTCGTTTGCCCTCAAGCAAAAGCCGATATCGAAAACATGTCCACATGGTTAGAGTGAGAGGTGTCGATAAAAACAAAATAGAGACATAGTAGCATCATGATCAACATTATAAAAACAATAATTATTATCATATAACTTCTCATGAGCAAGTCACAATTCATCACAACACCAAAGTATAAGGCATAAACTTTCTTGAAAGTTAACAAAATATGTTCTCAGTCAACAATGCAATCTCAATTCATCATATTTTCAGGAAGGGCCTCATGTCGGATCTTTTTAGCAAGTCCACTTACTCAACCATCATTTAGTCTTCTATGATTGCTAACACTCACAACATATATATGGAGCAACAAGTTTCAACCAAACACATAGAAAGATAGGGGCTTATAATTTTTCCTCCCAACTTATTCACCTCGAGGGTGATGCCAACAATAATAACTTATGAGCACTCATATCCAACTGGATATATGTGCCTAGATCTTTATCCACCACATGATGCTTGCAAGAGAGAAAAATAAAACGAATAGACGAGAACACCATTAACTCTTGCATAAAAAATAAATGCATAAAAGTAAAATATAGGCCCTTCGTAGAGGGAAGCAGAGGTTGCCATGCGCTTTTTGTTTTTTGGATCCACAATCTCTTAATGCAAAGGAACATCATGTTATATTGCCTCTTATGATAGCAACCTTTATTATGTAGTTCGTCGCTTTTATTACTTTGCCATCATAAGTTTGTACAACGCTTATTTTCCTTTACGATAAAATATCAAACGTATTTAGAAGCAATTTCATTGCTTTAGAGCAAGTACAATAAGGTACAGGCAGCGGGCTGTAAAGAGTAAAGTAATATTTCTATGCTTAGTTGAAGGAGAGAGGATAGGTGAGAGAATGTAAGCGGGCCCTCATGAAAGAGCCAGCTGCAACACGTGCTCGTAGGCACTATGTGAGAGTGGAAGATGGGACATGTATTAATAAAATAGCACATAATTATAGCTAATTGATATACATGTTGGCTACAAGGTCGACTATAGATGACATGGAGCTTTCTTATAGCCAACAGTTGGCTATACTATTAACCATGCTCTTATGCACCATTGACAACTTACTTGAAGGGTCTTATTCAATCAATAGGTAGGTATAGTGGACTCTCATAACACGAAATCGAGTTTAAGGTTTTGGATGCACAATTAGTAACTCTACTTGGTGCGGAATTTTTGCGAGCAAATATGATGGGCAAGCACCACATGTTGGAGGATCTACAACAATATAACTTATGTGTGAATATAAGCAAACATAATTCATTACGTTGTCTTCCTTGTCCAACGTCAACAATTTGGCATACAATATTTAATGGGGCTCACAATCATAGAATATATGCAATATAGTGTATTTGCATGTGAATCTTCTCTCCCCTTATTAATTCTTTCATGAATTACATCATGGACCAATGCTTTGTTTATCAACTTCGAATTAAATTTTAAAAGTTGTACTTCTCCTTATGTAATGTCATTACTTACAATCATATCAACATATGATACTTTTTTATTATTTCCTTTATTTTGATTGAAAAGATAAAAGTAAAGAAGCTAAAACTCAATCTAATCTTTATTATATAACTCTCACCTGATTACATAGATAGATAAATCATGAAACTGGCACTTCAAAATAGATCACACTAAACTTTTATTTAACTAGATCACGAAATAACAAAGGATCAAACTAAAAACTGATGAACATAATAGAGGTAGTGGTGATACGATACCGGGGCACCTCCCTCAAGCTTGGCACAAGCCAAGGGGAGTGCCAATACCCGTGCACTCAAGTCTCCTTATTTGGTGGTGGTGGTGATGAGGTAGTGAGCTTCTCCAATTTACGTTCGAGGGTAAAAATTGCCTCCCTCAAGTCATCAACATCTTCCTGAATCGTCAATATATTTTTCCATAATTTATGCTAGCTATCCTACAGAAAATGGGACGAGATAAATTGTATCTTAGACTTGTTTACTGTATTTGGCAGCCTCGACTTCCTGAACTCCACATGCATATCCCCGGGTTGAGGTAGAGGGACATTGTCTTCATCCGAGCTTGTATCTTCAGCTTCCTTCAAGTCAGCATCTTTCCCCTCCTCCCTAGTCCATCCATAGGGATCTATATCTGTTGGGGAACGTAGTATTTCAAAAAAATTCCTACGATCATGCAAGATCAATCTAGGAGAAGCATAGCAACGAGCGGGGAGAGTGTGTGTACGTACCCTCATAGACCGAAACCGGAAGCGTCTGGTGACGCGATTGATGTAGTCGAACGTCTTCGCGATCCAACCGATCCAAGCACCGAATGTACGGCACCTCCGCGTTCAGCACACGTTCAGCTCGATGATGTCCCACGAACTCTTGATCCAATAGAGCGTCGCAGGAGAGTTTCGTCAGCACGACGGCGTGCTGATGGTGATGATGAAGTTATCGGCGCAGGGCTTCGCCTAAGCACTGCAACGATATGACCGAGGTGTGTAACTATGGGGAGGGGCACTGCAAACGGCTTAGAAATCAACTTGTGTGTCTATGGGGTGCCCCCTCCCCACGTATATAAAGGAGGGAGGGAGGAGGGTGCGGCCAGGGAGGGGGCGCGCCAAGAGGGGGAGTCCTACTCCCACTAGGAGTAGGACTCCTCCTTTCCCTAGTAGGAGTAGGAGAGGGGGGAGGAAGGGAGAGGAGGAGAAGGAAAGAGGGGGCCGACCCCCCTTTCCCTAAACCAATTCGGTTTTGGCCTTGGGCGGGAGCGCCCCACACTCTCCCGTTGCTGCCCTCTATTTCCACTAAGGCCCATATAGGACCACTAAGCCCGCGGGGGGTTCCGGTAACCTCCCGGTACTTCGGTATTTATCCGGTGACCCTCAGAACCCTTCTAGTGTCCGAATATAACCTTCCAATATATCAATCTTTGTGACCATTTAGAGACTCCTCGTCATGTCCGTGATCACATTCGGGCCTCCGAACAACCTTCGGTACATCAAAAGACATAAACTCATAATATCGATCGTCATCGAACGTTATGTGTGCGGACCCTACGGGTTCGAGAACTATGTAGACATGACCGAGACTCATCTCCGGTCAATAACCAATAGCGGAACCTGGATGCTCATATTGGTTCCTACATATTCTACGAAGATCTTTATCGGTCAAACCGCACAACAACATACGTTTTTCCCTTTGTTGTTGGTATGTTACTTGCCCGAAATTTGATCGTCGGTATCATCATAACTAGTTCAATATCGTCACCGACAAGTCTGTTTACTCGTTCCATAATACATCATCTCGTGACTAACTCATTAGTCATTTGCTTGCAAGCCTTATTACGATGTGTATTACCAAGAGGGCCCAGAGATACCTCTCCGACATCGGAGTGACAAATCCTATTCTCGATCTATGCCAACACCACAAACACCTTCGAAGACACCTGTAGAACATCTTCATAATCACCCAGTTATGTTGTGACGTTTGATAGCACACAAGGTGTTCCTCTGGTATTTGGGAGCTGCATAATCTCATAGTAATAGGAACATGTATAAGTCATGAAGGAAGCAATAGCAGAAAAACTAAACGATCAAGTTGCTAAGCTAACGGATGGGTCTTGTCCGTCACATCATTCTCCTAATGATGTGATCCCGTTGATCAAATGACAACACATGTCTATGGTTAGGAAACATAACCATCTTTGATTAACGAGCTAGTCTAGTAGAGGCATACCAGGGACACTCTGTTTTGTCTATGTATTCACACATGTACTAAGTTTCCAGTTAATACAATTATAGCATGAATAATAAACATTTATCATGATATAAGGAAATATAAATAACAACTTTATTATTGCCTCTAGGGCATATTTCCTTCATTCTCCCACTTGCACTAGAGTCAATAATCTAGTTCACATCGCCATGTGATTTAACACCGATAGTTCACATCGTCAGGTGTTTGACACCCATCTCCATGTGACCAACATCCAAAGGATTTAATAGAGTCAATAATCTAGTTCACATCACCATGTGATTAACACCCGAAGAGTACTAAGGTGTGGTCATGTTTTGCGAGAAGTTTAGTCAACGGGTCTATCATATTCATATTCGTATGTATTTCACAAATTTCTATGTCTACAATGCTCTGTGGAGCTACTCTAGCCAATTGCTCCCTCTTTCGATACGCATCCAGATTGATACGTAGAGTCATCTGGATTAGTGTCAAAGCTTGCGTCGGCGTAACACTTTACAGCGAACTCTTTATCACCTCCATTATTGAGAAAAATTTCCATAGTTCTCCAGTTACAAAGGATAATTTTTGACCTCTTTCCAGTGATATACTCCTGGATCACTATTGTACCTCCTTGCCAAACTCATGGCAAGGGATATAATAGGTTTGGTACACAGCATGACATACTTTATAGAACCTATGGCTGAGGCATAAGGAATGACTTTCATTCTCTATATATTTCTGTCGTGGTTAGGCTTTGAGTCTTACTCAACTTTACACCTTGTAACACAGGCAAGAACCCTTTCTTTGACTGATCCATTTTGAACTTCGTCAAAACTTTATCAAGGCATGTTCTTTGTGAAAGTCCAATTAAACGTCTTGATCTATCTCTATAGATCTTGATGCCTAATATATAAGCAACTTCATCGAGGTCTTTCATTGAAAAATTCTTATTCAAGTAGCCCTTTATGCCATCCAGAAATTCTATATCATTTCCAATCAACAATATGTCATCCATATATAATATCAGAAATTCTACGCAGCTCCCACTCACTTTCTTGTAAATACAAGCTTCTCCAAAAGTATATATAAAACCATATGCTTTGATCACCTCATCAAAGCATATATTCCAACTCTGAGATGCTTGCACCAGTCCATAGATGGATTGTTGGAGCTTGCATACTTTGTTAGCACCTTTAGGATCGAGAAAACCTTCTGGTTGCATCATATACAACTCCTCTTTGAGGTATCTATTAAGGAATGCAGTTTTGACATCCATTTGCCAGATTTCATAATCATAAAATGCAGCAATTGCTAACATGATTCGGATAGACTTAAGCATCACTACAGGTGAGAAAGTAACATCGTCGTCAACTCCTTGAACTTGTCGAAAACCTTTCACAGCAAGTCAAGCTTTGTAGACAGTAACATTACCATCGACATCAGTCTTCCTCTTAAAGATCCATTTATTTTCAATGGCTTGCCGATCATTGGGCATGTCAACCAAAGTCCACACTTTGTTCTCATACATGGATCCCATCTCAGATTTCAAGGCCTCAAGCCATTTTGACAAATCTGGGATCATCATCGCTTCCTCATAGTTCACAGGTTCATCATGGTCTAGTAACATGACTTCCAGAACAGGGCTGCCATACCACTCTAGTGCGAAACGTACTCTGGCTGACCTATGAGGTTTAGTAGTAACTTGATCTGAAGTTTCATGATCATCATCATTAGCTAACTCCTTGATTGGTGTAGTAATCACCAGAACTAGTTTCTGTGATGTACTACTTTCTAATTTGGGAGAATGTACAATTACCTCGTCAAGTTCCAGTTTCCTCCCACTCACTTCTTTCGAGAGAAACTCCTTCTCTAGAAAGGATCCATTCTTAGCAACGAATATCTTGCCTTCGGACCTGTGATAGAAGGTGTATCCAATAGTTTCCTTTGGGTATCCTATGAAGACACATTTCTCCGACTTGGGTTCGAGCTTATCAGGTTGAACCTTTTTCACATAAGCATTGCAGCCCCAAACTTTAAGAAATGACAACCTGGGTTTCTTGCCAAACCACAGTTCATAAGTCATCATCTCAACGGATTTGGATGGTGCCCTATTTAACGTGAATGCAGCTGTCTCTAAAGCATAACCCCAAAACGATAGTGGTAAATCGGTAAGAGACATCATAGATCGCACAATATCTAATAAAGTACGGTTACAACGTTCGGACACACCATTACGCTGTGGTGTTCCGGGTGGCGTGAGTTGTGAAACTATTCCACATTGTTTCAAATGAAGACCAAACTCGTAACTCAAATATTCGCCTTCGTGATCAGATCGTAGAAACTTTATTTTCTTGTTACGATGATTCTCTACTTCACTCTGAAATTCTTTGAACTTCAAATGTTTCAGACCTGTGCTTCATTATGTAGATATACCCATATCTTCTCAAATCATCAGTGAAGGTCAGTAAATAACGATACCCGCCGCGAGTCTCGACACTCATTGGTCCACATACATGAGAGTATGTATGATTTCCAACAAATCGGTTGCTCGCTCCATTGTTCCGGAGAACGGAGTTTTAGTCATCTTGCCCATGAGGCATGGTTCCCAAGCACCAAGTGATTCATAATCAAGTGATTCCAAAAGTCCATCTGCATGGAGTTTCTTCATGCGCTTTACACCAATATGACCAAAACGGCAGTGCCACAAATAAGCTTCACTATCATTATCAACCTTGCATATTTTCGTTTCAATATTATGAATATGTGTATCACTACGATTGAGATCCAATAAGAATAGACCACTCTTCAAGGGTGCATGACCATAAATGATATTACTCATACAAATAGAACAACCATTATTCTCTGATTTAAATGAATAACCGTCTCACAACAAAGAAGATCCAGATAAAATGTTCATGCTTAACGCTGGCACCAAATAACAATTATTTAGGTCTAAAACTAATCCCGGAGGTAGATGTAGAGGTAGCGTGCCGACGGAGATCACATCAACTTTGGAACCATTTCCCACGCGCATCGTCACCTCGTTCTTAGCTAATATTCGTTCAATCCGTAGCCCCTGTTTCGAGTTACAAATATGAGCAACCGAACCAGTATCAAATACCCAGGTGCTACTACGAGCAGTAGTAAGGTACACATCAATAACATGTATATCAAATATACCTTTGTTCACTGTGCCATCCTTCTTATCCACCAAATACTTGGGGCAGTTCCGCTTCTAGTATCTAGTCCCTTTGTAATAGAAGCACCCAGTTTCACGCTTGTCTCCAGACATGGGTATCTTCGCGGGAGTAGCAATTGTCTTGCTATTCTTCTTGAAATTCCCCTTCTTTCCCTTGCCCTTTTTCTTGAAACTAGAGGTCGTGTTAACCATCAACACTTGATGCTCCTTTTTGATTTCTACCTACGCAGCTTTGAGCCTAGCGAATAGCTCGGGAATTGTCTTCTGCATCCCTTGCATATTATAGTTCATCACGAAGCCTTTATAGCTTGGAGACAGTTATTGAAGAACTCTATCGATAACACTATCTTCGTCAACTTTGCAACCAAGTTAGGTCATGTGATTGTAGTACCCAGACATTCTGAGCAAGTGTTCACTGATTGAACTGTTCTCCTCCATCTTGCAGCTATAGAACTTATTGGAGACTTTGTATCTCTCAATTAGGGCATTTTCTTGAAATATTAACTTCAACTCTTGGAACATCTCATATGCTCCATGACGTTCAAAATGTCATCGAAATCCTGATTCTAAGTCGTAAAGCATGGCTCACTAAACTATCGAGTAGTCATCATAACGAGCTTTCCTAGCATTCATAATGTCTAGAGCTGCTCCTGCAGCAGGCCTATCACCTAGCAGTGCTTCCAAGACATAATTCTTTTGTGTAGCAATGAGGATAATCCTCAAGTTACGGACCCAGTCCGTCTAGTTGCTACCATCATCTTTCAACTTAGCTTTCTCTAGGAATGCATTAAAATTCAAGGGAACAGTAGCACGGGCCATTGATCTACAACAACATAGATATGCAAAAACTATCAGGACTAAGTTCATGATAAACTAAAGTTCAATTATTCATATTACTAAAGAACTCCCGCGTAGATAGACATCCCTATAGTCATCTAAATGATCACGTGATCCAAATCAACTAAACCATGTCCGATCATCACGTGAGATGGAGTAGTTTTCAATGGTGAACATCTTACGTTGATCATATCTATTATATGATTCACGGTCGACCTTTCGGTCTCCAGTGTTCCGAGGCCATGTCTGTACATGCTACGCTCATCAAGTTTAACCCGAGTATTCTGGATGTGCAAAACTACCTTACACCCGTTGTTTTTGAACGTAGAGCTTATCACACCCGACCATCACGTGGTGTCTCGGCACGACGAACATTCGCAATGGTGCATACTCAGGGAGAACACTTATACCTTGAAATTTTGTAAGGGATCCGCCGTACTAAGCAAAATAAGAAGCATAATAAGATAAACATCACATGCAATCAAAATATGTGACATGATATGGCCATCATCATCTTGTGCTTTTGATCTCCATCTCCAAAGCATCGTCATGATCTCCATCGTCACTGGCTTGACACCAGGATCTCCATCGTAGCATTGTGATCGTCTCGCCAACTATTGCTACTATTACTATCATTAACTCATAGTGATAAAGTACAGCAATTACATGGCCTTCGCAATTCATACAATAAAGAGACAACCATAAGGCTCATGCCGGTTGCCGATAATTTACAAAACATGATCATCTCATACAATAACGTATAACTCATCACGTCTTGACCATATCACATCACAACATGCCCTGTAAAAACAAGTTAGACGTCCTCTACTTTGTTGTTGCAAGTTTTACGTGGCTGCTACGGGCTTAGCAAGAACCGTTCTTACCTACGCATACAAAAACCACAACAATTTTTTGTCAAGAGTGTTGTTTTGACCTTCACAAGGACCGAGCGTAGCCACACTCGATTCAACTAAAGTGAGAGAGACAGACACCCGCCAGTCACCTTTAAGCAACAAGTGCTTGCAACGGTGAAACCAGTTTCGCATAAGCGTACGCTTAATGTCGGTCCGGGCCACTTCATCTCACAATACTGCCGAATCAAAGTGTGACATGCTGGTAAGCAGTATGAAAATTATCACCCACAACTCTCTGTGTTCTACTCGTGCATATCATCTACGCGTAGACCTGGCTCATAATGCCACTATTGGGGAACGTAGTATTTCAAGAAAATTCCAACGATCACGCAAGATCTATCTAGGAGAAGCATAGCAACAAGCGGGGAGAGTGTGTCTATGTACCCTCGTAGACCGAAAGCGGAAGCGTCTAGTGACGCGGTTGATGTAGTCGAACGTCTTCGCGATCCAACCGATCCAAGCACCGAACATACGGCACCTCCGCGTTCAGCACATGTTTCGCTCGATGACGTCCCACGAACTCTTGATCCAGTTGAGCGTCGCGAGAGAGTTTTGTCAGCACGAAGGCATGCTGACGGTGATGATGAAGTTACCGGCCCAGGGCTTCGCCTAAGCACTACAACGATATGACCGAGGTGTGTAACTATGGGGAGGGGCACCGCATACGGCTTGCAAATCAACTTGTGTGTCTATGGGGTACCCCCTCCCCACATATATAAAGGAGGGAGGGAGGAGGGTGCGGCCAGGGAGAGGGCGCGCCAAGAGGGGCAGTCCTACTCCCACTAGGAGTAGGACTCATCCTTTTCCTAGTAGGAGTAGGAGAGGGGGAAGGAAGGGAGAGGAGAAGAAGGAAAGATGGGGCCGACCCCCCTTGCCCTAAACCAATTCGGTTTGGTCCTTGGGGGGCGCGCCCCCACACTCCCCTTGCTTTGCTCTATTTCCACTAACGCCCATATAGGCCCACTAAGCCCCCGAGGGGTTCCGGTAACCTGCCGGTACTCCGGTATTTATCCGGTGAACACGGAACCCTTCCGGTGTTCGGATATAACCTTCAAATATATCAATATTTATGTCTCGACCATTTCGAGACTCCTCGTCATGTCTGTGATCCCATCCGGGACTCCGAACAACCTTTGGTACATCAAAACTCATAAACTCATAATACCGACCGTCATCGAACGTTAAGCATGCGGACCCTACGGGTTCGAAAACTATGTAGACATGATCGAGACTCATCTCTGATCAATAACCAATACCGAAACCTGGATGCTCATATTGGTTTCTACATATTCTACGAAGATCTTTATCGGTCAAACCTCACAACAACATACGTTGTTCCCTTTGTCATCGGTATGTTACTTGCCGGAGATTCGATTGTAGTATCATCATACCTTGTTCAATCTCGTCACCGGCAAGTCTCTTTACTCGTTCCGTAATAAATCATCTCGTGACTAACTCATTAGTCATTTGCTTGCAAGGCTTATTACAGTTTGTATTACCGAGAGGGCCCAGAGATACCTCTCCGACACTTGGAGTAACAAATCCTATTTTCGATCTATGCCCACACCAGAAACACCTTCGGAGACACCTGTAGAGCATCTTTATAATCACCCAGTTACGTTGTGACGTTTGATAGCACACAAGGTGTTCCTCCGGTATTCGGGAGTTGCATAATCTCATAGTCATAGGAACATGTTAAGTCATGAAGAAAGCAATAGCAGAAAAACTAAATGATCAAGTTGCTAAGCTAACAGATGGGTCTTGTCCATCACATCATTCTCCTAATGACGTGATCCCGTTGATCAAATGACAACACATGTCTATGGTTAGGAAACATAACCATCTTTGATTAACGAGCTAGTCTAGTAGATGCATACTAGGGACACTCTGTTTTGTCTATGTATTCACACATGTACTAAGTTTTCGGTTAGTACAATTCTAGCATGAATACTAAACATTTGTCACGATATAAGGAAATATAAATAACAACTTTATTATTTCCTCTAGGGCATATTTCCTTCAATATCTCCATAGGTACTTGGGTTTGCAACGTAGTGCGAGACGAAGATCTCCCCATCTGAGTCTTGCGAAGAAATATTTTTAGATATGACGGGAAAACAGCACGAAACAAGAACAGAGGATATTTCTGCGATCCGGTGGCCAAAACTTCCGGGGGCATATATAAAGAATTTTAATCTTGCGGAACAAGTATACTATCAGAAAACGGATTCGGGAAGGCACCCTAGTGTGCCCTGGTGCCTAGTGGGCACCTAAGTTGCCTTCTCGGGTATTTCTTATTTTTCTTTCTAATATTCCAAAACTGACAAAAATATTTTTATGGAATTTTTAGAGTCGGTTTACTTTCTGTATCACGCACCTCTTCCAATTCAGGGTTCTGGAGTATTCTAGAAGGTTTCTTTTATGTATTCCTATGGTGTCATGGTTTGAATGATATTAGTTTCAACATTAATGAGTGTACCCGAGATATAGTGCTTAATTAGTTACTCATTCACCACATTCAGATTTGTGCCTTCGGCATTATTGGTCTTAATTGATCCAGAACGATATACTTCTTTGATGGTACATGGTCCTTCCTAATTATAGAGAAGTGTTCCTATAAAAATAATAAAATGACAATTTTACAATAAAGCATATTCACCTACCTTGAATTCCTGTTTTTGGGTTCTTTTGTCATGTCATCTCTCAATTTTTTTCTTTAAATAATTTGGCATTTTCATATGCTTAGGTTCTCCATTCATCTAATGAGCTAATATCAAATAACATCTTTTCAGCAGCAAGTTTGAAATCATAATTGAGTTCTTTGATTGCCCAATATGCTTTATGTTATAACTCAAGAGGTAAATGACATGCTTTTCCATATACCATTTTATATGGAGACATTCCCATAGGATTTTGCAAGCAGTTCTATAGGACCATAGTGCATCATCAAGTTTCTTTGACCAATTCTTTCTAGACCTATTGACAGAATTTACAACATTAATTTTATTTCTCTATTGCAATTCAACTTGACCACTAGATTGAGGGTGATAAGTGGATGCAAATCTAAGGTTGACATCATATTTAGCAAGCAATTTACGGGAAGTGCCATGAATAAAATGTGAACCACCATCGGTCAATAAATATCTAGGGACTCCAAACCTCGGGAAACTAACTTTGTTAAGCATTTTAGTGGAAATGTTATCATCAGCACTACTAGTTGGAATAGCTTCTACCCACTCAGTAACATAATCAACAACAACCAAAAATATGAGTATAGCATTAGAGGAAGGAAAAGGTCATGTATAATCAAATCACCAAACATCAAATGCTTCAATAACAAGTGAATAGTTCATAGCAATTTCAAGATGTCTACCAATATTACCAATTCTTTGACATTAATCATAGGACAAGACAAACTTACGAGCATCCTTAAAAAGAGTAGGCTAATAAAAACCAGATTGTAATACCTTGTGTGCAGTTCTATCTCCCGCATGGTGTCTCCATAAGCCTCGGAGTGACACTTTCGTAGGATTTGTTCCTGTACATGCTCAGGTATACAACATCTAATAATATCGTCTACTCCTAATTTATAATTATGTGGGTCATGCCAGAAGTAATGTCTTAAATCAAAGAAGAATTATTTTTTCTTTTGTTAGTATGTAAAACTAGGTGGTATAAATTGAGCAACGATATAATTGGCATAGTCTGCATACCAAGGATTATTATGAGAAGCATTTATGATAGTTGGTTGTTCATCAAGAAAGCTAGCATCAATAGGCAGTGGGTCATCAAGAATATTTTCTGACCTAGACAACTTATCTGCTACGGGATTCTCATCTCCCTTCCTATCAGTGATATGCAAGTCAAATTATTGTAACAAAAGAACCCACCTAATCATTCTAGGTTTAGCATATTACTTTTCCATATGGTGGTTAATAGCAGCATGATCGGTGTGAACAATTACTTTGAAATCAACTATGTAAGATCTGAATTTATCAAAAGTCAACACAACTTCTAAAAATTCTTTTCCACTAGGACCATAATTTCTTTGAGCACTATCTAGAGTTTTGCTAGCATAATGATATCATTTAATATCTTATCAACTCTTCGTCGAAGAACTGTACCGACAGCATAATCACTAGCATCACACATAATTTCAAAAGGTAAGTTCCAATCACGTGGTTGAACAATAGGTGCTGAAGTTAAGGCTTTCTTAAGTGTTTCAAAGGCTTCTACACAATTATCATCAAAAACAAATGGAACATCTTTTTGCAAGACATTAGTAAGAGGCCCGAAAATTTTAGAGAAGTCTTTAATAAACCTCTATAGAAACTAGTATGACCAAGGAAACTACGAATACCTATCATATCTTTAGGACACAACATTTTCTCAATTGCATCAAATGTGGCTTTATCCACTTCAATGCCACACTCGGAAATTTTATGCCCCAAGACAATACCTTCATGCACCATAAAGTGGCACTTCTCGCAATTCAAGACAAGATTAGTTTGTTCACATCTCTGCAAAACTCGGTCAAGGTTGCTTAAGCAATCATCAAAAGATGTTGCATAAACGGAAAATTCATCCATGAAAACCTCAACAATCTTTTCAGAAAATTCAGAGAATATACCAGTCATACATTTTTGAAAGGTAGCAGGTGCATTGCATAAACCAAAGGGCATACGTCTGCAAGCATAAGTTCCAAAATGGCAAGTAAAAGTGGTTTTCTCTTGATTGGGTTGTGACATGGGTATTTGAGAGAAACTGGAATATCCATCAAGAAGAAAAAGTGTGTATGCTTAGACAACCTCTGTGGCACTTGATCAATAAAAGGTGAGGGGTAATGATCTTCTCTAGTAGATTTGTTTAGTTTTCTAACACCAATTACCATCCTTATATGTGGAATAAGTTCATTTTTATCATTAGGAACAACAGTAATACCTCCTTTCTTCGGCACACATTGAATGGGACTGACCCATCTACTATCAGCTATAGGATAAATTATACCTGCTTCCAGAAGCTTTAAAATTTCAGTTCTTACGACTTCATTCACCTTAGGATTTAATCGTCGTTGATGATCCACAACTGGCTTAGCATCAGGTTCCATATTAATTTTATGCTGACATAGAGTGGGACTAATACCCTTAAGATCATCGAGAGTATATCCAATAGTGGCATGGTGCTTCCTCAGAGTTTTAATAATATTTTATTAATACTCTGAAAGGTTAGCACCAATAATAACAGGATATATCTTCTTATCATCAAGGTAAGCATATTTCAATGTATCAGGCAGATGCTTTAATTCAAACACATGGTCACTCTTAGGTGGAGGAGGACCTGCTAGAGTTTCGACAGGCAAATGGTGCTTAAGAATAGGTTGTTGATGACCCACAACCGTAAGGGATCTATTGCAGCGTTTTCGATAAGTAAGAGTGTCGAACCCAACGAGGAGCAGAAGGTATTGATAAGTGATTCTGAGCAAGGAATAACTGCAAGCACTGAAAGATAACTTTTTAGGGGTTTTCTTGATATAAGCAACAGGAAAGTAAAAGCGAGCAAAGTAAAAGGCACTAGAGAGTAACAAGTGGCCCAATCCTTTCTGAGCAAAGGAGAGGCCTAGCAACTGAACTTATAAAGGCTAAAGTGTTCTTGAGGACACACGGGAGAGGTAGTCATGTGCTTTCGCCATATTCCGTATCGGTACTATGTGATGTGTTGATAAGTGTTGAGTGGGTGGATCTATGATAGTACACCCTCTAGACTAAGATGAGTGCACTCTTATGATTAAACACCTTGCAAGCATCCGCAAATACAAGATAGTATTTAAGGCAAAAGCCTAACCATAGCAATACGATCGATGATCCATTGTTCCCTTGTGCAAAAGCGTGCGAACTGGGGTTCAGGTTTCTGTCACTCCGGCAACCCACCGTAAGATGTCTTTGTACACAATGTATTCCCCTAGATCCTTAATGAGGCGAAGTGTTGAGTGTTCGACTCACACAACACCACTAGGAAAATAACAACACAACTTAAGTATCAAACAACACATATTACTTCAACATCATATGACTACTAACAACAAGACTTCTCCCATGTCCTCAAGAAATAAAGTAACTACTCACAAGACATAAAAGAGATCATGATCAGTGGAGATAGATGGATGATAAACAATCTGGACACAATGATATTTCTCCAACAAAACTCAATAGCATTCACCACAAAGTAGTAATCAACACCGATAGAGTAGAGAGGATAGATAGTACGGATTACAACACAAGTTGCAATTGTGAGATGAGATTGGATGAAGATGGAGATGGTGCTGATGTTGGGGATGATGTTGATGATGATCTCGATGATGCCCGTGACGATGGTGATGACGATGGCGATGATCTCCCCTTCCGGGAGGTGATCTCCCCGGCGGAATCTGCCCGCCGGAGATGGCTTTTCTTCTCTGTAGGTTTCCGCCACGAAGCGGCGGCGGAACTCCGTAAACTCCCTCCTTTTTAGGGTTTCTGGATGACGAGGAGTATATAGGCCAGAGGGGAGAGCCTGGAGTGGGCCAGGGGCTCCAGGCGCCCTCCCGGCGCGGCCAGGGTGGGGGCCGCGCCAGGTGGCCGCCTGGGCACCCTGTGGCCCCCCTCTGGTTGCTCTTTTGCGTATCTTCGTGATCCTTCTGGAAAATACCCTCCGTCGATTTTCAGGTAATTTGGAGGTATTCTTCTTGAGCAACTCAGCGTCCACTTTTTACCGCTGAATCCTGCGTCTGCTGCTTCGGCACCGGAAAGTTGCAAACTGTGTAAAATAGGCCAAAACAACATAAGAACATCATCGTAATGTGAAATATATCAATGAATAAGGATGAATTACGATATAAAATAGTGATGCATTTTGGACGTATCAACACCCCCAAGCTTAGACCTCGCTTCTCCCCAAGCTAATACTGAGCTCGGTAAACCTGTCCACAAGTTTAGAGAGTGAAGTGTCGATAAATAGAAGACGGACAAGAAGCATCACAGTTTCTTCACCAAACTCAAATATCCTCAACAGCAATCTTCAACTCATAAGGCCCTTATAAAAGAGTGGTAACACTTATAATCGAAAGTAGGGCTAAGGAAACTCATCAAATCATGGCAAACATGTCCTTTGGTCAAAGAACAGCTAATAGCTTTTACTTTTGCTCTTTCTCTTTATGTTTTGATGAGATTAATTGAAGCTTTTGAAAGAACATGTTATTAGGCAAGAAGTGAAAGTGTTAACACAAAGGAAGATGTTTGCTTTAGCTGGGCTTGACAAACAACTTACTTATCAAATGATAATGTCAACAAGGATATGATATGACAAATCTTAATGCAACTTTATATGAATGAATCCTCGTCAACATCAAATGTCTGCTCTCTTTAAGAATAGAAGGAAGTAGGAATAACTGACTCAACCTAAAACTAAGAGATAGGCCCTGCTCTAGGGAAGTAGGGAAAACTCATGTGCTATCCTTAAATCAAACAGAATGAAAACAAGTTTTGAGAGGTGCATGATTTGTCAACGAATGCTAATAGATAACTCAATTACTTCTCAAACTGGACAAGTTTCGAGGAACGGCTCCCGCACGGGGACGATCACATCCCCTTAATCTCCTTTGTTTATTACTGCCAAAGTTTTTTGATTTCTCATGAACAAAGCGTGAAGGTGGGTTTGTTTGTCGTATTATCTTTTATGAGTCGGGCGCACTCATGCCAGTTCCTCCTCGTATTAGGGGTTTGCAGATTAGACATGCAATCCCGGGGTAAAACTTGTCCAACTTAAAAAGATCATGAATTAACTACTACTTCCTCATGAGCTAAAACAGGGGCACAAAATAGAAGATTTTGAACATTTAAGGATAACACATAAATTCTATACTTTAGGAGGTGGTAGTAGAATACCACGAATAGGAAGGTATGATGGACTCATATGGAAGGTATTGGTTTAAGGGTATGGATGCACAAGCAGAATTCCGCTTAGTACATAGTTTAGGCTAGCAAAGGCTTTGAGAGAACAGACAATTGATGATGACTAAGATGCAAAGCAATATAAAGCATAAACATTAAAATAAGCATAACACATCAAGTTGTCTTCCTTGTCAGCATAACACTTCAAGCATAATAACATAAAGGTTTTGGCTATGTCGCTACTTTAAGAAAATCATGCTTGTTGTTATGACCAAAGCTATATTTGCCAAGATTAAATAAAGTTTTCAAAGCCATACCTGATATAAGGTCAATACTCCCCATAAGAATCATCATATAAGGTCGATTGCGTGAAGAGAATACCAAGTGCAGCAAAGGAACCAATAGACTTCTCATTAATATTCCATCATAGACGACTCCACACTCACGGATACAATCTCTCCACAGAAGGAGTGATAGACCTCAATGCACACACCTATTTCATATAATAACCTCTCTAGACATGATACGACTCTACTTGACTCTAAAAGACAAAAGATAAAGATAAAGATACCGGGCACTCCCCCAAGCTTGGAACAAGCCAAGGGGATGCCATTACCCAAGGATATTTCACTCCTCATTCTTGTTGACGTCGATCACGTAGTCCTCGGCGAAGCGCTTCCATGGAAGGGGTTCTCCAGTCTCATATGAGAAGTTTGTCTCCTGAATCCGGCATGATGTCCTCCATAGGGACAAGTAAAAGTGGTCTTTCAAGCATTTGGTCGATGAACGGCAATGGGTAATCATCCTTCCTGGTTGCCTTGTTCAGCTTCCTGTAATCAATACACATTCTATATCCAATAATAATTCTCTGAGGTATTAGTTCATTCTTATCATTAGGAACCACAGTTGTACCTCCTTTCTTAAGAACACAATGTACCGGGCTTACCCACTTACTATCAGCTATAGGGTAGATAATACCTGCGGCTAGAAGCTTGAGAATCTCAGTTCTTACAACATCCATCATCTTCGGGTTCAACCGTCGTTGATGATCAACAACTGGTTTAGCATCGGGCTCAAGGTTGATAGTATGTTGACAGATAGATGGACTAATCCCCTTAAGGTCATCAAGGGTATAGCCAATTGCACCTCGGTGTTTACGAAGTACTTCCAATAGTCGCTCTTCTTCGTATCCTGAGAGGTTAGAGTTGATAATAATAGGATATACTTTCTTTTCATCTAAATAAGCATACTTGATCGTATCGGGAAGAGGTTTAAGATCGAACACCGGGTCTTCTTTTGGTTTTGATAAAATTCCGAAAGGTTCAACTGGAAGGTTGTGCTTCAGGATAGCAGCTTGTCTCAAGAATATTTCATCTAGTTCATTTCTTTCCTGCATATGCAAATCATTCTCGTGGTCCTCCATATATTGCTGCAAAGGATCATTAGGGGGAATAGCAATAGAAGCAATACTTTCAATAATTTTATCATCACTAGGTAAATCGGTACCACAAGGCTGCTTAGAGAACTTAGAAAAGTTAAATTCATACGGCTCACCATTGAATTCAACAGAAACTTTACCTTTCTTGCAATCTATTATAGCTCCACAAGTTCTGAGAAAAGGTCTACCAAAACTAATAGGACAAAAATTGTCCCTCACTGAACCAAGTACTAGAAAGTTGGTAGGATATTTTACCTTTCCACATAGGACTTCAACGTCTCTCACAATTCCGATAGGAGAGATAGTTGCTCTGTTTGCAAGATGAATGGTAACATCAACTTCTTCAAGTTCACAAGGTGAAATATCACCGATGATCTCTTGATAAAGTGAATAAGGGATATCACTAGCACTCGATCCCAAATCGCATAGCCCATAATAATTGTGATCTCCTATTTTAACAGATACTACTGGAGTACCTGAAATTGGGCCTTTATTCTTGGCTGTG
Source organism: Secale cereale (assembly GCA_902687465.1). NCBI lineage: Eukaryota > Viridiplantae > Streptophyta > Magnoliopsida > Poales > Poaceae > Secale > Secale cereale. The sequence continues at coordinate 356,605,921 of LR738714.1, read as the reverse complement.
ACAAGGTTAGTGGAAACAGCACAAAAATTTACATTGGAATCCAAAACATCATTAGTAACAAGGTCTGTAACCAATGCAACTTGAGGATCGACCTTGATCTGGTCCTCAGGCTCATCAATTCTTCTCTCACTTTTATTTATTATGCCTGTCACAAGAGAGTGCTCCCTTATCCTTTCGGGAAAAGGAGGCTTTTCATATATAACTGCAGGCAAAATAGGGTCAGCAACATGAATATCAACAGGTAACTCTTTGAAAGGTTCATGATGCTGATCTCTCTTCTTTTTAAAAGAATCAACGTGAGAGGCAAAATCCTTACAGAAATCAATCATTAGATGGGAATGAAGACCAATCTTAGAGCAAAAGGTATTGAAGTAATCAGTTTTCACATAGCTTTCAATATAATCATGCTCATAATTTATAGCGGGTTCAATACCTTTATCGATTTCCCAATCTTCGGTATTCCTCTGGATCCTTTCAATGAGATCCCACCTTTCTTCAACGCTCTTTGTCTGAAATACCCCACCAGAGGAGGCATCCAGCATCTCCTTATCATTACGAGAAAGCCTGGCATAAAAATTTGTAAGTATAATTTTCTTGGGGAGCTCATGAATAGGACATTTGAGCATTAGGGACTTCAATCTCCCCCAAGCTTGAGCAATGCTTTCTCCGTCACGAGACCTAAAGTTATAGATATAGTTCCTGTCTCGATGAATTTCATGAAGAGGATAAAACTTGGTATAAAAGAGAGACATAAGCTCTTGCTAATCAAGCAAGTGTGAGTTATCGAGAAGCTTATACCAATCTGAAGCTTTATCTATAAGCGATACGGAGAACAATTTCCTCATGACAAACTCCATTGATACACCTGCAAGCTTAAATAATGAACATAGTTGTGACAGATATAGCAAGTGTTCACCGGGATGTCTGTCTCCTGCATAACGATTAGCCAAAACATAATCGATAATACCAGCTGGTATTTTATAGGGCACAATTTCAGTAGGGGGAGGAGCAAACACCACATATGTGGGGCGTCTTCCCACAAGCAACGATCCAATAGCAAGGTTGTCCATAAGGACAAAGAGCAGCAACAGCAAAATATAAACATAAATATAAAAACTTCCTTACCAGCTTCACTTACCAATAGCGCTACACTCCCCGGCAACGGCGCCAGAAAACGGTACTTGATGACCCACAACCGTAAGGGATCTATTGCAGCGTTTTCGATAAGTAAGAGTGTCGAACCCAACGAGGAGCAGAAGGTATTGATAAGTGATTCTGAGCAAGGAATAACTGCAAGCACTGAAAGATAACTTTTTAGGGGTTTTCTTGATATAAGCATCAGGAAAGTAAAAGCGAGCAAAGTAAAAGGCACTGGAGAGTAACAAGTGGCCCAATCCTTTCTGAGCAAAGGAGAGGCCTAGCAACTGAACTTATAAAGGCTAAAGTGTTCTTGAGGACACACGGGAGAGGTAGTCATGTGCTTTCGCCATATTCCGTATCGATACTATGTGATGTGTTGATAAGTGTTGAGTGGGTAGATCTATGCTAGTACACCCTCTAGACTAAGATGAGTGCACTCTTATGATTAAACACCTTGCAAGCATCCGCAAATACAAGATAGTATTTAAGGCAAAAGCCTAACCATAGCAATACGATCGATGATCCATTGTTCCCTTGTGCAAAAGCGTGCGAACTGGGGTTCAAGTTTCTGTCACTCCGGCTACCCACCGTAAGAAGTCTTTGTACACAATATATTCCCCTAGGTCCTTAATAAGGCGAAGTGTTGAGTGTTCGACTCACACAACACCACTAGGAAAATAACAACACAACTTAAGTATCAAACAACACATATTACTTCAACATCATATGACTACTGACAACAAGACTTCTCCCATGTCCTCAAGAACTAAAGTAACTACTCACAAGACATAAAAGAGATCATGATCAGTGGAGATAGATGGATGATAAACAATCTAGACACAATGATATTTCTCCAACAAAACTCAATAGCATTCACCACAAAGTAGTAATCAACACCGATAGAGTAGAGAGGATAGATAGTACGGATTACAACACAAGTTGCAATTGTGAGATGAGATTGGATGAAGATGGAGATGGTGCTGATGTTGGGGATGATGTTGATGATGATCTCGATGATGCCCGTGACGATGGTGATGACTATGGCGATGATCTCCCCTTCCGGGAGGTGATCTCCCCGACGGAATCTGCCCGCCGGAGATGACTTTTCTTCTCTGTAGGTTTCCGCCACGGAGCGGCGGTGGAACTCCGTAAACACCCTCCTTTTTAGGGTTTCTGGATGACGAGGAGTATATAGGCCAGAGGGGAGAGCCTGGAGTGGGCCAGGGGCTCCAGGCGCCCTCCCGGCGCGGCCAGGGTGGGGGCCGCGCCAGGTGGCCGCCTGGGCACCCTGTGACCCCCTCTGGTTGCTCTTTTGTGTATCTTCCTGATCCTTCTAGAAAATACCCTTCGTCGATTTTCAGGTAATTTGGAGGTATTCTTCTTGAGCAACTCAGCGTCCACTTTTTACCGCTGAATCCTGTGTCTGCTGCTTCGGCACCGGAAAGTTGCAAACTGTGTAAAATAGGCCAAAACAACATAAGAACATCATCGTAATGTGAAATATATCAATGAATAAGGATGAATTACGATATAAAATAGTGATGCATTTTGGACGTATCAGTTGTTGATCAAAGAACATCCTATATATTTCATTTCTTTCATTCAAGTTCATATAATTTTCATGGTGTAGCAAAATTGTTCTAACGGATCAGTAGGAGGTATAGCAATAGAAGCAAGAGCCATAATTTCACCTTTACTATGCAATTCTTTATCATGAGGTTGTCTATGATACTTAGAGAAATTAAACTCATGAGATATATCACCAAAGTTTACACTAACAGTTTCTTTCATGGAATCAGTCTTAGCTTTAACAGTGTTCAAGAAGGGTCTACCAAATATTATGGGACAAAAATCATCTTGTGGAGAACCAAGAACTAGGAAATTAGTAGGGTATTTTATTTCCCCCAAGAAGACTTCAACATCTCTAAGAATCCCAAGTGGTGTAATAGTGTCTTTGTTAGCGGGCTCAATAGTTACATCAATGCCTTTTACTTCGGTAGGAGCAATATCATTCATAATCTCTTGATATAAGGTGAACGGGATAGCACTCACACTACCACCTAGATCACATAAGCCGTGATAGCAATCGTCTCCTACTTTAACAGGGACAACGAGCATGTGAACAACGGGTTTATTCTTATCTTTATTATCGGGTTTAGCAATTCTAGAAGCTTCACCACATAAATAAATAACAAGCCCATCAATATTATCGACCAAGAGATTTTTGACCATAGCAACATTAGGTTTGACTTTAATTTGTTCAGAGGATCTAGGTGGTCTAATATTACTTTTGTTAACCATGATTGATACTTTAGCACGTTCCATTATCCTAACAGGGAAAGGTGGTTTCTCAATATAAGTAGTAGGCACAACTGAATCAACATTGTAAATGATAGTTTCTTATTTAACCATTACAGGTACCTCAATATTTTCTTTAACATGGGGGTGATATTTAAACCATTTTTCCTTAGGGAAATCAACATGAGTAGCAAAAGATTCACAAAAGTAAGCTACTATCTCAAAGACAAGTCCATATTTAGTGCTAAACTTATGAAAAGTAGCAGTATCCATAAAATATTTAACACAGTTGAACTTCAGCATTATACGTGACTAATTACCTTTGTCCAGTTCCCAATCTTCAAAGTTGAGTTTAATTCTTTTCAGAAGATTCCATCTGAATTCAGTAGCTTTCTTCATAAATGGTCCGGTTGAAGAAGAGTCGATCATATTTTGATCATCATGAGAAAGCCGAGCATAAAAATTATGTAAGATAATTTATTTTTGAACCTCATGATTGGGGCATGTATACACATGTATTTAAGACTCCCCCAAGCTTGAGTGATACTTTCTCCATCATGAGGCCAGAAATTATATATATATATATATAATTCTGATCACGATGAACTAGATGCGTAGGATTTTTTTTGATGAAATTCCAATTTCAACCGATTCCAATCCCAAGCTCCAATATCATCACATAGCCTATACCATGTCAATTCGTTTCCCCTAAAAGATAAAGGGAAGAACTTCTTCTTAGGTTCATCTCTGGGTAAACCTGCAAGCTTAAATAATCCATGAACTTCATCCACATAGATTAGGTGCATATCAGGATGTAGTGTTCCATCTCATTCATAAGGAATAGCTAGAAGTTTTTCTATCATACCCGAAGGAATCTCATAATAAATATTTTCAATAGGTGCCGTAGGTTGAGGAGAAACTTTTGTGCTTATGGTCGAGGTGAAGATACCCCGAACAAACCCCTCAAAGGATGTTTTCCATAGTAACAAGTCACAGTAAATTTCAGCACATAATATTTTTTTTCCTTACCAAATTCCACTCACCACAAGCACTTCACTCCCCAGAAACGGCGCCAGAAAAGTGTCTTGATGACCCACAAGTATAGGGGATCAATGGTAGTCCTTTCGATAAGTAAGAGTGTCGAATCCAACGAGGAGCGGAAGGAAATGACAAGCAGTTTTCAGTAAGGTAATTTCTGTATGCACTGAAATTGTTGGTAGCAAGTACTTTGATAGCAAGATAATTTGTAATGAGCAAGCAATAGTAAGGGTAAAAAAAGTGCAGCAAGGTAGCCCAATCCTGTTGTGGCAAAGGACAGGCTAGAACAGTCTCTTATAACAAGCAAAGCATACTTGAGGACACATAGGAATTCCATCTAGTCACTTACATCATGTTTGTTCCATTCGTGTTCGCTACATTGATAATTCGATATGTGGTTGGGCCTGTGCTTGGGTGCTATTGTTACTTTAACAAGCCTCCCACTTATGGTTAACCCCTCTCGCAAGCAGCCGCAACTACGAAATAATAATTAAGGTAAAATAACCATAGCATTAAACATATGGATCCAAATCAGCCCCTTACGGAATAGCGCATAAACTAGAGTTTAAGCTTCTATCACTCTAGGAACCCACCATCTAATAACTACTCCAAGATGCATTCACTTAGGCCCAAGGATGGTGAAGTATCAGGTAGTCGACGTTCACATAGAACCACTAAGGGTATCAACAACATACATATCATCAAAATATCGAACAAATACCAAATTCACATGATTACTTATGATAAGACTTCTCCCATGTCCTCAAGAAAAAAAAGTAACTACTCACACGACATATTCATATACAAGATAAGAGGGGTATTGAATAGCATAATAGATCTGAACATATGATCTTCCACCAAATAAAACAGCTAGCATCAACTGCAAGATGTAATCAACACTACTAATCACCCACGGGTAACAATCTGAGGTTTTGACACAAAGATTGAACACAAGAGATGAACTAGGGTTTTGAGACAAGATGGTGCTGGTGAAGATGTTGATGAAGATTGATCCTCCCATGATGGGAGGATTGTTGGTGATGATGATTGCTACTTCTTGAGCTTGCATTAATTTTTCCCTTGAATAGGAAAGGGTGATGCAGCAAAGTAGAGATATTTACCTCAGTTGAGAACCATGGTATCAATCTAGTAGGAGGCACAAGCAAGTCTCCAATCTATGCAACTGCACAAACTAACAAACACTTAGACACAACGCGGAAAAGGGGTTGTCAAACCCTTCACGGTCACGAACAAAGAGTGAGATCTGATAGAGATATATTTCAAACTAAAGTAAAAAGCTAAATAAAGTAAACACAAAATAATTGTAGCAAGATTATTTAGGTTTTTGCTTTTATAGATCTGAAAATATAAGATAGAAAATAGACCCGGGGGCCATAGTTCTCACTAGAGGCTTCTCCCACGAAGAAAGCATATGGTGGGTGAACAAATTATTGTTGATCAATTGATAGAAAAGCACAAAGTTATGACAATATCTAAGGCAATGATCATGTCAAAACCCTAGTTAGCACTTGCATTAGGACTAGCTTGAGTGATGCATCATGTTTAATTTTTCCTGAAACTTGAAAAGGGGATGACATAAACCCCTAGCACCACTTAAATCCACTAGGTTTTACTAAAATAATTTTTAATGAACCTGAAATGCCCTTCAAAAATGTTCATGATTTAGGGAAAAAGGTGAAAGCCCTAACAAAAAATGATGCATATTTTTGCATGACCATTTGGGCATTGAATTAAACTAGACCATATCTGAATTGGGGTTGTTTAAATAACATATATATTTTTAAAATCTCCAAATATTTTGAAACTTGCAGAGGGCCTCTCGAATAATTCAGTGAGAGCCCACAAAAAGTTTTGAAATTATCTAAAATGTTTTACTGCCCTAACTAAAACAAAAGAAAAAACAGAAAGAAATAAGAGAGAGAGAGAGAGAGAGAGAGAGAGAGAGAGAGAGACTTACCTGCGGCCTAGTACTGTGTGGCCCAGCTTGGCCAGCCCACCCGCACCGTCGTCCTCCTGGCGCCAGTCGGCTGGGCACGTGGTCGACGCGCGTGCACATCGAGAGCGCCACGCCACCAACTGCCTGCCTGCGTCCCCGGGACAGCGCGACACCGCGAGTCTTCTCTTAGGTGCCGTTCGGATTGAGCCGACCCTCTCACTCCTTCCCCTGCTCTCTTACTCGCTCTCCCCTGCAATGCCCGAAGCCACCATGGTCGCGCCGCCGTGAACCACCGTGCCTACCGTGCTCCCCTCGCCTCCCCACCATGTATAAAAGCTTCGTCGCCGTCCCCTACATCGAGCCAGACGAGCTCCATGCGCTTGGACGCGCTTAAGCGACCACCACTTCATCACCTTCCATCCTCGGCCGCCGAGATCGCCATCGCTGTTTCGCCGCCATCTCTGCCTCCTCGAGCTCGCCATCTACATCATTCGACCCGCCGTGAGACACCGCATGTTCTCACCCTAATCCTGTTGCCTTTTGCTCGCCATAGCCGTCGCCCCCTTGCTGACCGTAGCACGCCGCCGCCCGAGCTTGCCGTCTATGTAGCTCCGGTGACCATTTGGTCACCCCGATGAGACCAACGCACTCGTAGCGTTCCGTAGAGCCTCGCTAGCACAAGACCCCACCCGTTTGCGCGCCGCAACAGCTAACCCGTGGTCGCCCAAACTCCAGTGGCCGTAAACGAGCACGCCGGCGATGACTCCGGCCACCCCAGGGCATGACATCGCCACCACTCGATGCGGACGAGCATCCGCATCACGCAGATTCCCTCCGCCGGCCATTTGGTCGCCGAAGGAGGAATCCCGTAGCTCGCCGCCTCGTGTGGTCTCACCAGTGTCAAGCCGCCGGTGGATTTGACCCCGTCTGTCCAGGGTTTGACCGCCCTGGGTCACTGGCATGTGGGGCCCTCCCCACTAATTAACCTAGATTAGTTTTAGTTAATTAGGTTAGTTCAATTACACACTAACACGCGGGACCCACTGGTCAGTTTGACCTGGACTGCCCCGTTGAGTCGCTGACGTCACCCTGACACAGTGCTGACGTAGTAATCCTTTTCTGGAATTAGTTTATTTTCTAAATATTCATAAATTCCAGAAAAAGGGTTAAACTTCAAATAAAACATAATAAATCAAGCATAGCTCAGATGGAAAAGGATTTTATATGAAAAATGATCAGAAATATCCAATCTATCCATTGGTACTGGCATCATGCATGAAAAAGCAAATTAACCTTGTTGTATATATATCAAAACATGCTAATATACTTTGGAAATTCTTAACTTGGGCTTGAACACATCCATCTTGCCATGTCATGAGCATGCATCATATTGTTGCATATTGCCATGTATTGATTGTGTTACCAGTGTGATCTCCGTGGTAGATTCTGCTCCTGAGGATATTCACGAGTATCAGTTGAAGGGCAGTACCCCTTGACCACTCTGCCAGGCAAGCATCCCCATTGAACATTTCGATACAAGCCCATCTTCTCACTCCTGCTCTCTTTTACTGCATTAAGACAAAAACGTTTCAACTTCTATTTGTTGCGGTAGCTGAACCCCATTCATCTGCATGACCTGTCATTGCCACAGTAAATAGTTGAAATCCACTAGCATCTATAGGAGTTGATTCAGCCTTGTTGTGTGTTCCTACCATGCTATGCCTACTATGCTTAGAGTTGTGTCAGGTCTGGTTCATCTGGTGATGGATCGTAGTGAAATGGTTGTGTCTTGTAATGAAAGTGAAGTGTCGAATATCATTTGGTAAAGGTATCGATGGAAGGCCATGTAGGAGTACATGATGGATTGTTTCATTGGAACCGTCCTTAAGAACTGAGTTATGCGTGTGTGATTCAAGATCAGCTACTAGCACACATTGGGCCCTGAAATATGACCCCGCTCGACTTATTCACTGCCATGATCTCGGTCCAGGAGTTTGCAAGTAGTTTCTGGTGTTTGTAGTATACTGGAGGCCGTGCGCAGCGCTGACCTTAGGGGTGGGCTGTGATGAGGTAGGTACGTGGCAAGGTGTACCGAGACGCCCGTTTGGTGCCTCAGGAACCCTGCACACATCATTTGGGGCCGTAGTCGAAACCCTGGCCGAATTTCCTTGTGGATGGAACCTGAATAGGCGATAAACCTAGACTAGAGACTTGAGTGGTTGATTAGGTCATGGTCTACACCCATGTCGGCTTTCGCTTGAAGTTTGTCGAGCACATGTCGTGTGCAGACGCTAAGTGGTGGAAACATGTGTGAAGAAGTGCACCCCTGCAGGGTTATCAAGCTATTATGTCGGTGTACAAAAAGAGGGGTACACTTTTTGTACCCCTATGACTGTGCACGGGCAGTCTGAGCCACGGGCACCCCCACACCAAGCATGGCAAGGGAGGTGAGCCGGGGTAAGATCAAAGCTTTATGGAGACTAGAACAACGCCAAGAACAAGACCACAAAGAGCAAAGGGACGAAGCAGCTCTCCCCGGAAATATCCTTGCCGGGGCCAGCTCTGGCAGCCCCGGCAAGACCCTTGCCGCGGCAGCTCGCCCCACGCCTACGGAGCGGATCACCCTTGAGTCCACCGCCCCCATGGCGCCAGGATTCGGGAGATATCTCCGTGGTGGCATGCAGATCTTTGTGAAGACATGTCAGGCCCAAGATGTGATTCTATCTCGATCACGTGACACTTACGTGACTGAGGCACAACCGCATTTCGGGCGCTTAGCAAGATGGATATCATTACATCGTACCATTACATACATACATAGGGGATACAACAATACATACAATTATCAGAGTACAACAACATCAATACAAGTATCCGACTACGGATACAAATAACAAAAGCACAAAAGACATCCATCTGCTATCCCAGGCTGTCGACCAGGAACCTAACCCAAGACTGAAGAAGAAGAAGAAGAAGAAAGAACTCCAAACAACGATCAACGCTCTCACGTCAAGACATCGGAACCTGCACCTGAAACTGTTGTTGTAGTAACTGTGAGCCATGAGGACTCAGCAATCCCATAACCATGGGTAACAAGACTATCAAAGCTTAATAGGTAGGAAGAGGTAAAGTGGTGAGGTTGCAGCAGCGGCTAAGCAAAACATATGGTGGCTAACTTACGAGTACCAGAATAAGATGAGCATCTACGCAAACGGTCGCAACAGAGGTGATCTCTAAAGATCCTAACTACATACGAGTCAAACATAACCCCACCGTGTTCTCTTCTCAAAGTGAAAAGAGACAGTCACGGTTACTCACACAGTTGTGTGTTTTACTTCGGATCATCTGTCAAGTTTTCTACAACCGGACATTAACAAATTCCAATCTGCCACATAACCGCGGGCACGGCTTTCGAAAGATCATAACCCTGCAGGGGTGTTCCAACTTAGCCCATCACAAGCTCTCACGATTAGCTGAAGTGATAAATATAATATCATCACTCCTTATCTTAGGGAAAATCCGATCAGGCTCGGCATCCCGGTGCACAAGACATTTCGACAATGGTAAAACAAGTCCAGCAAGACCTCCCGGCGTGCCGACACCCTGATGGTAGCCGCGCGCATCTCGTCTCAGGCCACGTCCGGATGAGCGCTACGTACAGATACCGAAGACCCCAGCGAACTGGGTAGTATCCGCAAGTGACTCTAGTTTGGGACCAACACCATCAGCACTGGCCCCCCTGCTATGTAGAAAAGAATCTCCAAGGAGCGTCCCCCTTATGCAAATTAATTCATTAATTAAGTTATTATTATGAGGCAAATAAAACCAATGTTGGGCCTTGCTGGAGGAGTTTTATTCAAAGTCGAACTGTCAAGGGGTCCCCATTTCACCCATCGTGTAAGGAACGCAAAATCAAGGAACATAATGCCGGTTTATCGGCGCCTAAGGTGGCATGAGTGGAACAAAACACCGAGCAAAAGGCCAAGCCTTCCACCCATGCCCAGTATATAGGTGTGTTAATAATATTTATAGATATTGTGTTATAACAACAACAAGTTCCCTCCTGGAACGATCTTCATCTTCACCTGCAACTAACAACGCTATAAGAGGGGCTGAGCAAGCGGGTAACATAGCCAAACAGTGGTTTTGCTAGGAAGGTTTCAAAGGTTAGAGGTTTCATGGCAACAAGGAGAGGCTGACATAAAAGATGGGTAGCGCGACATGTAACGATAGCATCGAGACAACTAAGCATGGCAATGATAGTAAAGGTATCCAAGGGGTATGATCATCTTGCCTGGGATCCCGCAAGGAAGAAGAACGGTTCCATGAAGAAGGCGGAGAATAAGCCTTGAAGAAGACCCACGGGTAGCCGATCGAATCCTCACAACGCAACGGAACAAGCACTAACGAAAAGAAGCAAGCAATACGGTAAACAAACCACTCAAGAACATAACAATATGCACTACCAAGTATGATGCAAAACAAGTCTACTTATGATGCACAGAAGGTCTACACAGGAAGCAAAACAAGGCAAGGTAGGAAGCACAGCAAAAGCAACCCAAGTCTATATGATGCAATACATGGTAAAGTATGATGCAAGGCAAAACTATACAGGAAGCACAGGAATATAGCACAACAATAAGCATCGAGAAAAATGCTTCAAAACATGATAACAATATGATATTATGAATCTACACAGAAAATCAATCAAGTTTCATGTAAGACTTGCTGAAAACGGAGCTACGGGCTAAAAGTTATGCCCGAAACAAGAAACGAGCGAAAGCTGAAAATTACAGCAACATAGCAACTTCGGAGCACAAAATAATTAAGCTACAGCACTCAAACAACATGGCAAAGGACATGAACACAAACTAGACATATACTACAGCAACTAAGTCCAAAGGTGCACCCCCAAAGGAGTCACGGTTCAATAGCAATGAACTTGGACATATTGAACTTGACAATAAAATTCTGGCAGCAGAATTTTATTGAAACTTTGGAGCAAAAGGTAAACATGCTACAGCCACTTAAATAGACATGTGAGAACATGAATGGAAAGACAACAATATATACTACAAGGAACAATCAAGATCCACTCAAAATCTATCATGGTTTGTCCTAGAGCAGCAAGCAAACATGGCATCGGAACGTTACAGATTCCAGACTTAGTGAAATTTCACTAAGTCCTAAAACAGCAATTTCATCATGGCATCTAAAAGAGCAAGTTTAAGTCATCTCGAAACTAAACATGGCAAGAGGTAAGCACCTCATCAAAGTACACATGATGGTGATTCCAAAACACCCAAGCATGCTTCATGGAGATAAACACAACGATAGCAACGAGCTCAACAAGATGGCATTTCATAACAAGTGAAACAACATCACAGCCACATGGCACTTTGCAACGATGATAAACATGGCAAGAATAAATCTACCATGCAACCTATCACATACAACATGTAGATCATGGCAAGACGAACACGTGGACATGTCATTTGCATCAATCGGACAAACGAGCTAAGAGATATCACTATGCAAAGATTACATAAAAACAACACATAACAGCAGTTTAAACCAAGTAGCACTCTTGCAACAGAAATTTAAGTATCTAGATGACTTCAAACATGCATGGCACAAAGGAACAAAATGTAGAGCACATTCCCACGATCATTTTGACATATCATACACTCAATTTGGACAAGTACACACAAAGTTACAAGCATGCAAAGATGCAACATTATAACAGTTTTTTTAGGGACTTAGCAGAAAAGCAACCTCGGGGGAAATGGACATGTCCGTGTCCGATCGGACATGTCCGTCGGCTGGGGTCCACATGGCAGTGAGAGGGGCGGACACGTCCGGGCTCCTCCCGGACATGTCCGTCGGTGCGGCGTCCGGGCCCACATGGCAGCTGCACAAAGGAAGAGGGGGCGGACACGTCAAGCACCACTGGACATGTCCGGCGGGCGAGGTCAACGACAGTGGGGATCCGGTCGTGGAGGTCGTCGCCGGCGAGCTCCGAGCTCCAGCGAGTCGGCAGACGGCAGAGGAAGCCCCTGGGCTCCGGATCCGGCGAGGGGAGCTCTGATTCCGGCCAGAGGAGCGGTGGCCGGCGAGGTACGGGGAGGAGGAGGCGGGGACGGGATCCGGCGGCGGCGGTCATTGAGGCGGGCGGCAGCGCGGAGCTCCGGGCGGCGGAGGACGCCGGCGGGCTCCCGACGGCGAGGCGCGGCGGAGGCGCGCTCCTCCCTCCTGATCTAGTTCGGATCGAGGAGCGGGGCGACGGCATGAGCGCTCGGGCTCGGGGCGGCAGGGAAGACGGGCCTGGCGGGCTGCGCCCAGGCCCGCAGGGCCGCGGCGGCTGGCGCGCTGAGGTGGCGTGGAGAGGGACGCGTGGCGCCGTCCCATTGGCTGAGGGCGCCCGCGTGGCGGCGGATGGCCACTAGAAGGCCGCCACATGGCGATTATGAGGTGGCTGCGCACTGAACTCGAGGGAGTAGGTGGGTTAGCTGTGGCTGGAGGTTAGGGATGGGGTTAGGCTGTCCATTTTTGGCATGGAGGGGCCTTTATATAGCAAAAGGGGTAGGGTTTTGGCGGTTTTGGACGGATCCGGAGCCATTGGATCGTGATCCAACGGCAACGGAGCGAAGGGGAATAAGCTGGGCCTAGGTGGGCTGTGAATAGGGGTGTGGGCTGAGTTTAGAAGAGAGGGAGAGAGGCCCGCGGGGGTTTTCGGAGACCGAAAACACCCGACGAATTAACCGGCGACTAGTGCCGCTATATATAACCGTTGGGCTATCAAACGAGCTCCGAATGCGATGACATTTGGCAGGCGGCCTGTCTACACTATAATAAGACCACATGACAAGTTTCATCCCATTCCGAGAACATTTTTCTGCCACTCATAAAATAAATATTCAGAGGCACCGCGGGCGCGTGCAAGTGTGTCTGGGCTCAGAACGGACAACGGAGAGGACGAGGAGACTCGGACAGATGCAAGTTTTGAAAACATGCTGATGCAACACACATGATGACATGGCAAGATGCAACACGCAAGCAGATGACAAGGCACTGACAACGAATAACTGGCTGACACCTGGAGCATCGGTCTCGGGGTGTCACAACACTCCCCTACTAACAAGAGATCTCGTCCCGAGATCTTAGGAACGAGACGGGAAGGAAAAGGAAGACCAAAGTTCTTCGAGGACAAAAGAGTGAAATAAACGAACCTTGAGAGGAATGAACAACTCGAAAGGAAGAATATAACGGAGATGAACGAGATTGAGAAGCTCTGTTACAAAATAGGAGCAAGGAACACAAGAGGACCAAGAGGATAAATGACAAAAGAGAAATTGGCACCACTCCGATTAAGCGAGATAGAAAAGGAATTCAAACGAAGGAATTCGGACAGCACTCCGGCCGAAACTGAATGAAATTGCACACCGTTTGAGCATGAATGGAATATGACAAGAACTGAGAAGATGGAACGAAAACATGACGAAAGAACAAGAAATTCCTCCGGAAGAATTGAAATAATGGAATTTGAAGAACGGAGAAGAAGATGACAACTTTCACGACGCGTGAATTCGAAAGAGGATCTTGAAGAGAAAGGTTTGAACGAAGCTGTTGAGATAATCAACAACAAAAGAAATAGCTTGTTGTGGACTTATTTAATCATCTCAAAAGTTGAGGTGAATTATGCCGCAACCAAAGTATTGAATAGATGAGAACGAAGAAAGAAATACAAAACTCCACTTCAAAAGAAATAGGGAGAATTATTTGCATTCCGAGACACAAAAGAATAAGAATACTTGAGCTGCTCCGGAAGAATTATATGAATATATGAAGAATGAATTGAATGATGAAGAAACACCATGAAGAACTCGGTAAAATGAAAGGATGAAGAAATAGAAATGACAGACGAAAAGAATAAGATTAAAGCCTTGCAATGATTAGAAGGGGTTCCGACAAGATAGCCGAGAAAACTAGAACTCCGGGATGAAAAGATAAAAGGACTTGGAACTAGAATTCATTCATCAAGAATAATCTCCGAAGAAAGGAATTAAATCAACTTGATAAAAAGAAATAAGAATTAAGTTATGCTTATCCTCCACCAATTTAAATTGATGAGAGCAATGGATTCGCATATCACTTATTCTCGATGAAATTGATTTAAAGAAGAATATCTCGCGAACTTGCGAAAATCTTCCTGGACACCGGTAGGATAGGAATGAACGAATGAATTGAATTGAAAACGCCGGAAAAGAATTCTTGAGTGGATCACCGTAAAGAATTGAAGTCGAGTGAAGAAAATGAACGAGCCACCGGGAAGAATTAAATGGAATGATGAAAAGAACAACCACCAAGAAGAATTACAATCGAGGGAAGAACGAGAATGACCACCGTAAGTAATGAAATAGAACGACGCAAGAGGACAAGCCACCGGAAGAATTGAGATTAAGTGAATCACGAGAGAATGAATCTCCGGGGAGAATAAAGCACTTGAGGGAATTAAAATGACGAGACGAAAAGATCGTGAACTGATTAACGAATACTAAACGGAGCACTGGAAAGGATGTGAGACGAAGGAAGAGGCATCGATGAAGAATATTTGAAGGACGAAGTTGAAAAACTGAGAACGAAGAAATCTTCTGAAATGATGGCCTTCGGAGGAACACAAGAAATAATTGATGAAATGCTCCGGGCAAATGAAACCAAGAACGATTGAACCAACGAAGAAAAGAATTGAAAGCGATCTTGGAGAAGGCACATGACTGATGGAATCCATACTTACGTCACACTAGAAAAGAATTCGGATCACTCCGGAAAATAAGAAGAGTCAGGTAAGATCCTGGGAAAGACCTATGGGTTATGATCCCACCGAAGAGAAAACTCTGTTAAGAGGATTGAAAAGGAGATAATACACCGGAACAATTAAAAGGCGAGAAGCGAACGAGCAAGGGGAATATCCGAGCCGAGGGAAAAGAATATGATCCACACCGAATACTTGAATTGAAACCACCGGAAAAGAAGAAGAGGTGAAGAATATCAAACGAGAGGGGAATTCATCGGAGAAGAAAAGAGATGAAGGATGACGTACGAGACAAGAATTCACCGGTTGAAATGACTGAGGAAAGAATGCAAGGGATTCACATGAGTAAGATGGATACTCGATTAATGACTCCCGTCCGAGAAGCAAAAGGGTGGGCGGGTGGGAAAAGAAGAACACAACAGACGGGGAAAACACCGGTTAAAAGAACTGAGGTTGAACTTGCAAAGAAGAAGAGGGTTGAATCCACTTGACGAGAGATGCACCAGATGAAAGAACTAACACGCAACGAACGAAAACTAACCACGTGATCCTAAAAAAAAATTTGAAGGGGAAGAGGGGTAATTCAAAACACCTACGTCAAGATTCCTCACCAGAGCGACGAAGGGGCAGGGGAGCAAAAGAATTCCTACTCTCCGGTATAACTACACTCCGAAAAAAAATTCTGCTAGACTCAACAACGGCCAAGCTACGATCAATCAAGGGGGCCCCTATGGTCGGTCGAGGCTTTGATACCAACTTGTCAGGCCCAAGATGCGATTCTATCTCGATCACGTGACACTTACGTGACTGAGGCACAACCGCATTTCGGGCGCTTAGCAAGATGGATATCATTACATCGTACCATTACATACATACATAGGGGATACAACAATACATACAATTATCAGAGTACAACAACATCAATACAAGTATCCGACTACGGATACAAACAACAAAAGCACAAAAGACATCCATCTGCTATCCCAGGCTGCCGACCAGGAACCTAACCCAAGACTGAAGAAGAAGAAGAAGAAGAAAGAACTCCAAACAACGATCAACGCTCTCACGTCAAGACATCGGAACCTGCACCTGCAACTGTTGTTGTAGTAACTGTGAGCCATGAGGACTCAGCAATCCCATAACCATGGGTAACAAGACTATCAAAGCTTAATAGGTAGGAAGAGGTAAAGTGGTGAGGTTGCAGCAGCGGCTAAGCAAAACATATGGTGGCTAACTTACGAGTACCAGAATAAGATGAGCATCTACGCAAACGGTCGCAACAGAGGTGATCGCTAAAGATCCTAACTACATACGAGTCAAACATAACCCCACCGTGTTCTCTTCTCAAAGTGAAAAGAGACAGTCACGGTTACTCACACAGTTGTGTGTTTTACTTCGGATCATCTGTCAAGTTTTCTACAACCGGACATTAACAAATTCCAATCTGCCACATAACCGCGGGCACGGCTTTCAAAAGATCATAACCCTGCAGGGGTGTTCCAACTTAGCCCATCACAAGCTCTCACGATTAGCTGAAGTGATAAATATAATATCATCACTCCTTATCTTAGGGAAAATCCGATCAGGCTCGGCATCCCGGTGCACAAGACATTTCGACAATGGTAAAACAAGTCCAGCAAGACCTCCCGGCGTGCCGACACCCTGATGGTAGCCACGCGCATCTCGTCTCAGGCCACGTCCGGATGAGCGCTACGTACAGATACCGAAGACCCCAGCGAACTGGGTAGTATCCGCAAGTGACTCTAGTTTGGGACCAACACCATCAGCACTGGGCCCCCCTGCTATGTAGAAAAGAATCTCCAAGGAGCGTCCCCCTTATGCAAATTAATTAATTAATTAAGTTATTATTATGAGGCAAATAAAACCAATGTTGGGCCTTGCTGGAGGAGTTTTATTCAAAGTCGAACTGTCAAGGGGTCCCCATTTCACCCATCGTGTAAGGAACGCAAAATCAAGGAACATAATGCCGGTTTATCGGCGCCTAAGGTGGCATGAGTGGAACAAAACACCGAGCAAAAGGCCAAGCCTTCCACCCATGCCCAGTATATAGGTGTGTTAATAATATTTATAGATATTGTGTTATAACAACAACAAGTTCCCTCCTGGAACGATCTTCATCTTCACCTGCAACTAACAACGCTATAAGAGGGGCTGAGCAAGCGGGTAACATAGCCAAACAGTGGTTTTGCTAGGAAGGTTTCAAAGGTTAGAGGTTTCATGGCAACAAGGAGAGGCTGACATAAAAGATGGGTAGCGCGACATGTAACGATAGCATCGAGACAACTAAGCATGGCAATGATAGTAAAGGTATCCAAGGGGTATGATCATCTTGCCTGGGATCCCGCAAGGAAGAAGAACGGTTCCATGAAGAAGGCGGAGAATAAGCCTTGAAGAAGACCCACGGGTAGCCGATCGAATCCTCACAACGCAACGGAACAAGCACTAACGAAAAGAAGCAAGCAATACGGTAAACAAACCACTCAAGAACATAACAATATGCACTACCAAGTATGATGCAAAACAAGTCTACTTATGATGCACAGAAGGTCTACACAGGAAGCAAAACAAGGCAAGGTAGGAAGCACAGCAAAAGCAACCCAAGTCTATATGATGCAATACATGGTAAAGTATGATGCAAGGCAAAACTATACAGGAAGCACAGGAATATAGCACAACAATAAGCATCGAGCAAAATGCTTCAAAACATGATAACAATATGATATTATGAATCTACACAGAAAATCAATCAAGTTTCATGTAAGACTTGCTGAAAACGGAGCTACGGGCTAAAAGTTATGCCCGAAACAAGAAACGAGCGAAAGCTGAAAATTACAGCAACATAGCAACTTCGGAGCACAAAATAATTAAGCTACAGTACTCAAACAACATGGCAAAGGACATGAACACAAACTAGACATATACTACAGCAACTAAGTCCAAAGGTGCACCCCCAAAGGAGTCACGGTTCAATAGCAATGAACTTGGACATATTGAACTTGACAATAAAATTCTGGCAGCAGAATTTTATTGAAACTTTGGAGAAAAAGGTAAACATGCTACAGCCACTTAAATAGACATGTGAGAACATGAATGGAAAGACAACAATATATACTACAAGGAACAATCAAGATCCACTCAAAATCTATCATGGTTTGTCCTAGAGCAGCAAGCAAACATGGCATCGGAACGTTACAGATTCCAGACTTAGTGAAATTTCACTAAGTCCTAAAACAGCAATTTCATCATGGCATCTAAAAGAGCAAGTTTAAGTCATCTCGAAACTAAACATGGCAAGAGGTAAGCACCTCATCAAAGTACACATGATGGTGATTCCGAAACACCCAAGCATGCTTCATGGAGATAAACACAACGATAGCAACGAGCTCAACAAGATGGCATTTCATAACAAGTGAAACAACATCACAGCCACATGGCACTTTGCAACGATGATAAACATGGCAAGAATAAATCTATCATGCAACCTATCACATACAACATGTAGAGCATGGCAAGACGAACACGTGGACATGTCATTTGCATCAATCGGACAAACGTGCTAAAAGATATCACTATGCAAAGATTACATAAAAACAACACATAACAGCAGTTTAAACCAAGTAGCACTCTTGCAACAGAAATTTAAGTATCTAGATGACTTCAAACATGCATGGCACAAAGGAACAAAATGTAGAGCACATTCCCACGATCATTTTGACATATCATACACTCAATTTGGACAAGTACACACAAAGTTACAAGCATGCAAAGATGCAACTATATAACAGTTTTTTTAGGGACTTAGCAGAAAAGCAACCTCGGGGGAAATGGACATGTCCGTGTCCGATCGGACATGTCCGTCGGCTGGGGTCCACATGGCAGTGAGAGGGGCGGACACGTCCGGGCTCCTCCCGGACATGTCCGTCGGTGCGGCGTCCGGGCCCACACGGCAGCTGCACAAAGGAAGAGGGGGCGGACACGTCCAGCACCACTGGACATGTCCGGCGGGCGAGGTCAACGACAGTGGGGATCCGGTTGTGGAGGTCGTCGCCGGCGAGCTCCGAGCTCCAGCGAGTCGGCAGACGGCAGAGGAAGCCCCTGGGCTCCGGATCCGGCGAGGTACGGGAAGGAGGAGGCGGGGACGGGATCTGGCGGCGGCGGTCGTTGAGGCGGGCGGCAGCGCGGAGCTCCGGGCGGCGGAGGACGCCGGCGGGCTCCCGACGGCGAGGCGCGGCGGAGGCGCGCTCCTCCCTCCTGATCCAGTTCGGATCGAGGAGCGGGGCGACGGCATGAGCGCTCGGGCTCGGGGCGGCAGGGCAGACGGGCCTGGCGGGCTGCGCCCGGGCCCGCAGGGCCGCGGCGGCTGGCGCGCTGAGGTGGCGCGGAGAGGGACGCGTGGCGCCGTCCCATTGGCTGAGGGCGCCCGCGTGGCGGCGGATGGCCACTAGAAGGCCGCCACATGGCGATTATGAGGTGGCTGCGCACTGAACTCGAGGGAGGAGGTGGGTTAGCTGTGGCTGGAGGTTAGGGATGGGGTTAGGGTGTCCATTTTTGGCATGGAGGGGCCTTTATATAGCAAAAGGGGTAGGGTTTTGGGGGTTTTGGACGGATCCGGAGCCATTGGATCGTGATCCAACGGCAACGGAGCGAAGGGGAATAAGCTGGGCCTAGGTGGGCTGTGAATAGGGGTGTGGGCTGAGTTTAGAAGAGAGGGAGAGAGGCCCGCGGGGGTTTTCCGAGACCGAAAACACCCGACGAATTAACCAGCGACTAGTGCCGCTATATATAACCGTTGGGCTATCAAACGAGCTCCGAATGCGATGAAATTTGGCAGGCGGCCTGTCTACACTATAATAAGACCACATGACAAGTTTCATCCCATTCCGAGAACATTTTTCGGCCACTCATAAAATAAATATTCGGAGGCACCGCGGGCGCGTGCAAGTGTGTCTGGGCTCAGAACGGACAACGGAGAGGACGAGGAGACTCGGACAGATGCAAGTTTTGAAAACATGCTGATGCAACACACATGATGACATGGCAAGATGCAACACGCAAGCGGATGACAAGGCACTGACAACGAATAACTGGCTGACACCTGGAGCATCGGTCTCGGGGTGTCACAAGACATCCAAGATCAGATACAAGTTAAAGAAGACGACGACCCGTGGCGGGATCCCAACCAAGGAGGACTACAAGGCCCCCAGCAAGCACCTTGCCGAGGATGATAGCAGGCGCCACGGCAAGACTCTTGCCGGAGCCCCGGCAAGGCCCTTGCCAAGGACACCCGCGGGGCCACCGTCAGGCCCACACCAACCGGGTTTCCACCGACCCACGCAGCTGCCGACCCAACCAGCTGGACAGGCTCCTACGTGGCAACCCACAGATCTTCGTGGAGACCCGCTGTTGCGCCACCTCAGCTGCCTGTCTGCCTACATGGCACCTCAGGCACCGCTGGCCAGGGTGCATGTCAAAACGAGGAGGAGCGGCGACGGACGGACGTCTCCCCTTGTCCCCGATTAAGTAAGGACACCTAAGCTAGGCGCATTAAATGCGCCTTGTCCTGTAATGCGAGGGATAACCTCGCATCACTGTACCCTTTCCACCTCCTGTGTCTGGCGACCCCTTTTTCCTATAAAAGGAGGCCCGAGGCGACCAGGAGAAGGATTCGGCTTTTTAGAACTCCTCACGACTCTCTTGGAGCTCCTGACTAGCTGAAGAACACCAACATATAATCCACCAAACCAGGAGTAGGGTTTTACGCAACATTGCGGCCCGAACCTGGGTAAAGGAACCGTGTCCTGACTGTTAGATCTGCTCTTCTCTCAACCCCGCGCCCCGCAACCGTAGTAGGGATTCTTGTGATCCCATAGGTGTCGATCCAAATACACCGACATCTTTGTCGCGCCAGGTAGGGGGCTCGGTTGTTAGAATCGGCTTTGGCAGTTAGTTCGACGCCTCTTCATCGTCATGGCGCCCAAGAAGAAGATGACGGTGGTGGTTGGCCAGTCGGAGGCCGGACAGCCCGTCCCGGCGCGGGCGAGCAGCGGACCGGTCGCGGAAAGAACCTGGGGCGCTGCTCGCGAACACCAACGCCGCCCCAGCAGCCGGAGTTTAGGAGGTGGCGATGCTTGTGCGCCTGGTAACAGGCCACACACCGTCAGTTCCAGAGATGGAACCCGGCCCTCCGCGGGTGGCGCGGGGCCTTCCAAGGTCGCTGCCGCATCACCCGAAGGCGACGCAAGGATCTCCAGAACTCCCACGCCGGCACCATTAGTGCGCTCTTCTCAAGCAGCGCGCGATGAACGGCGTCGTCACCCTGAAGGTCCCGGGCGTCGCCATGGGAAGAGCCCCGAGCGCCACTCCCGGGACGTAGAACACCTGCCCGCCCGCCGAAGGACTGGTGGAGACGACAGGCGACCGCGGGATCGTGATGGAGCTCCCGCTGACACGGTCAGGGGTCGAAGCGCGTCACAATCCGTGCAGGTTTCGCTACCGTTGACACCAGCCGAAGCTTTGGCACGCGCGCAGTTTCTCCTCGACTTTCCTCCCGTTATGGGGAAACTCGACGAATGGAGAGCCACCATCCGTAGCCTTGTCGCAGTCGCCGCTCCGATGGAGTCCCACGCACCAGCGGCGGGAGGGCCGGCAGCACCGTGGCTACGGTGTATTCGCCTCCTCCTCGCCCGGTGCCGCGTGCGTCGACTCGTCGAGACGTCGCGGGCGACACCATCTCCATAGCGTCGTCCGACCCACGGACCCGTGACGACCAGCGTCAAGTTCTTTAGGAGCGAGCTCATGAAGATGCTCGAACCACCATCGAGCGCCGGCGCGGAACGCGCCACCAGTCAGACAGGCGAGCAGGGCCTGCTGCAGACCGCCCGGCACCGGAGAGTCTTGGGGGTCTACCTTACGAGGTAGTCTGTCCAGCCTTCAACCGTGAGCTGGGGCTGTTCTAGTGGCCCTCTCACCGCACATTCAAACCTGACGTTGGCGAGAAGTACAACGGCAAGACCCACCTGTCGGAAGTCCTCAGCATCTACACCATCGCGATGCAAGCTGCCGGGGCCCACGACGATAAGGTGCTTGCGAATTACTTTCCGTTGGCTCTTAAACCTAACGCCATGTCGTGGTTGATGCACTTGCCAGTAGACTCTATTTCCTCCTGGTCTGACTTGTGCCATGAGTTTGTTGGCGCCTTTACCGGAGGCCACCAAGCCCATGGCCAAGCAAGTGACCTGCATGTCATACCCCAGAAGGAAGGCGAGACTCTGCACAAGTACATACAGAGATTCAGCCGGGTATAGTACAATATCCCCGATGTTCACCCTGCCGCCATCATCAGAGCGTTCCACCAGAACGTGCGCAACCGAAAGATGCGCGAAGAACTGGCGATGACCAAGGTGAAGGATGTGGCGGAACTCTACGTTCTTGTCGACAGATTTTCCCGGGCTGAAGAGGGAAGGAAGTACCCCGGCGAAGGCGCCGATGCGGAAATCGACTCTTCAGACGAAGATACTGCCGCCCAAGCGAGTAAGGGCCGGAACTGTAACAGGAAGCGCAAGGGGAAGGCCGTGCTTGCCGTCGAGGGATCTGATGACGGCGGCTCCTCCAAGAAAACCAAGGCGGGTGACCCTGGCAAGGAAATTGCCGGGTGTGTCGCCTGCCGGGCCTTGGCGGCTGCCGAGAAGCCAGGAAACTCCGGCAAGCGGTACTGCAAGATCCATCGCACCAAAGGCCATGATCTCCAGGACTGCCACCAGGTTGAGCTCCTTGCTGAGAAGCAAAGGACTGAATACGAGAGGCGGGACAAGGAGAAGGGCCAAGACGGCACTGAGGGGTCCAGCAAGAAGCGTGACGGCCAAGCAGGCCGTCGCGGCAAGGAGAAACAGCAGGAAAGGCCCGCCCGGGGCCGCGATAGAAGACCTGAAGACGACGATCACGAAGAGGACGACGAGTTCGGCGGCCAAGAGTTTTAGAAGGCTACGGACGCCATGTGCATCGATGGTGGCGCCTCGCTGCATGCTTCTCACCGCCAGCTTAAACAGTGGGCGCGTGAGATTATTGCAGCAGAGCCATCATCCAGTGCCCAAACGCCGCTGAAATGGTCCAGCACACCTATCATCTTTGACGCCGAGGATCACCCTGATCGCACTACTGTGGTCGGGTGCTTGCCATTGTTGGTTTCACCGACAATACGCAACCTCAAGGTGACGAAGATGCTAGTCGATGGCGGGGCCGGTCTGAACCTACTTTCGCCCACCGTGATCGAGAAGCCGCAAGTTCCTGATGGAGACCTCGAAGAGACGGGCACGTTTCAGGGGGTCAGCCCAGGGAGGAGTCAACCGAAGGGGAAAGTCACGCTGCCCTTGACTTTTGGAAGTGATCTGACCTACAGGATAGAGAGGATCGTGTTCGATGTTGCCAGGATGCCCCTGCCTTACAACGGGATCCTTGGCCACCCAGCACTGGCCAAGGTCATGGCAGCATCACACTATGCATATAACACCCTAAAGATGCCAGGGCCTGTGACGATCATCACCATCCCCTCCGATAAGAAAGATGCGCTGATTTGCACTGACCAATTGTACCAGCAAGCAGTTGCCGCAACTGCCGCTACCGGGGCACTTGCTCCTGCCACTGGAGCCCCAGGAGGGAAGAAGAAGAAGACCGGCGAGACCTCGGGCGCCCACTCCGGCAAGCGCACCTTTTCGGAGTGCTGTGCTCCCATCGAGGACGTGCCTGAGAGCTCCACCGGAAAGAAGACCGGCGAGACCTCAGACACCCACTCCGGGAAGCGCACCTCTTCGGAGTGTCGCGCACCCGTCGAGGACGTGCCAGAGGGCTCCACCGGCAGAAACAAGAGATCCAGGGCCACACCGCCAGGAACCAAGAAGGTTTCTATCAAGGAGGACGGCACGGGAGGGGCTTTTACCATAAGCTCCGCCCTTGACAACAAATAGGAAGACGCGCTCGTCACCTTCGTGCGGGCGAATTTCGACGTGTTTGCCTGGCAAGCATCCGACATCCCCGGCGTTCCCAGGGAGGTGATTGAGCACCACCTTGATGTCTGTCCTCATGCGCGGCCCGTCAAGCAGAAGGTCAGGAAGCAAGCTTTGGACGACAAGAGTTCATCACCGAGGAGATCCGGAAACTGGAAGCTGCGGGTTTGGTAAGAGGAGTGCTCCACCCAACGTGGTTGGCCAATCCAGTGGTAGTGCGCAAGGCAAATGGGAAGTGGAGGTTGTGTATTGATTACACAGATATCAATAAAGCTTGTCCCAAGGACCCCTTCCCGTTGTCGTGCATAGACCAGATTGTTGACTCCATGGCAGGGTGTGACCTGCTGTCATTCCTCGATGCCTACTCCGGCTACCACCAGATCTTCATGGCAAGAGAAGACGAAGAGAAGACAGCATTCATCACCCCATGTGGTACGTACTGTTTCCTACGAATGCCTTTCGGGTTGAAGAGTGCTGGCTCGACGTTTGCAAGTGCAGTCCAGATTGGTTTTGAACCCCAGCTCCATAGAAATATGGAAGCTTATATGGATGATATAGTGGTCAAAACCAAGAACAAGGCAACCGTTGTACCGGATTTACAAGAAACATTTGTAAACCTACGCAAGGTAAACCTCAAGCTGAACCCCGAGAAGTGCGTCTTCGGCGCCCCGTCTGGCAAGCTTCTCGGGTTCTTTGTGTCGCAGCGTGGGATAGAAGCCAATCCGGACAAGATCAAAGCTATAGAGCAGATTGAAGCACCCAAACGGGTCAAGGATGTGCGTCATCTTGCTGGCTGCGTTGCCGCCATGAGCAGATTCATTTCCAAGTCTGCCGAGCGCGCCCTCCCCTTTTTCAAGGTTTTGAAAAAGACGGGCCCAATGGAGTGGACGCCGGAAGCCGAGGCAGCATTACAAGATCTGAAGAGGTATCTGTAACGCCCCGGACACACCCGCCGGTGGTCGTTACTCCTGGCGGGATCTAGACTGGCCTCACATATCAATACTAGTCTTTTCTGCGCACTTTGTCCTCACTCGTGCGCACCCGGGAGCAACTTCTCGGTCGGTCACCCATCCTGAAACTACTCCAAGCTGATCACGCTTAACTTTGGAGTTCTATCCGAATGGGATCCCGGAAAAGAAGGAATTCCTTATTGATATGAGTAGGGGCGTTACAAGTTGGTATTAGAGCCGACCCTCGCGGTTACACGGATGTTTGCGGACAGTTTGCAGTCATGTTATGCATGACGTCTGTGACCCGTCGTGGCACACGGCATGGCACATGTGCTGTCCTGGAAGCACAGACGGTTGTGCCAAGAGGGAACGTTCCTGTGGCCCGACGAGGACGTCGGTTCCTCTGAGTGAGGGTGTATGTGATGGCCTGGCTTATTAGGGATGATAGACTATTCATATCAATAAGGAATTCCTTCTTTTCCGGGATCCCATTCGGATAGAACTCCAAAGTTAAGCGTGCTCAGCTTGGAGTAGTTTCAGGATGGGTGACCGACCGGGAAGTTGCTCCCGGGTGCGCATGAGTGAGGACAAAGTGCGTAGAAAAGACTAGTATCGATATGTGGGGCCAGTCTAGATCCCGCCAGGAGTAACGACCACCGGCGGGTGTGTCCGGGGCGTTACAGTATCTTTCCTCCACGCCAATACTGATTGCGCCTAGACCACAAGAACCATTGCTGCTATACTTAGCGGCAACAAACCAGGTGGTCAGCGCCGCACTAGTGGCGCAGAGAGAAATTGATGATGAGGTGATAGCAGCAACAGAGCCTAGTGCCACTGGTGCAGAAGCGACGCAGTCGGTTGGAGTGCAGCCGAAAAAGAAGATGATGCAGCACCCGGTCTACTTTGTTAGCTCCCTCTTGCAGGGGGCTAGATCAAGGTAATCCGGTGTGCAGAAATTGCTCTTCGGCCTTCTTATGGCATCGAGGAAGCTGTGTCACTACTTCCAGGCGCACGAGATCACTGTCGTCACTCGCCTCCCTCCGCAACGGATATTGCACAATCCAGATGCGACGGGAAGGATTGTAGAGTGGGCACTGGAGATGTCCAGCTTTGGCCTCAAGTTTGAAAGTACCTCGACAATTCAGAGCCGAGTCCTGGCAGAGTTCGTCGCAGAATGAACCGCAACGCCTGATGAAGAAGTCCAGGAAACTGCTCTCCCCGGCAAAGAGGCGAGTTGCAACTGGATCATGTACTTTGATGGGGCTTTCTCCTTACAGGGCGCCGGGGATGGCGTACCGCTGGTCGCGCCCACTGGAGAGCACCTCAAGTACGTGGTCCAGATGCACTTCCCTAGGGAGGTATCAACGAACAACACTGCCGAGTACGAGGGGCTGCTTGCTGGTCTTAGGATCGCAGCAGACCTCAGAATCAAGAAGCTCATTGTCAGGGGCGACTCGCAGCTTGTCATTAAACAAGTCAACAAGGATTACTAGAGCCCGTTGATGAAGGCCTACGTCGATGAAGTGAGAAAGTTGGAAGAGCGCTTTGACGGTATACAGGCGAAGCACGTTCCCTGAGCGGAGAACGATATCGCCGATTACCTGTCAAAGCGCGCTGCCCTCAAGCTACCTGTGGAACCATGTACCTTTGTGCTTCAGCTTTCTCAGCCATCCGTTGATACATCAACAGAGGAGAACAAGAGGAGGAAGTCAGGGTCCGGCAAGTACTTTCCCGTCGAGCTCCCCGGAGCCGCCGGAAAGGATGTTGCCGGGGACACTGAGCCCGCTACCGAAGGGCTAACTCCGGCGGAGCGTCAAGCATTTTCCGTCGAGATGGCCACTCCCTTGGCGGAGGAAATGCCTTTGGTCCCCGCCGTCGAGCCCCAGGCTCCAGCGTGGGCCCAGCATACCGTCCGATTCCTTCAGACTGGGGAACTTCCTGAGGAGCAGGAAGAAGCGGAGAAAGTAGCCCGTCGGTCTGCCATGTACCAGTTCGTCGATGACGTCCTGTACAAAAGGAGACCGAACGGTGTGAAATTGAAGTGCATCCCTCGAGAGGAAGGACTGGAGCTGTTGGCAGAGATACATGGAGGCATATGTGGATCCCACATAGGGTCGAGAGCCCTTGCCGGCAAGGCATTCCAGCAAGGCTTCTTCTGGCCCACTACCCTCCAGGATGCGACGGCACTGGTCACCAGGTGTGAAGCATGCCAGTTCCATTCAAAGAAACTTCATCAACCAGCTCAAGCCCTTCAAACCATTCCTCTCTCCTGGTCCTTCTCGGTCTGGGGGCTCGACATACTAGGCCCTTTCCCCCGCGCCGTCGGCGGCTTTGAGTACTTGTACGTTGCAACCGACAAGTTCACAAAGTGGCCAGAGGTGGAGGCAGTAAGGAAGGTCACAACTCAGTCAGCCGTCAAGTTCTTCAAGGGACTAGTGTGCCGTTTTGGTATACCGAATAGGGTCATCACCGACAACGGCACACAGTTTACAAGCCGCACCTTCATGCAATATACCCAAGACCTCGGCAGCAAGGTCTGTTTCGCTTCCGTTGCTCACGCCCGAAGCAATGGTCAAGCTGAGAGGGCAAATGCTGAAGTGCTGCGAGGACTAAGGACAAAGACCTTTGACAGGATGCACAAGAGCGGGAGGCGCTGGATTGATGAATTGCCAGCGGTTCTTTGGTCGATCAGGACGATGCCAAATCGAGCCACCGGCCAGACACCCTTTGCCCTGATATACGGGGGCAGAAGCAGTTCTCCCCACGAAACTCATATACGGGTCACCTCGAGTGCTCGCTTATGATGAGCTTGAGCAAGAGCAACTGCGACAAGACGATGCAATGCTCCTCGAGGAAGATCGTCTTCGGGTGGCTGTGAGAGTAGCGCGCTACCAGCAAGCCTTGTGCCACTACGATAGCTGCAAGGTCCGTGCCCGAAGCTTTGAGGAAGGCAACCTTGTTCTCCGGCGTGTTCAATCGGCCAGGAATACGAACAAGTTGACGCCGAAGTGGGAAGGCCCTTATCAGGTAATACGAGTCACCGGGCCTGGCGCTGTCCGCCTGGAGACCAAGGATGCCGTTCCGGTGAGTAATTCATTGAACATCGAGCATCTTTGCAAGTTTTACCCATAAGGCGCGGCTTGACGTGCCTCCCGGCAAGCCACCCTTTTCTACAAGCCTTGCCGGCAAGGCATGTAACCCTTTGTACAAAGCCAGGCGCAGACCCTGAGCATAAATAAATGAAGCGCTGGCGCCCTAAGTTATAGCATGCATGCTGAGTCGAGTCTCGTCCTTGGTTAGGGTTGATAGTGCTTAGCAGCGGCTAACCCCTAGCTTAGAGGTCGAGTCTTTGTCTTTCCTCTATATTCTTTGGTTCACAAGACGCGCAGACATCCTTGCCGAAGCCACTTGAGGTAAGGAATGAAGAATAGACCAGCGCCTAGGCCCCCGACGAGCCAGTGTTGCCGGAGGCTGCAAGGGCAAGAATTCGCCCACGGCTGACCAGGGTTGCCGGGGGCTGCAGCTTCAGATAAGTTCGTTATCCCTTATCATGCATTCCATTATGGACTGAGGTATGTGAAACCTTGTTCTTTTCCTTAAGATACCATGCTCCCATAACTCTAGGCCCTAGGACTCGTTCCTGGGACTAGGTTTGGTCGTAGTCGCGGCAGCAGAAGGATGAAACGAGGAGCCTGAGCCCACTTCATCCCTGCCACCGCCAAGGGCGTGAGAAAGGTCGAGCGAAGTAGGGAAACGGCAGGGCCTGTTGCCGGGCAAGAAAATGTTTATCTTAAAGATATCAGGGATTTATTCCCTGTTGTGGGTTCTTTACCTATGAGCAAATGACCCAGCAAACATTCCTTTTTCATAAAAACATTCCATTCAGGTACAGTCCATAGGGAATGAAAAACATGAATAAGGGGATTACAAGTTTTAGACTTAACAGATGCCCGAAGGCTTACAGACTAAAAAGAGATAAGATCCCCGTAATGCCTTTCTTGTCCCTCTCCTCAGGAGGCAGGTCAAGGAGGCGAGAAGGGCAAAAGGGGCGCCTAGGCGAGCTACGGGTGACAGAAGACACCGAGAAGGCATCTCGGCGGCCTCCCAAGGGCTGGACGGTGATGACGGCGCCGGAGGCAGAGCTCGAAGACGAGGCGGCAGGACGTCAGTACGCGCCGAAGGCGTCGGTGCCCGCGTACTCCAACATGACGACCTTGCCGCCCGCCTTCTTCCTCTTCCTCTTCCGCAGCCTCCCTACGCCAGCCGCCAAGGAGACGGCCCCGATAAGTTCAAGGAGCCGGCGGCGCGGATGATGGGGTCACCGGTGCCACCAGGAGCGGCGCCCGACACCTAGTCGGACCCGTCATCCTGCCGTCCACCGCCCTCGTCGTCGCTGCTGCTGTCCTCCTCGTCACCCTCATTCGAGGAGGAGTCTTCGTCATCGGAGGAGCTCTCCATGCAACACCTCGCATGAGTTCCGAGGTGCTCGAAGACCTTGACAGAGAGGTGGCCATCCTCCATCAACATGAATTGGAGGGTGAGCCCATCCGTCGGGCTGTGGATGCGAGCAAACCTCTTCCATCCTTGGCGAAGATACATCACATGAGGGGTAGGGAAGTCGACGCGGGCCCGCGTGCCGCTGATCCCGCAACCCCTCATGTGCAGCCGTAGCGACTCCAGCGGATTCATCTCCATTTCCTGCACAAATGGAGTCGGGAGACGAAGGTAACGGCGCGGCGACCCCCGCATCCTAATGAAGAACTCACAAGGGTCATCTCCAATATGACCTTCCATTGGAGGAGGAGTTGCTGGAGGGGGTGAGGCCGGCAGGCCGCCCCGTCCTCCTCTTCCCCGAGCACCCCGGCCTCGCCCATGGCCCCGCGCCCTCCCTCTTCCCCTCGTGGCTGGTTCGGCCACTGCGGGTGCAGGAGAAGGGGGGACGCGTTGTCGAGCAGCGACCCTTGCCGCCACTGTTGAGGAGCCGGGGTTTTCTCTCTTCATGGCAGACAGAAGAGAGGAGCAGAAGCTGAGGGAGAAAGAAGATGGAGGAGTGCGGGGCGCCGCCCCTTCCCCCCGCCCTTTATAAAGGGGCGGGCTGGAGCTCGACCGCCCTGCCCGGCCAATCAAGACGCAGAAGGCGAGGTGGCCGGGACCGACCCGCCGCCCCAACCAGTGACGGCTCGGTTTCCCGCCTCCACCGCTCGCCACCTCAAACGCATGGAAGGCACGTGGCGGACGTGCAGGACCGAAGGGACGGGTGAGGCGACCTCTCCCCACCCCGCGATCGTGGGGAGTGGACGCCTAGACGACCGCGCCTCGGCCCCATCCAGTAAGCGGGCCGCGCCTCCACACCTCCCCCCATTTACGGGGAAGGCGCGGGCCGCCTCCTTTCGCATTTACTGCGACGTGACGCATGCGTGTGGAAACCTCCCCACGCATGCCGCCCACGTCACGCACGCCCCTCTGCCCCGCGCCGCGCGCGCGGGTCGTGGGAGATGCAGCGCGCGGAAAATTTACCACGGTGAAAACCGCCCCGCCTGCCCGCGCACCGTTCTGGGCCTGGCCCAACAACGTGTCGCGCTTCTGTGTGGCCCAGGCCCGGGGGCTCCTGTCGTTGTACAAAAAGAGGGGTACACTTTTTGTACCCATATGACTGTGCACGGACAGTCTGAGCCACGGGCACCACCAGACCAAGCATGGCAAGGGAGGTGAGCCGGGGTAAGATCAAAGCTTGATGGAGACTGGAACAGTGCCAAGAACAAGACCACAAAGAGCAAAGGGACGAAGTAGCTCTCCCTGGCAAGATCCTTGCCGGGGCCAGCTCTGGCAGCCCCGGCAAGACCCTTGCCATGGCAGCTCGCCCCACGCCTACGGAGCGGATCACCCTTGAGTCCACCGCCCCCATGGGGCCAGGATTCGGGAGATATCCCCGTGGTGGCATGCAGATCTTTGTGAAGACATCCAAGATCAGATACAAGTTAAAGAAGACGATGACCCTTGGCGGGATCCCAGCCAAGGAGGACTACAAGGCCCCCGGCAAGCACCTTGTCGGGGATGACAGCAGGCGCCACGGCAGGACCCTTGCCGGAGCCCCGGCAAGACCCTTGCCGAGGACACCCGCGGGGCCACCGTCAGGCCCGCACCAACCGGGTTTCCACCGACCCACGCAGCTGCCGACCCAACCAGCTGGACAGGCTCCTGTGTGGCAATCCACAGATCTTCGTGGAGACCCGCAGTTGCGCCACCTCAGCTGCCTGTCTGCCTACATGGCACCTCAGGCACCGCTGGCCAGGGTGCGTGTCAACATGAGGAGGAGCGGCGACGGACAAGACGGACGTCTCCCCTCGTGCCCGATAAAGTAAGGACACCTAAGCTAGGCGTATTAAATGCGCCTTGTCCTGTAATGCGAGGGATAACCTCGCATCACTGTACCCTTTCCACCTCTTGTGTGCCACTGTGGCGGCCCCTTTTTCCTATAAAAGGAGGCCCGAGGCGACCAGGAGAAGGATTCGGCTTTTTAGAACTCCTCACGACTCTCTTGGAGCTCCTGACTAGCTGAAGAACACCAACATATAATCCACCAAAGCAGGAGTAGGGTTTTACGCATCTTTGCGGCCCGAACCTGGGCAAAGGAACTGTGTCCTGACTGTTAGATCCGCTCTTCTCACAACCCCGCGCCCCGCAACCATAGTAGGGATTCTTGTGATCCCATAGGTGTCGATCCAAATACACCGACATATTCGAATAGCCGCGTCTGCGGTGAAGGACCACTTGGTTGCTTACGCTGTTCATAGACAAGTTAATGGTTACTCATAGAAGTCTCAAGACAAGTGTGAGTGTCGTGAATGGCCCTTCCGTAGGATGACGGGAGAGGATTCACGGTAGAGTATTGTTTTTTTTTAACTTGAAGACTGCACAGCTTGCACCCCACATCATTTTATTAAAAATAGGAGAAGAACAGTACAAGGCTTCCTCAAGATGAGGAAAAGAAAAAGAAACTACAACTACCTAAAAACTTTACAAAGGAAGGGGGGTGGAAACTATACCTAATAAGTACAGCATCACATACAAGAGAAACCCCCCTCGGGGAGGTAGAAAATCAATCCACTTTAAGAGAGCATCCCTATATTTCCTTTTGATTCTATGAGAGAGGAGAGTAAGATCACAAATGAAACCATTTCTCCACGCCCTGAAAGAAGGTCTGATTTTCCTGAAAGCCCTGTCATTCCTAACCTTCCAGATGTTCCACCAAGCAGTAAAGACCACTTCCACAAAGAAAGGTTTGCTGAAATCCTTCCTAGCATGACACGCTATATCCACCATATCATCACTGTCCTTCCAAATAATTTACAGATAGTTTTACACACAGACACTGAAATTGCACTGGAAGAAAAGATGGTTTCTATCTTCAAGTGTGCCAGTTAGACAGAGTACACACTCAGGCCCATCATTGATCCCCCAATACCTCCTCTGGATCATGTCCTTAGTGTTTACCCTATCCATTATAACAAGCCAAGCAAACATTTTGATTGACATGGTGCAGCAACTCTTCCAGATCCATCCAAGAATTGGGTTTGCTACCATTGGCTGATAAGCAAAATCATAAAACTTCTTTGCAGTATATTCAGACTTCTTACCATGTCTCCAACTCCATGAATTAGGACATGCACTGTCCAATTGAAAAGAGCCCATCAAGGTCAAAAGCTGTTGCAGGTCCTGAAAGGCTTTCTTGGACATTGACAAAAAGAAAAGGTCCAGTAAATTATTAGCCTGAAAGGCTTCTCTGACTGAGAGGTTCTTGTGGAGGAGGAAGGAGTAATGTCTTGGGAAACGATCTTGAAGAGGAACACAATTGTTACCAATTTGCCAATAATCAGACCAGAACAGAACAGTGTCTCCAGTATGAATATCAAAAGAAGTAATTGCTCTGAATTTATCCATTAATTTGCAGACATCTCTCCACCAAAAAGATCTGCATAGGGTAGTATCATGTGGTATCCTTTGAAAGTAGTAATTATCCCAAACCAAATGAACCCATGGCACATCCATCTTATTATAAAATTTATTCAGATGATTAAGAAGGAGAGCTTCATTTTCCAAACCAAGATTTAAGATACCAAACCCACCCTTGGATTTTGGCCTGCAAACAAGTGGCCAAGCAGCCAAAGAGTGGCCCCTCTCCTGACCATATTTACTCCATAAACACTGCCTCTGAATCCTTTCCAATTGCTTCAGAAAACCATGAGGAATGGACAAACTGCAAAGGAAGAAGATAGGAAGTGAAGAAATGACAGAATTCACCAATTGTAATCTGCTCCCTTGAGGCAAAAACCAAGAACTAGCTATCAATCTTCTCTCCATACAATCCACCAGAGGAAGAAGATCCACAATTTTGGGCCTAGTAGTCCCCACTGGCAGTCCCAAATATGTGAAAGGCAGAGTGCCGAAATTGCAGCCAAATAAAGCAGCCAGATCAGCAGCATCATGATCATTCACATTAATAGGATACATGAAGGATTTATGAAAATTGATTTGGAGATCAGTTGCTAGTGAGAAAGAATGAAGCACTGATTTCAATGCCTCCAAATGACTCCTGTTAGCTTTAAAAAAAAGTAGTGTATCATCAGCATATTGCACAACAGGGAAATCTGGGTCATGAGTTCGCAATGGTCTACTGATTAAGCCCCGCTGGAGGAGATAATTAATCAAAGTTTGGAGGAGGTCAGCAGCAATGACAAAAAGCAAGGTGGAGATAGGATCTCCTTGCTTTACTCCACACTTGCATTTAAAATGGTTTCCAGGAACTCCATTAAGCAAAACAAAAGAACTTCTAGACGACAACAAATGTTTAATCCATGTGATCCATCTGTTGTCAAAGCCCTTTGCAACAAGAATCCTAATGATTGCCTCATGCTGAATAGAATCAAAAGTGTCGTGGAATTAGCACGACAGATGTCCGGTTTACTGGACTTAGGTGTGAGGTCATCGCGCGGGTTAGCTCAAAGGGGTTAAAGCGGACGAAGGACGCAGGAATTTTTATACTAGTTCGGCCCCTTCGATGAAGGTAAAAGCCTACGTCTAGTTTGGTGTGGTATTGCTTGGGCTTCGATGACCAGGGAGCGAATCCGCTTGCTTGTGTCTCGAGCTGTTGTTTCTCGTCCTTGAACCGTTGCCGGGTCGTCCCTTTATATAGGAGGCAACGCCCGGTCCGGTTTATAGAATCCCGAGGCCGGCTCATAAACGTGTCCGCCTCGGTCTCTACTCTTTCTATCTTACATCCCAGGTTACATGGTATGGCAGTTTACAACCGTGGGCCTTATACTTGGGCCCTAAACCTCTATGGGCTATGGCCTCTTGCTATTCATTCTAATGGGCTTCTGATAATATAACCTTACTAGCGTAATCCGGACCCTCCTGGCCAGTTTATACCTGCTAGTAATATCGCTTTTCAAAATCTATCTTGATCAAAAGGATAAGCTGTTTAGACATATTACATTGATGTATATACTCAAAAGTCCAAGCAAGACAATCCTGTATTGTTCTTGATTTTATGAAACCATACTGGTTCTTATGCACACATTTGGTGATCTCCTCCTGAAATCTATTGGCAGCAAGCTTTGTAAGAAATTTCAGACCAACACTGGTGAGTGAAATAGGCCTAAAATCGCCCACACTCTCAGGAGTCTGCTTCTTTGGGTTCAGAGTGATGTATGCATCATTTAGATTCTCTAATTGAGCAAATCCTGCATGAAACTCATGAACCAGCCTAATGAAATCAGCAGAGATGATGTGCCAACATTTTTTAGAAAGAGCCCATTGAAACCATCAGGTCCAGGCGCCTTATCAATGGGCATTTCCTTGATAACCTGCTCAATCTCCTTTAGATCAAAAGGTTTGGTGAGCACTTCCAGGCCATGGAAAAATGTTATTAAAGATAAGATATTCTCATTTAAGGTTCTGGGCCTAACAGTACCCATTCTACTTTTGAAGGAAGAAAAGAACTCCTTGGCCATTTCCTCATGATCAGAAGTGACAGTGCCATCAGGCAACAGTGGCCTAGCTATAGAATTCTCTCTATACCTCTTAGTTTCCATGGCCTGAAGGAATTTGGAATTTTCCTCTCCCATTTTGATATACTTGATGGTACATCTCTTCCTCCAGTAAAGATATTGCAGGTGCAGGAGATGCTCATGATGCAATTTAGTAATCGGTAGAGTATTGTTGTGGTGATTAGTGGACTCGTGTGCGCTATCTCAAACTATCGATAGACGTAGTACATGATAGCCAAGAGTCAAAGTTGGCTTGCTGCAGTAAACTCCACTACCCTTGTTGATAATGTTTCATGTATGATAGGTCCTGATGTAAGACTTGTTGAGTACTTTTGCACTCATGTTTGCTTAATAATTGTTGCAGAGGAGAACACCACCCCCTCCAATGGTTTCTGCATAGACCTCGATGTCGATGAGTAGCTTGCTGCCCAGGTGGCAATCTCAAAGCCTGTGATGGACCACTATAGATAGACGGGCTTCGTCAAGCATCTTTCTTTCTAAGTTTTCTATACTCCGACAAATTCAGCTTCCGCATGTGCATGTATGTTTGTATGACTTGAGTGTTGGGTCGTGTGACCTCTACCTGTATGGATATGTTATGTATGGCTCTTCGGAGCATCTTAAATAAATACTTTGAGTCATAGTGTTTTGTTGTGATGCCATGTTGTATTTGCACATATCGAGCATATCCTCCATCTCCAGCGCCCGAGTTTCCGCCGCCGTCCGTCGAGCTCGCCGTTGCCCGCAAGTCCGGCCGCTTCATCAACCTGAACGCGACCAGAGAATTCGCCATCGTCCTTTGTTTCCTCGGGTACGCTATCTTCTTCCCATAGATCTCACTTTTAGGTTTTCTTCTGTAGCTTGCCATGAACCCTCGTTCTTGTAGCTCATCGCTATAGATTGATCTTAGCTGTAGATATAAACTCGTTAGGCTTGAACCTCCTCCGTGCATTCCCGCTCCACCAGTATACTTTAGCTTCTCCAGCACTGTTAGTTTTAGATTGAACCTGTAGAGAGCTCCTACAACCTTCGCTGGATATAACTTGTATTATTCTGTCTTTTCCTTGCATCTTAGATCCACTTTTACCTCAGCTTCATGTGAAAACTATTTTTCACACTTTAGATCTGCAGCTTATCTCACCGGTTTAGCCATAACTTGCGCCTCATATGCTTTCCTTGACGGTTTAGATGTAAGCCTGTATCCCATAATTGACGGTTTAACTTCTTCTTCATCTATCATCGTGAACCGATAGCTGTCTCCCTCATATCTGCTTCCAGATTAGTAATACCATTAGTCCCTTGTTTAAACCGACAATTAAGTCCATAACTTCATAGAATGCACTGGTTTATATCCGTTGGTAAACCGGGTCTTGCACTGTATTTTTCAGCACTCCCTCATCAGAAACGATGGCCAAACAATTTGTTGCTTGCAATTGGGTTCCTTCCCGGATCACGGAAACCGATTTAGTTGAAGCGGCCTCAATTGGTGTTATGGGCCCTAAGGAAGTTCTGAACTGGCGGGCCCCTGAAAAGGAATGCCCTCCTGAGCCTAAGGAGGGAGAAATCATAGTTTTTTACGATCATCTGGCCCGGGGTTTCAGTCCTCCCGGTTCAAAATTCTTCCGGGATGTGTTAGCTGCTTTTCAACTCCACACACAAGATGTAGGCCCGAATTCTGTATCGAACATCTGTAACTTTCATGTTTTCTCGGAGGCATACCTTCAAGAAGAACCATCAGTGGATCTGTTCCGGGATTTCTTCCATCTGAACCGGCAGATGGAGTTTACTGATGGACCTCATCAGGAACTGGGTGGTGTCAGCATCCAGAAAAGAAAAGATGTCAGTTTCCCTCACGCTGCTCTTCACAGCCACCCCAAAGAATGGAACCAGACTTCGTTCTATTGTAAGGACACTTCGCCTGAAGGAGAGAATCCGTTGCCGGGTTACCGCGCCTATCGCCTGGCAACAACCCATCCTTTGCCACATCGTTTAAGCGCCCAAGACCGGGCTCGACTTGCCCCTCAACTTTCCAAGCTCAGGGCTTTCGTGGCGAACGGTTTAACCGGCGTTGACTTCGTTCGCTGCTGGCTTTCTTGGAGCATCCTTCCACTAAGCCGGCGCTCAAGTCTGATGTGCAAATATACCAGCAAACCGGGAAGATCCTCAACGCCATACCAAGATAGTACTTCCTGACAATGAAGTTACTGAGTCTGCGAAGAAAATGCTGAACATCCCTCTGGAGGATTGCAGCCGGACCAGTTTAGCTCCATTCTGCTTAACCAACAAAGCGCCATCGGTAAAGCTCTTCCGACCCTTTCTTTTCATCTTAATCCGTTCATATCAGTTGTCTTCAATTTTGTTTTTATTCCTTTGCACAGGCCAACGATCCTTTCTGGAAGAGGAAATCTCAGGATAAACCGGCCAAGCAATCGCGCAAGAAAACCAATGCTGTCAAGAAGAAAAAAGTCATTGCTGCTTCCGGTTCACACCCTGAAGAGGATGATCCAGATTCTGAGGTATCAATTAACCCTTATATCTTTCAATCTCCCTTTGTATGAATTTATGTTAATAATGCCTTTTCGCAGGACCTGGCAGAGGGAAGTAAAGCAGAGGGAGTTGAGGTAATTTTTCTCTCTTCTGATTCAAAACCGTTGCCACCCAAGATCCGCCGGGTGTCCCGGAAATATCCATTTTCTCACCCTTATGCTCAATTGGATCCCAACTTTCTTTTGAAGAAACAGCAGCATGAAGCTCGCCGGACCACGCGCCAAAGCGGCCAGGTGGTTGAATCGTCCGGAATACCCCTTACACCGGCTCGCAGACGCCGCTCCGAGGTTTTGCTCACTCCAACTCTCCTTTATCCAAAAGCAGGCCTTATACGTAAACCACTTAATCCGTCTGATCCCAACTATCAGGAGGCTCCTCTGTCCTCTTCCGGCGAGTCGACCGCTACGCAGGTCCCAGTGCTCAAGACCGTCCCTGGGTAAGTCCTTCTTTCAAAACATCCGGTTTATCTTTCCTGTTTTTAAGTTTATAATTCTCATTGTTCTTTTGACCTTTATTAGAATGCCCAAGCCTAGCAAAAAGGCCAAAACAAATAAGCCGGCTGTGGAGACCACTACTGCTGAACCGGTCGAGGACCCTGAAGCGGCTATCCCTCCATAAGACAACCTTCAAGTTCAGCTTGATGATCCCACTCCTATGGATCATCACGATGTTGCTGCTCCGGAAGGTGATGACATGGAGAACACGGCTGAACCGGCGAGCCCTGTCCGGTTTAGTCCTCCTCGGGCTAGCCCGGCTCCCGTTAGTCCGGTGTACACTGCTCACCCTCTCCAGCCAACTGCTGCCTCAACAGCAGATGTTGAGATAACCGGGCTAGGATTCACTGCTCCCACGGAGCCTGTCACCTTGGCTAGGCATACTGCCAAGGAAGAGAAATTTCAACAAGACAAAGGCAAGTGGAGCACAGATCTATCCAGTTATGCTCAGCTGAGTGCCCAGGAACTTCATTCCGGGTATCTGAACCGTCTTTTCAACAGCCGCGACTATGAAGTCGGCTTAGTTAACATGATGAAGGACAAATATGAGGTGACTTTCTTTGCTCTTGCTTTCCGTTTCTGCTTTGTACTTTGCAATCCTTCTTTTAGGCCATAGTAGCCCCCAAGTGCCGGTTTAGCTTCACTGTAGGTGAACCGGGACTTCCATTATGTGTGAAAATGAACTTTACATTAGCCCCCAAGTGCCAAGGGCATAACCTGTTTATGTGCTTGGGACTTGTCTAAAAATTTGCTTTCTTTACTTCAATTGTACATTAGCCCCCAAGTGTCAAGTGCATATCTTGTTATGTACTTGATACTTGATTGATCCGCCCTTCTAATCCGTTTGTTCTCGTTGCAGGCAGACTTGATCCGGAGGGCTTCCGAGGCAACTGAGCTCCGGAATAGCTTGGCCTTCCATGAGACTGCTTTAGCCAAAGCTAAGGACGAACTTGTCCTTGCTTTGACTAATATGGAAAAAATTGAAGAAAGATTTTGAAGTGGAGCGGTCCACATGGGAGGTGCAGAGGAACGCTCTTGAAAAAAGAGAAAAGGACGCCGAAGCTGCTCTTAACACGGTTACGCAGGAGTTATCCGGGTTGAAACAGCAATTAGAGCACATGACTTCTGCTATCTTTGGTGAGTACCTGTCTTTGTATGTATTACATCCTTGCAATATTTTGTTCCGCTCTGGTTTAACTCGCCAAATGTATATAGGGAGGCGCATAACTCATCTTGGAGACGATGTCCGGAAGAAGCTCAAGGCAGCTTATACCCTGGTGGAGCAGCTCTATTCCGGCGCTCAAAGGGCTATCAGTGCCATGTCACACAACAAACTGGCGCCGACCACCATCCTAGCCACCTTGGAAAAGTTGTCTGTCCTACCTGTACGCCTTGTTGAGGTGAAGAAGTCTGCTGCGCGAGCTAGCTCTCTCATGGCGCTGACCCAGGCCAAAGCATGGGTCCCTGATTTTGATCCGGCTGAAGCCATGAACGGCTATCCCAGCAATAAAGAGGATGGGTCAACCTTCTCTGCTGAAGATCTCCGTGCTTTGACTAAGGACATGCGCCCTCTTGCCAGTAAGCTTGCTGATGAAGTAGATTTGACAAGGTATCATCCGGCTTATGACTTAGAAAATTCACGGGTGGAGCGGCCGGTTTATGACACCGAAAATCTGATCCCACCTGTTCGTAACCACACTTTCGCTCCAGATAGTGACCCTTCAGATCTTATCGATGATGAAATGTATTTCCGTGCGCTCTCCAAGATTGACTGGAGCGCTCCTGGTTTCGAGCAACTGCCTGAAGTCGATGAAGATCCGGAATAATTTGACCCTCAACCTTCACAGCGTGAAGAGGAGTCGTAAACCGTCCGGTTTAACTTGTAGTTGTTGAGTACTTTGTAAGAAACGTTTGATCCATTCGGGCCTGCAAGTACCTTGTAATAGGATAGCTGAAAATACTTCTTTTGCTCCATCGTTTATGGCACTATTTGAATTGGCATCTCTCAATTTAATCTTCTGTTTGCAATGTGTGATCTGCTTATATTATTTGTGCCTGCATGAACGAAGCTAAAAGATGCCCTGGCGGTTAACCACCAGACGGATTATACTACTCTGATATATAAATCAAAGTAATAGTTGTTGATCACAAATATATACCATACCTTTGATTAAGTGTGCTTGTTGACCTTAACCCGGTAAGAATAAGTGAAGGCATAGGCGCTGATGAGGCTCTTTGGCTCTTTCGTTTGGCTTAGCCTGATGGCCGATCCGGGCTGTGATGAACGCCGGTTTTAATTCTCGCTGGTGTTCATGACCCAGACTTTAACTTTGTAGGTATATGGTCAACCTTGTAGTTGCCCAGTCTCGCATCAATGGACTTGGTTAAAAAAACCGATGATCATGACGACCAAGATTTACGAAATCATAAAAACTAGGAATAAGGTTTTTTGGGAAAATAAGACCATGTAGTCGAGGCTTTTTACGAGCTGCCAGGCTCCAAATTCGAGGTTTTTGAAAAACACGGCTGATTCCTTGATTCTGTCAAGGGCGCCGGTTCAGGAGGCCATGGTGAGCGTCCGTAGAAGACTCCCGTGTGATACTCCTTTGGAAAACACGGCTGATTCCTTGATTCTGTCATGGGCGCCAGTTTAGGAGGCCATGGTGAGCGTCCGTAGAAGACTCCCATGTGATACTCCTTTGGACGCGGCTGATTCCCTGATGCTATGAGGGGCGCCGGTTTAG
>LR738714.1:356456014-356564784 GCA_902687465.1 Secale cereale | reverse complement strand
TTTAGGAGGCCATGGTGAGCGTCCGTAGAAGACTCCCATGTGATACTCCTTTGAAGAACATGGCTGATTCCTTGATTCTGTCAAGGGCGCCGGTTTAGGAGGCCATGGTGAGCGTCCGTAGAAAACTCCCAGGTGATACTGCTTTGTATAAAAACACGGCTGATTCCCTGTAGCTATCAGGGGCGCCGGTTTAAGAGGCCATGGTGAACTTCTTTCGAAGCCCCCATGTGATACTCTTGTGTATAAAAAACACGGCTGATTCCTTGATGCTATCAGGGGCGCCGGTTTAAGAGGCCATGGTAAGCTTCTTTCAAAGCCCCCATGTGATACTCTTTTGCGAAGAAGATGGCTGATTCCCTGGTAATCCGGGGGCGCCAGTTTATTTTATTAAATATAATATATACATTGTACATAAAACGGAGCCGATGGCTCAAGTGTACTAAGGTCGAAGAAGAGCGATGTTTGACGGCCGGTTCGTCTCCTCCTCCGCCATACGTGAGTCCTTATGTTCTCGAACGTCAACAAGATAGTATGATCCATTGTGCAGATTTTTGCTGACCACAAAGGGTCCTTCCCAAGGTGGGGATAGCTTGTGCATATCTGTCTGGTCTTGGATGAGCCGGAGCACTAGATCTCCCTCCTGGAACGTTTTGGTCTGAACCCGGCGGCTATGGTACCGGCGCAGGTCTTGTTTATAAATCGCCGATCGCGCCACTGCCGTGTCCCGTTCCTCATCCAGCCGGTCCAAGCTGTCTTGTCTTGCTTGCTCATTATCCGCTTCAACGTAAGCTGCCACCCGTGGTGAGTCGTGCCGGATGTCACTAGGGAGAACCGCTTCAGCACCATACACCATGAAGAAAGGCATATATCCTGTAGACCTGTTAGGTGTAGTGTTGATGCTCCAGAAGACAGAAGGCAACTCCTCTACCCAGCAACCCGGTGTTCTTTGCAAAGGAACCATAAGCCGGGGCTTGATGCCTCTCAAGATCTCTTGGTTGGCCCTCTCAGCTTGGCCATTGGACTGAGGGCGAGCTACTGATGATACATCAAGGCGAATATGTTCTCTTTGACAAAACTCTTCCATCTCTCCTTTAGATAGGTTGGTACCATTATCAGTAATAATGGTGTGTGGAAAGCCAAACCGGAAAATAACCTTTTTGATGAACTTAACCGCTGTTGTCGCATCAGACTTACTGACTGGCTCTGCCTCAACCCACTTCGTAAACTTGTCCACTGCTACTAACAGGTGGGTTTTCTGATCTTGGGATCTTTTAAAGGGTCCAACCATATCAAGCCCCCCAAGTCGCAAACGTCCAAGTAATTGGAATCATCCGTAGCTCCTGCACCGGAACATGAGCACGCCGTGAAAATTTCTGGCAAGCGTCACATTTTCTGACCAAGTCCTCTGCATCGGCGTGAGCCGTTAGCCAGTAGAACCCATGACGAAAAGCTTTAGCTACCAAAGACTTTGAACCGGCGTGATGAACACAATCTCCTTCGTGAATCTCTCGAAGAATATCACAGCCTTCCTCTGATGATACGCACCCCTGAAACGCCCCAGAAACGCTGCGGTGATGAAGTTCTCCATTGACGATAGTCATAGACTTGGACCGCCGGATTATATGCCGGGCCTCAACTTCGTCCTCTGGCAACTCACCTCGGCTCAGATACGCCAAGTAAGCGAGTGTCCAATCCGGAATAACGTGAAGTGCTGCAACTAGCTGTGCATCTGGATCAGGAACAACTAAATCCTCCTCTGAAGGTATCTGTACTGACGGACTATGCAATTCATCCAAAAAGATATTAGGTGGAACCGGTTTACGCTGGGAGTCTAGCCGGCTTAATGCATCGGCCGCTTCATTTTTCCGCTGGTCTATGTGGTCCACCTGATATCCTTTGAAGTATCCTGCGACTGCTTCCACTTCTCGCCGATAAGCCACCATAAGCGGATCTTTGGAGTCCCACTTACCAGATACTAGTTGTGCCACCAGATCCGAGTCACCAAAGCACTTGACCCGGCTCAAGTTCATCTCCTTCGCCATCCATAAACCATGGAGGAGAGCTTCATACTCAGCAGCATTGTTAGTACAAGGGAACATTAATCGAAGGACGTAACATAACTTATCACCTCGCGGGGAAGTTAACAGGACTCCAGCCCCCGAGCCCTCCAATTGCCTTAAACCGTCAAAGTGAATAGTCAAGTATGTATGATCCGGCTTCTCCTTAGGTGCTTGCAACTCTGTCCAGTCATTTATGAAATCCACCAATGCTTGGGACTTTATAGCGGTACGGGGCACATATTTTAATCCGTGTGGGCTAAGCTCAATGGCCCACTTCGCCACTCTGCCGGTGGCTTCTCTGTTCTGGATTATATC
Organism: Secale cereale; assembly: GCA_902687465.1. Taxonomy (NCBI): domain Eukaryota; kingdom Viridiplantae; phylum Streptophyta; class Magnoliopsida; order Poales; family Poaceae; genus Secale; species Secale cereale. Next base: position 356,562,409 of record LR738714.1, on the reverse strand, counting down.
CCCCAATGGAGTTGAACTGGCCACAGTGATTGGATGGCCCTAGAAGTAATGCTTCAACTTCCGGTTTGCCATGAACACACCATACAACAATTTCTGCCAGTGTGGATATCTTTGTTTCGACTCAATGAGCACCTCACTGATGTAATAAACCGGACGTTGAACCGGATATTCCTTGCCTGCTTCCTTGCGCTCCACCACAATGCCCACACTAACTGCACGGGCATTGACGGCCACGTATAGCAATAGCGGCTCCCTGTCAACGGGGGCAGCAAGGACTGGTGGTTCTGCTAATTGCCGCTTCAAATCCTCAAACGCAGCGTTTGCAGCATCACTCCAGACAAAACGGTCCGTCTTTTTCATCATCTGATAAAGCGGGATTGCCTTTTCTCCTAAACGACTGATGAACCGGCTTAATGCTGCAATACGGCCTGCCACGTGCTGGACATCATTGATACAAGCCGGTTTAGCCAAGGATGTGATCGCCTTGATCTTCTCCGCATTAGCTTCAATCCCTCTGTTTGACACTAAGAATCCAAGGAGCTTGCCTGCTGGAAGACCAAAAACACACTTCTCCGGATTAAGCATCATCTTGTAAGCCCGGAGGTTGTCAAAGGTTTCTTTTAAGTCCTCTATCAGCGCCTCCTCTTTCCTGGATTTTACCACGATGTCATCGACATATGCATGGACGTTTCTTCCAATCTGCCCTTGTAGGCAGTTCTGCACGCATCGCTGATAAGTTGCTTGAGCACTATTGAGCCCAAAAGGCATGGATACATAGCAGAAGGCTCCAAAGGGAGTTATGAAAGCTGTCTTCTCCTGGTCCTTAACTTCCATCTTGATCTGATGATAACCTGAGTATGCATCCAAAAAACTTAGCCGCTCACATCCCGCCGTAGCATCGATAATCTGATCAATACGGGGGAGAGCAGAAGGATCCGTCGGGCACGCTTTGTTCAAGTCTGTGTAATCAACACACATCCTCCAGGTCCCGTTTTTCTTGAGTACCAACACCGGATTAGCCAGCCACTCCGGATGAAACACCTCAACTATGAAACCCGTGGCTAAGAGCCTAGCCACTTCTTCACCTATAGCCTTGCGCCTCTCCTCATTGAAGCGGCGCAAATACTGCTTGACCGGTTTAAATTTCGGATCAATATTAAGACTATGCTCAGTGAGTTCCCTCGGTATACCTGGCATGTCAGAAGGTTTCCATGAAAAGATATCCCGGTTCTCACGGATGAACTCGATGAGCGCACTTTCCTATTTGGGGTCTAGGTTAGCGCTCACAGTGAACTACTTAGATGAATCGCCCGGAACAAAGTAAACTTGCTTGGTCTCCTCTGCTGATTTTAATTTCAACGCCGGATCATGCTCTGTAATTGGCTTCTTCAACGGGGACATATCTGCCAGATCAACATTGTCTTTATAAAATTTCAGCTCCTCCGTAGCACAAACTGCCTCAGTGTATGCTGCATCTCCTTCCTCGCATTCCAACGCGATCTTGCGGCTCCCGTGAATCGTGATGGTTCCCTTGTGACCTGGCATCTTAAGCTGCAGATAGACATAACACGGTCTAGCCATGAACTTGGCATAAACCGTCCTCCCAAATAGAGCATGATATGGGCTCCTGATCTTTACAACCTCGAAGGTCACCGTCTCTGATCTAGAATCCTGATCCGGACCAAAGAATTGTCTTTCCCCGGTTTCTGACCAGTTAAGAGGCGTTCGACACCTTCGTCCATATAGAACTTCAAAGGGAGCCTTGCCCAAGCTGGCTTGATAACTATTGTTATAAGCGAATTCTGCGAATGGAAGACACTTCTCCCAATCCATACCGAAAGAGATGATAGAGGCTCGAAGCATATCTTCCAGAATTTGATTGACTCGTTCCACTTGACCACTTGACTGAGGATGAAAAGCAGTGCTAAAAGAAAGATCAGTCCCCATAGCATTTTGGAAAGTTTCCCAAAATCGTGAAGTGAAAAGACTTCCACGGTCTGAGTTAATTTCCAACGGCACACCATGAAGTGATACTATCCGAGAGATATACAAGTCTGCTAGCTGGCTAGCGGTTATACTCTCTCGAACAGGCAGGAAATGGGCTACTTTAGAGAGGCGGTCGATAACAACGAAGATAGCATTAATCCCTTTCCTGGTCCTGGGAAACCTGGTAATGAAGTCGATACCGATCTTGTCCCATTTCCATTCAGGAATAGCTAAAGGTTGGAGGGTGCCAGTAGGCCGTTGATGCTCTGCTTTAAGTTGACGACAAACGTCGCAGTTAGCAATTAACTGAGCGATTTCTCTCTTCATCCTAGTCCACCAGAACCTCTGGCGTAGGTCCTGATACATTTTGGTACTACCGGGATGCATCGTGAGAGGAGATTCATGAGCCTCCTTAAGGATCAACTGCCGTAGATGTTGGTTCTTGGGAACCACTAAACGGTTCTCGAAGAAAACAACACCTCTGTTATCAATGGAGAAACAACCTGCAACTCCTTTGTGAATGTTTCTCTTAATTCGGGAAATCCCTGTATCTTGCTTCTGGGCAGCTATGATTCGATCCGTAAGGGTAGGTTTCGCCACCAAGGTGGAAAGGAATCCTCGAGGAACAGTGTGAAGGTTAAGCTTACGAAATTCCTCGTGGAGAAGTGGTTGCCCTTGTTGTAACATCAGGTTGTTACAATAAGACTTACGACTTAGTGCGTCAACCATGACATTGGCCTTCCCAGGGGTGTAAGTGATTCCTAAGTCGTAATCTGTGAGCAACTCAACCCAACGTCTTTGCCTGAGATTCAAATCCGGTTGGGTGAAGATGTATTTCAAACTTTGGTGATCAGTGAAGATTTCACATCGATTACCAAGAAGGTAATGTCGCCATGTTTTAAGTGCGTGGACTACAACTGCAAGCTCTATATCATGTGTAGGATAGTTATCCTCATGTGGACGCAACTGTCGAGATGCGCAAGCAATCACTTGACGATCTTGCATGAGTATGCAACCTAGTCCTTGTCGCGAGGCGTCGCAGTAGATAATAAAAGCCTTGGAAAAGTCTAGTGGTACCAGTACGGGTGCAGATGTCAGGCGTCTTTTCAGTTCCTGAAAGCTGGACTCGCACTACGGGGTCCACTCGAACTTTTTATCTTTCTTGAGGAGTTCAGTTAGAGGTTTAGCAACCTTGGAGAAATTCTCGACGAAGCGTCGGCAATAGCTAGCTAAGCCAAGGAAACTCCTAAGTTGCTTGACCGATTCAGGAGGAGTCCAATCAAGGACGGCCTGAACTAGCTCGGGATTGACGGCGATACCCTTACCAGAGATCACATGGCCTAGATAGGTCACTTCTGGCAACCAGAATTCACATTTAGAGAATTTGGCATAAAGGCGGTGCTCTTGAAGTTTCGTCAATACCAGCCTTAGATGCTCGGCATGATCTTCCTTGTTCTTGGAGTAAATGAGTATATCATCGAGGTATACCACGACGAATTTATCAAGGTACTCCATGAATATAGAATTCATTAGCCGGGAGAAAGTGGCTGGGGCATTGGTTAACCCGAAGGACATGACGGTGTACTCGTATTGGCCATAACGAGTAACAAAGGCCGTCTTGGGAATGTCCCCGTTCTTGATTTTGATTTGATGGTAACCCAACCTCAAATCCATTTTGGAAAAGACTGAGGATCCAGCGAGCTGATCATACAGATCGTTGATCCTGGGGAGCGGATACTTGTTCTTTATGGTGACCAGGTTGACAGGTCGATAATCTACAACCATCTGTTCCGTTCCATCCTTCTTCTTGACGAGGAGGACGGGACAAGCCCAAGGGGAAGAACTAGGACGGATGAAACCCTTTTTCAAGGACTCGTCGAGTTGTTTCTTAAGATCAGCTAATTCTAGGGGTTCCATCTTATAGGGTCTCCTAGAGATTGGGAAAGTTCTTGGAATAAGATCTATCACGAACTCGACCTCTCTGTCAGGTGGAACACCTGGCAGTTCTTCTGGAAAGACATCCGGAAAATCATGGACTACCAGAATATCTTCGAGTTCTGGTAGAGGGCTAGCATTAAGAAAGTAGAGCTGACACTCAGCCATTCGGGTCAAAACATTGACTGTCTTGCCGGATGGGTGTGTAAGTTGAACGGTCCTAGTGTAGCAATCAATCTTGGAGTAATGAGCTGTCATCCAGTCCATACCCAAGATGATGTTTATGTCCGAGGACTTGAGAGCTATTAGTGATGCAAGGAAAACAAGTCTATCGACAAGAATTTCATTGCCATGGCTTACCCTAGAGGTTTGCCATTTTGAGCCAGGAGTTTGAATAACCATGGAAGTGGGCATGTCACAAAAAGTCATGTTGTGCATTCGAGCATAGCTCTCAGATATGAACGAATGAGATGCTCCAGTATCAAAAAGAACAGATGCCAGATGGCACTTAACAAGAAGCGTACCAAGGACGAGGTTAAGATCCTCATAAGCTTCCTCAGCAAAGACATAGTTGACATGACCATGTGCAGTGGGGATTGGCTTGACATAGCTCACCTTGCTTGTTGGCTTACCACGGCCAACGGGCTTTCCTGGCTGGTTCTGAGGACACTCACGCATGTAGTGCCCTGGTTCTCCACACTTGAAGCATGTCACAGTGCCAGTGCATGGAGCAAAGTTGGTAGGTGGTCCTCCATAAGTCTTGGCAGGTGCATACTGTTGAGTTGGGCGAGGCGCCTCATAGGATGGCCTCGGAGTGTACTTGGGTGGCAGAGCAGTGTTAGGAACCCACACACGGCGCTTGTGAGAGCTAGAGCCGGATGAGGAACCAAAGTCACGAGGATGCTTGTGTGTGGCTTCGAAATCAGTCTGGCCCGTCTCAGCACTGATAGCTTTGTTCACCAACTTCAGGAAGGAGGTGCACTCGTGCAGACGTAGGTCTCGGCGAAGTTCAGGGCTGAGTCCCTTGCGGAACCTCGCCTGCTTCTTGGCATCGGTGGATACTTCCTCGGGTGCATAACGTGCCAAGTTGCCAAACTCGCGACTATAGCCATCCACGGTTAACTAGCCCTGGGTGAAATTGCAGAATTCCCCCCGCTTGCGATCCATGAGACCTTTCGGAATGTGTTGTTCACGGAATGCCTCACTGAACTCAGCCCAAGTAGTGATTTGGCCAGCAGGACACATAGCCTCAAAGTTTTCCCACCAGAGGCTGGCAGGGCCCTCAAGATGGTAGGTGGCGTAGGTAACCTTGTCAGCTTCGGCCACACGGGCAGAGTGTAGCTTGTGGGTGATACTACGAAGCCAGTCATCCGCATCCAGAGGTTCGGCGGAATGATGGAACTTCGGTGGTCACATCTTGATAAAGTCATTGATTGACACCACGTCATTCCTCTGACGGAACCTAGTGGTCTCTCTCTTGTTCCGTTCTGCTTCGAGCATAACTTCAGCCAAGGAGGGTGGCTGGGGCAGATTCTCATCTCTAGCCCCACTAGCCTCACCCTGCTCTTGAGCAGTAGGAGTGCTGCGAGTGTTGACCATCCTAGGAAAACAAAACAACGGTTTAGACAAGGATGGCAAAACTTGACAAAGGAGTGCAGAATGTAATGGATGACACGGAATGCAGAGATGTTCATCTGTACGACATGGTAATATAGAAATTGCCATATATACACCAATGGTCATACACACCAAACATAGTTTAGTACAAGCCAAGGCTAAAGTACAACTGCGGTGAAAGACGAAACATCTCATCAGAGGCATTCCAAGCTCCTATACATTATTTAACTACGCCTCGGGAAGTCAGTACTAACTAAGTCATATTCCATAGGACACGCAGGACTGTGGAAATACTACTACTACGATACTACTACTACCATGGTCTAGCTCAGACACTCCCGTAGTAATCTTCGTAAAGATCACCACCGTAGCCTGGAGGTGGAACAGGTGGATCTTGAAACTCTCGAGCACTCGAAGGCTGTGGATCGTAGGGACATGGATGCGGTCTCGGTCCTGATGCTGGTGGTAACCGAGGCCCACGTGGAGGTGTAATACCCCCAACGTCACGCAAATCCATACGATCAGGCAGGCGAGTCCGCACGGGGTACAAATCCCACATATCCAGATATCCGGCATGCACGATAGGTGCAAGCCGTGTCAAAGTAGTTCAGTGGGCGGCTCAAGTGTTATAAAGCTCCATCCGGAGGGCACGGACCTCACGGTCGCTATCCTCCAGCATATGAGTAGTAGTCTGAAGCAGTGGCTCCTCATGAGCGGCATCAGTATACATACCAGTCTAGTAGCCTTCCTCTCCAGGAAGTGAGGCTGGCATGTAACAAAACTCAGTGTTCAGCAGCAGGGCATGCCTAGCCCGGATGATGGTCATCATCGAGTAAGCGGCATCCTGCACTGCCATCTCGATGGTAACCCCGAATCCATAAGACCAATGGATGGGGTCGTTAGCTCCGGGATATGAGGGGTATATCCAGACGGTGCAGAAATACTAACTCTGGTTGAAATCCTGGTACTGTTCCTCCACAGTGTACTCAGGATACCAACGGTAGCCGGTCTTAGCCAACACACGGACTAGCATGGCCGTGTGACCTCGCACATTAATGCACCGAGTCAAATGGACCACCTGGTGAGGTGTGCGACCAGACATCTGAAACACGAAATAATGCAAAGGCATTAGAATTTCTGGAAGAAATCGGGCAGCATAACAACTGTAAATGCTCAAAAAGATTTTGAGACATCATACAAATGATAGCATAGCCACTCAACAACATCATATCAAGGTTCCGGGTCCAACTAATCATCATACTATAAGGGTAGAAACTGAACTGAGGCTGGAAACCAACAATCCTAAGAGTCTACAGATTAGTAACACGTGAACCTAGTAAAGATGAGAGGCCTAGTCCAAAACCCCCGTAGAAAGAATAGGCTGACTTGGATCAGAAGGGCATAAGATAAATAAGTAAAAAGAGCTTTACGTTCCCTTCCACAATCAATTCCCCTACATATAACTAAGAATTTTCTAGACTCAACATCGACCAGTTTGACTTGAGAAACCTACAGGCAGTCCGGCTCTGATGCCAACGCTGTCAGGACCCCAATCCTAAGTCACACCGATCTAGCTTGTAACACGTCATATCACTTTGCGGCCTCACGCATGGTATCCCCACGGGTGCCACCTTACCTGGCCCGGGACCGTTTGCGCATTTTCCACACGTATATGACAGTGTCGCTAGCATCCATATGACAGAGAACCCGGGCCGACATGGCTAGTTATAAACCAAATATGGCACTAAATTACAGAGACGGACATCCATGACCCAGCAACGAACGTGTCGGTCATCAATGTATGAACCCAAGTCATAGCAAGCTACATGGACTTAAAGGAACAACTCGTGACATTTCCCCTAAGGGATAGACACAGGAACGAAGAAGGACACATGCCGGCCAGCCTACGTGTTCCGAGCAGTAGCAAGCTACCAAGGCTCAGTGGAAGCACTAGGAGGCATTTGCCTGTAAGATAGGCTACCAAAGGAAAACTACTAGGTGTCGGATCCCACACATACCAAGCATTTCAATCATACACACAATATGCTCAATATGTGCAAATACAACATTGCATCACAAAAGAACTCTATTACTCAAAGTACTTTATTTAAGAGGCTCGGAAGAGCCATACATAACATATCCATACAGGTAGGGGTCACATGACCCAACACTCAAGTCATACAATCATACAAGCACAAGCGGAAGCTAACATGTCTAAGTACAGACAACTTGGAAATAAAACATCCTTGGTGTAGCCTGACTATCTACAAGGCCCTTCACAAGCTCAAGATCTCCGTCCGGGTAGTAAGCTACTCGTCGACGTCAACGTCTATGTAAAACCCATCAGAAGGGGCAGGGTTCTCCTCTGCAACAGTTATTAAGCAAACATGAGTACAAAGGTACTCAGCAAGTCTTACAACAGAACCTATCATACATGCATCATTATCAACAAGGGTAGTGGAGTTCATAGCAGCAAGCCAGCTTTGACTCTTGGCTAACCTATACTACGAATCTCAACAGATTGCAAGATAAGACTACGTACACGAGTCCTCTACTCACCACAACAATACACCACCGTGGATCCTCTTCCGTCATCCTACGGAAGGGCCATCCACGGCACTCACACTTGTCTTGAGGCTTTTAGTAGTATCCATCAACTTGTCTATGAACTGTAAGAGCAACCAAGTAGTCTGTACCGCGAACAACGACTATTCGAATAGATTGGTAAACCTGCAGGGGTGTACTTCTTCACACACGCTTCCACCACTTATCGCCGTTTACTCGACATGTACTCGGAACCCTTCAAGCGGAAGCCCAGCGAGGGTGTCAGCCACGACTTGACTAACTACACAAGTCCCTAGTCTAGGTTTATCGCCTATTTGGATTCCATCCGTGGGGAGATCCGGTCGGGGTGTCGCTCACGGCCCCAAACGATGTGTACAGGGTTCTCGAGTCACCAAACGAGCGACCGGTACACCTTGCCACGTACATGTCGCATCACAGCCCACCCCGAGGGTCACCGCTGCGCACGAGCACCAGTAAGCTACAAACACCAGAAACTAATTGCAACTCCTGGACAGAGGACAAGGGCAGTTAATAAGACAAGAGGGCTTGGAGCGCCCGGAGCCCAATGCGTGGTACTAGCTGTAACTTGAATCACACATACAGATCTCGGGTCCTATGGATGGTTCCAATGAAACAACCCACCATGTACTCCTACATGGCCTTTCATCGATACCTTTACCAAACATGTTCCACACTTCCCTCTCTTTATCGAGTATGATCATTTCACTCTGATCCATCACCCAGATGAACCAGACCTGACACAACTCTAAGCATAGCAGGCAACATAAACAAATAGCATGGTGGATCACACATCACATGGCTCAATCAACTCCTACACATGCTAGTGGGTTTCAACTATTTACTTTGGCAATGACAGGTCATGCAAAGGAATAGGGTTCATCTACCGCAGCAAGTAGCAGTTCACACGTTGTTGCCTTAATGCAATAAAAGAGAGCAGGAGCGAGAAGATGGGTTTTTATCGGAATGATCAATGGGTTGCTTGCCTGACAGAGTGGTCGTCGGGTACTGCTCTTCAGTTGGATACGCAGAAGTATCCTCGGGAGTAGGACCTACGACGGAGAATACCGGCGATACAATCAATAAGCAAATAAATGCAACAATATGATGCATGCTCATGATATGGCAAAATGAATGTGTTTTGGGCTAATGCAACTATAAACATAAGGGTTTGAGCCTATTTGAATCAAAGATTCAAATTTATGCCCAAACTATTATTTATTAAAGTGCATTATCATGTTTTAATGTGAAAAGCAAGGTTAACTTGCTCAAACATGCATGAAACTAGTGCCATTGGAAAGATTGGATTTTTCTGATCAATTTTCATATATAAATCTTTTCCATCTGAGCTACTATTGAATTTATATGATTTTTTGAAGTTTAGAGCATTTTCTGGAATTTCTTGAATTGTTTTAAATCAAATAATCCCAGAAAAGCATTTACAGCGTCACATTACATCATGCTGACGTCAGCAAGTCAACAAGGCGGTCCAAGTCAAACCTGACTAGTGGGACCCACTGGTCAGTGTCACAGTTAGTTAATTAACTACTTAGGATTTGTTTAGACACACTAATCTAGGTTTGACTAACAGACAGGGCCCACATGTCAGTGACCCAGGGGGGTCAAACCCTTGGTGAAACGGGGCTGACTCGCCGGCGTTTAGCCGCCGGCGAGGCCAGACGCGGCGGTGGGGTGCGGGATTTGTGCTCCGGCGACCAAATCGACGGCGGAGCACATCTACGGGCAGCTGGGAGTGAGCCGCGTCGAGTGGTGGTGATGGCTGGCCTCGGGGTCGCTGGAAAAGGTGCCGGCGACGAGTCCAACGGCTTCCGGAGCTCGGGTGAGCTCGGGCTAGTCGCTAGAGGGCACGGCGAGGCTCGTGGAGTGGTGTGTTGGGCTCCTGGGGATGCGGCGAAGCTAACGGACAGGGTGGCGCGGCCGTTGGGTGGCCGGAGCCTCGTCGGCGACGAGCTCCGTGGCGGCGCGTGCGGTTGAGCTTCGTGCGGTCGGTACAGGGCTCGAGGGGGAAAACGGAGAGGATGGGGGGGTAGCTCGGCTCACGGCGGTCGCGTTGGAGTTGACGGCGAGGTCGGGGACGAGCTGCTGCGACGGTGAGGTCGCCGGCAATCTCGACGGCCAAACAGGGGAAAAGTGCTTGGGGACGACGCGTTGAAGCTTCCGGCGAGGCGTGGCTCGACGGGAAGGCGTAACAGACGGTGGCGGATCTCGGGGACACGACAGCGAGGCGAGGGGAGCTCGGTGGCTGCGGCTATGGCGGCAGGAGGCGGCGGCTGCGTCGTCCATGGCGCAGGGAAGGCGAGGGAGAGGAGCTGGGAAGGAGGGGACGTGTCTGCGAGCTCGTGGGAGGAGTGGGTGGTCGATCCTGGCCACCAGAACGGCGAGGGGAGGAAGCAGGGAGGCGGGCAGCTGCGTGGCGCGCGCTGCTGCCGCCGTCGAGCACCTGCCTGCCTGCCTGGCAGAGCCAAGCAGCTCGCTGGAGCGGTGGATGGGCTGGGCCGGAAGGTGGGCCTGCTAGTGGGCGCGAGGTAAGTCTTCTCCCTCCTCTCTTTTCTATTTTATTTCTTTTTCAACTTTGTTGAATTAGTAAAAATGCTAGAGCATTTTTATAAATCATAAAACTAGTCAAGCCCACTGTATATAATATGAACAACATGGAACATTTTAGTTTATGACTATTTGGGCACATAAAATATTTTATAGCATTTAAATGCCCAAATGCAACTACAATATGAATTAATCCAGAGACCTTTGGATGTCCTAGAAAATTGTGCACCATTTTTGGCAGAGGTTTAAGACCGAGGCAAAGATGATGAAAATTTTTGAAGGGCATTTTTGGTACATAGGAAAAGATTTTATTAAACCCTAGTTGTTAGAAGAGGGGTGCTGGGGTTTCTGTCATCCCCATTTCAAGTTTCTGTAGAAAGTAAACATGATGCACACTCTAGCTAGTCCTAATGCAAGCACTGACTAGGGATGTGACAGTTGCCAAGGGGCGATGCCGCAAGCTGCTCTAGGTTGGACCAACACTCATGAGGAGCACTGGCCCGGGTTGTTGATTAAGAATCCATGGGGTAGCTAGTCCCTATGCAAATTTTAGTTGTTATTAGACAAATGGTAAAACCAAAGTTGGGCCTTGCTAGAGGAGTTTTATTCAATGCGAACTATCAAGGGGGCCCATAAACCCCAACCGTGTTAGTAACGTAAAATCAAGTAACGCCGGTTTATCAGTCCCTAAGGAGACATGAGTGGAACAAATCACCGAGCAAAAGGCCAAGCCTTCCACCCATTGCCAAATATATAGGTGCATTAATGTAATTAATAGGTATTGTGTTATTCCCAAAATATCCAATCCAACATGGAGCAACTTCATCTTCACCTGCAACTAACAGCGCTATAAGAGGGGGCTTGAGCAAAAGCATAACTTAGCCAAACAACGGTTTGCTAGGAAGGTAGTTAGAGGTTTAATGGCAAGGTAGGGGCTGACATGCAATAGGATAGGTATCGCAACAAAGAAATAGAGCAAGGCATCTAGCATAGCAACAATAGAGGTGATATCAAGGAATGGTCATCTTGCCTGGGATCCCGCAAGGAAGAAGAACGAGTCCATGAAGAAGAAAAATGGACGTAGTCAAACAGATCCTCACAACTCCGAAACGAAGCCGAAGCTAACGAGAGAAGCATACCGGAAAGAAGCAAACAACACAGTAAACACACAAGCATACACATAGCATATGATGCACAAACAAGTATGATGCATGTCCTATTTAAATAGGCATGGGAAAGTGCAACAAACAAAACTACAAATTAAGTGGAGCTCAACAAGCAACGAGTTGCATATTAATGAAACACCACATTCTATTTATGTAGTTGACTCTCGTTATGAACCCAACAAGTTTAAATGTTCTTTAACGTGGCAAGAGGTGAAGCATGAGCAAACTACACTATCTAGGCATTTTAAATGAGGCTGGAAATAATAATAACAATTCCGGAAAATCCCCATGTCATTTAGCAATTATTAAAGCACACAACAATTTTAACCATTTAAATGTTGTTATCATGATGCGGATGACATATACAAGTTTTATGCAATTTTTGTTAAAAGTTGACATGAAGAAGATATGGAGTATTTGTCACTGTTGTGGAAAGAAAGGGGTGCCACGGCGGCGAATCCGAAAATGATGCCGCAACAACATTTCGTTTTCGACAACTCGTCAAGATGTCGATGCAAAAGAAGGATGGCGGGAGTGTGTCATGCAAAGATGGTGGGGTGCTCCCGGATACCGGGTTCCCACGGGTCGACAGTAAGGCCTACGAGGAGGAACATGCAAGCGACAACTCGGACATGGTGCGAACAAGTGATACATCTCATACAACATGCATTCGTTCCACGGGCGTCGTCTCGGGATTATACCTTTGAAGCGTGCATTCCGGGGCGGCTCGAGTCCGTCGAGGGAAGTAGTCATTCACGGGCCGTAGTGGAAGTAGTGGTACACGTTTCGTAGATGCTTGGAGTCACGGCGAGGAACTTGACGTCCACGGGTCGATGGTAGTTGTACATTTCTGCGATAGTCGAACTCGACGACGGAAGCGGAACTTGGTGAATCCCCGTAGTCGTACGTGTCGATGGTCTTCGGCGACAGTAGTTGTTCACTCGATTGTCTTGAGCGACGGTAGTCGTTCTAGGCATCAGGCATCGAGGTACTTGGTTGTTCTGGAGATAGTGGTAGAGGTACTTGACGCATCACCATGTAGTCGAACTTGACGGATCCGAGGGCTCCGGGCGTCCTGGTACTTTCCGTAGGGGTACTTGGCGAATCCAGTGGCAGAAGGGAGATGCACATCCACATAGTCTTCATACTTGGGCTCCGGGTACGGGACTTGAGGGTCTCGGTGGTGTCCATGGCAGCGAGCTGCCAAAGGGACGACGACAGAAGGTAGCCAACGCGAGCAGAGGCGTGGCTGAACTGCAGCAGCATAAGGGCGGCGATTGTGGTGATGCTGCTCGTGCCTGAGGCTGGTCGGGGAGGACTAGCAGGGGAGAAAGGGAGGCTGGGAGAGGGCGGATCCGTGCGAAGGGAACCCGTTCTCGGTGTTGGAGGCCTTGGGCGGAGGTCTCCTTGTGGAAGGAGGGCGCCGACGGCTCGCCGGACAGACGAGGACGACGGGGGTTTAGGCGCTGGCGTCGGAGATGAGGCGGTAGGGCACGACACAGTAGGCGGAATCATGGAGAAGGCGCGGGACAAGGGAAATACAGCGGCGCGCTGGAGAGTTTGGCGAGCTCCGGCGCGGGCGGACACGGCAGCTCCAGCCGGACAGAGCCACGGGGTAGCTTGGCGTCGGGGGGAGTGAAGGCGGGGGCGGGGAGGGCCGGCAGGGGCAGACGTCGGCCGCAGGGTGTGCGCTGCCCTCTCCCTGTGTGCGACGCGCTCGGGAGTGAGATGGGGATCGGGGACGAGGAGCAGCGGTGCTCTCTGTGATGGCGCAAGGAGGGAGGAAGGGATCGATGGAGGGAGATGGGATTGGGAGGACTAGGGGTAGGTGCGGGCTAGGGTTAGAGGAGAGGGTGTCGGGCCTATGTGCAAATGGGCCTAGGGGAGGCCGCTGGCTGCTGGGAGCAGGCCGAGCTGTAGCAGCTAGGAGGCCTAGTTGCGCCGGCTCTCTCAGCGGCTCGGTCCTCTCTCTCTCTACATTTTCTTTTCCATTTGATACAACAAACATAAATTACAGAAAAACACCGAGGGCTTAGAGAGGCATTGAGAAGTGTGCATAATTTTCATGGACTCGCGAAAATGAGCTTGATCCCAGAAAAATAGAACTGGGCATGTGTGTGAAGTTTGAATTCAAACTCATTTGAATAATCCAAATGGGTTTACATAGGAAGTGGGTGTTGGGAAGGTCAAAAAATGTTGAGGATTTGGGAAGAGATTTGATAAATGGGGAAAGAATTGTTGACACAGTTTTGAGGTGAAGCTTGAAGTAGAAGAGGCATGGGAATATTTGCAAGTGTGTTTTGGTGATTCCAAACTAATGGATTAATTATAATAGCTCCATAATTATTAGGAGGATATCTTATAAAGAGAAATCACCATGTGAATTCCTTTGATTTAAATAGATCAACGATCTATGCAATTTATTAAGTTGAGTTGCAAAGATTAATGACATGATGGCATGATCACATGATGCAATGCATAAAATAAATAGAGCAAGCACAAATGAAACACACGGTGAAACCTGGAATAGCTGGAAGTCTTCTAGAGCGTCGGTCTTGGGGCGTCACAACTCTCGCACACTAACAAAGGATCTCGACCCGAGATCCTGGAGAAGGCACCGGATAGAAACGGAAAAAAAGAGGTAAAACAAAGTTGCTTCTTCGACAAATGAGTGAAACCAACAAACCTTGAGGTTGAACAAATTGAAAGAAAGAATACAATGGAGATGAAACAGATTGCAAACACTCCATTAGCAAAGAGGAGCAAGGAACATTACGAGAACCTTGTAGGTTGAAAGACATGAACAAGAGCTCACGGATGTCGAAAGAATGTAAAAACCACTCATGTTAAAACAAGATGGAGAAGGAATAAGAACGAAATGATTCAGACAACACTCCGACTGAAAATGGAAGGAATTTAACATCAACTTGCCAAGTTGGGATGATACTTGATGAAATCAACAACACACTGCATCCGAAACAATTGAAAGAATGGCACAAGGCCTAAGAAAATTTTTACACAGCACTCTGGTTGAAAAGAGAGGCAAAACTTGATAAGATGAGAGAACTTGAATGGAGGACACGAGACTGTTAAATTGACCAGAAAGGAAAAGAATATGATCTTGACAAAATGAGATGATGGAACGAAGTTCGCAACATCACAACGCCTCTGAAACAAAAGAGAAAAAGCCAGATCATTGACAGAATAGAACGGAGAAGAAAAGGACAACTTCTCCACAATGGAATTGGAAAAGAAACCTTAGAAAGATGGAAGTTGTTGAGAAAATCAACAACAATAGAATAAGTTTGTTATGGGCTTATGGAAAACATCTCAATTTATGAGGCGACAACCGGGCACTAACTGGCAAACGGGGAGGCACCAAGTGGCGGCGGCGAGGTGGCCAAGAGCTAAAATGGAGGGCGGTGGCGCTGATTTCGAGGTGGAGGTGGCTGGGAGGTAGGAGAAGAGGGGTAGGTGTCCATTTCTGGGATGAGGAGGGTCTATATATAGCAAGGGATTAGGTTTAGGGGGGTTTAACTCCGTTTCAGACGATCAGATCGCGATCTGATGGTCCGGAGTGGAGGGGCAGTTTAGGTGGGCTACAGGACAGGTTAGTGGGTTGTGTAGGAGGAGGTGGCTATGGGTAGAGAAGAGTGAGAGGCCCACGGGGGGTTTTGGGGGACCGAAAACGTCCAACGTCAGTACCGGCAACGATACTGCCACGAATAGCGGTTGGGCTATCAAACGAACTCTGAATGCGACGAAATTTGACAAGCGGTCTACCTATGCTATAATAAAACCACATGCCAAGTTTCAACTCATTCAGAGAACATTTTCCGGCCACTTATAAAATAATACTCGGAGGTGCTGTGGGCGCGTGCGAGTGTGTCTGGGCTCAGAACGGACAGTGGAGAGGATGGGCCAACTATGAACGGATGCAAGTTTTGAAAACATGTTGATGACATGAACATGATGACATGGAAAAATGCAACACGCAAGCAAATGACATGGCAACGACAGCGGATAACTGGAAGACATCTGGCGTAGCGGTCTTGGGGCGTCACAACACTCCCCTACTTACAAGAGATCTCGTCCCGAGATCTTAGGAAGGAGACGAAAGAGGAATAGGAAGAACAAGGAGTGAAACAAAAGAATCTTGAGAGGTTGAACTAGTTTAAAGAAAGAACATAACGGAGATGACAGAGATTGAGAAGCTCTGTTAAATTGAGGAAACAAGGAACAAATGATTGAAAGACATGAAACAATAGGTGAAGGAACAAGAATGAATTCGGAACCACTCTCGTTAAGCGAGATAGACAAGGAATAAGAACAAGAAAATTTAGAAAGCACTCCATTTGAATATGGAAGGAATAGAACATGAACTTGAGATGAAGGAATAATATTGTATGAGAGGAACACATAATGCCTCTAGAAGAATTGAAAAAGTGAAATGAAAAGAGAGGAGAAGAGGATGACAACTTCTACCGCAAATGAATTCGAAAGAGAATCTTTAGGAAAAGGCTTCAACTAAGTTGTTGAGAAAATCAACAACAAAAGAATAAGATTTTTGTGGGCTTATGGAAAACATCTCAACACTTGAGGTGAATTTCTACCACTACTAAAGATTTAATAGATGAGATGAAGTAAGAAATGCAAAACTCCACTTCAAAAGAATATGAAGAATTAATTGCACTCGAGAGGCAAAATAATAATGCTTTAGCTTCTCCACAAGGATTTCTGAATATTGAAGAATGAATTAAATCATGATGAATCACCATGATGAACTCCGGTCACAAAAGGATGATGAGATAAAAATGAAGGATGAAAATAATAAGATTAATGCCTTGTGATGTTTTAGATGGAGGTTCCGACGAGATGGCCGAGGAATCTTTGAACACCAAAAAAAACACTTGGGATAAGAATTTATTCATCATGAGCAAACTCAGAAGGAAGCAATTACTCAACTTGATGAAAGATGAATAAGAATTATGTTATGCTTATCCTCCCTCAATTAAATTTATGAGAAGCAATGGATATGCATACTACTTATTCGCGTTGAAAATTGATTAAAGAGGGATATAACACAAAACTTGAGAAAGTCTTCATGAACCACCCGAAGGATTGGAAAGAACGAAAGAAGGGATGTTGAGCGAATCACCATGAGAACTGAATCCGAGCGATGAAAGGCGACAAACCATCATGAAGTATTTGAAGATGAGCGAAGAAAATAACTAAGAGATCGCGAGTTGAATAAGAACACTTGAACGAAGCACCGGAAGAATATGGAGACGAACGAAGAGGCATCAATGAAAAATATTTGGAGGATGAAGTTGGAAACTGAGAACGAAGAATTCTTCTGAAATGATGGCCTTCGAAGGATTACAATGGAAAGAATTCATGAAATACTCCTGATGGTTAAAGAAAAGAATTTATGACAAATGGAATAATTATTGAGGATAACATGAAGCTAGAACCACGAATCTTCACAAGAACAAACAAGATTTCAAGGAAAACTCTTCTTGGGTCTTCAAATGTTGAGAATGACGACGAGAAATGCCACCAAAATTGTTGAGATACTCCGGAAGAATGAAAGAGGGGAAGGTTGAACCAAACCTGAGAAGAATTTAAAAGCGATCTTGGAGAAAGCATATGACTGATGGATTTCATTCTTACGCCATATTTAAAAGAATTTGGAAATAGCTCCGGAAAATTAGAAGAGTCGGGTAAGATCCTGGGAAAGACCTGTGGGTTATGAGCCCACTGAAAACAAAACACTATTGGAAAATGATTATTCGAATGAGAAATGATGCATCGGAACGATTGAAAAAAACTCGAATAAGGTGACGACCTCGAATTAATTGGAAGACAGACGAATCTCCTAAGATGTCTTCGGAACTTCAGAACAATTAAATGGTGAGAGGGGAATGAGTAATTGGAAACATTTGAGCAATGTGAAAGAATATGATCAACACTGGATACTTGAATTGGATCCATCGTAAAGGAAAAAAGGAGATGACAAATAAAAAACTAGACGAGAATTCACCAGTTGAAATAATTAAGGAAAGAATGAAGAAAATTCACACGAATAGGATGGATACTCGATTAAGGATTCCGGCTTCGAGAAGAAAAAGGGTGGGCGGGTGGGAAAAAGAAAGACCACTTCGGATGGGGAAAACGACGCCGGTTGGAAAGAACTTAGGATTGAACTTGCAAAAGACAAGGATGGTCGAATCCACTTGACGAGAGATGCACCAGATGCAAAGAGCTGACATCGCAATGAACGAAAACTAACTGTGTGATCTTAAAAAAATTGAAGGGGGGGGAGGAGTAATTCAAAACACCTACATCAGGATTCCTCACTAGAGCAATGAAGGGGCTGAGAAGTAAAAAGAATTCCTACTCTCCGATATAACTAGACTCCAAAATAGTTTTCTACTAGACTCAACAATGGCCAGACTACGATCAATCAAGAGGGCTTCTATGGTCGGTCGAGGCTCTGATACCACCTTGTCATGCCCAAGATGCGATTCTATCCCGATCACATGATAACTTCGTGATTGGGCACAACCGCATTTGGGGCGCTTAGCAAGATGGATATCATTACATCGTAACATTACATAAATAGATGGGGATACATACAAGTCATACAATAGCCACATGAATACATCAACATCATACACGAGGCATCCAACTATGGATGAAAAGCATGAAAAGCACAACAACATCCATCCTGCTATCACAGGTTGCCGACCAGGAACCTATCCCAAGACTGATGAAGAAGAATAAGGAAGAACTCCGACGCAAGTAAACATCGCTCTCACATCAAGTCATTGAAACCCTGGACCCGCAACTGTTGTTGTAGGATCTGTGAGCCACGAGGACTCAGCAATCCCATAACCATGGGTATCAAGACTAGCAAAGCTCAATGGGTGTGGAAAGCTTAAGTGGTGAGGTTGCAGCAGCGGCTAAGCATTATATGGTGGCTAACTTACGAGTACAAGAATAAGATGAGCATCTATGCAATGGTCGCAAACTAGTAATGATCAAAAAGTGATCCTGATCTACCTACGAGTCAAACATAACCCCACCGTGTTCTCTTCTCAAAATGAAAAGAGACGGTCACGGTTACTCATGCGGTTGGTGTATTTTATTTCGGATCCTCTGTCAAGTTTTCTAAAAACGGACATTAAAAAATTCCAATCTGCCACAGGCATGGCTTTCGAAAGATCATAACCCTGCAGGGGTGTCCCAACTTAACCCATCACAAGCTCTCACGATCAGCAGAGGTAAACCTCTTATCTTGGGACGACCCGATCAGACTTGGAATCCCGGTGAACAAGACAATTCGACAATTGTAAAACAAGTCCAGCAAGACCTCCCGATGTGGCAACACCCTGATAGTAGCCGTGCGTATCTCGTCTCAGGCCACGATGGATGACCTATGGTTACAGCGTCCAGATACCCCAAGTTGCCAAGGGGCGGCGCTACAAGCTGCTCTAGGTTGGGCCAACACTCATGTCGAGCACTGGCCCGGGGGTTGAATTAAGAATCCACGAGTAGTGCTATCTCCCTATGCAAGTTTTAGTTATTATTAGGCAAATGGTAAAACCAAGGTTGGGCCTTGCTGGAGGAGTTTTATTCAAAGCGAACTGTCAAGGGGTCCCCATAAACCAAACCGCGTTAGGAACGCAAAATCAAGGAACATAACATCGGTTTATCTGTTCTTAAGGCGGCATGAGTGGAACAAAACACCGAGCAAAAGGCCAAGCCTTCCACCCATTGCCAAGTATATAGGTGCATTAATTTAAGTAAGGTATTGTAATATTCCCAACGTATCCAAGTTCTGACATGGAGCAATCTTCATCTTCACCTGCAACTAACAACGCTATAAGAGGGGCTGAGCAAGCGGTAACATAGCCATTCAACGGTTTGTTGGGATGATGTCAAATGTTAGAGGTTTAATGGCAACAATGAGAGGCTGACTAACAGGTAGGTAGCGCGACATATAGCGGTAGCATCGAGACAACTAGCATAGCAATGATAGTAATGAGATCCAAGGTGACGGTCATCTTGCTTGAGATCCCGCTAGGAAGAAGAACGAGTCCATGAAGAAGATGAAGCCACGAAGATGAACCAAGTGTAGCCGAACAAATCCTCATGAATGCAACGTAACAGGAACTAACGAGAAGAAGCAAACAACATGGTAAACACACAACACATAAACAAGACAAGATGCTCAACCAAGTATAATGCATGATAAGGCTACATGATGCTAATCATGGCAACAGATGATGCAAACAAGAACATCACACAAATCAAGTTTAAATGAGGCCGGAAACAACATATAACAATTCGGGTAAGTCCTCATATGCAAATTTCGAATTTGGTCCAGATCTGAACGAACCTTAAATTAGAGTTGTTAAACAGAAGTTAACATGTGCCATGATGATCTACTCGAAATTTTAGTCAAGTTACATATAAAGTTCATTTAATTCGGAGCTACGGCTTAGAAGGTATGAGCAAAACAAGTCAAGTGTGGCAAAGATGCAAGATGCATTCAAACTTCACGCAAACACACTCCAAACATATATACAACATGATATGATGCATCTACATGCAAAAACAAGCAAGTTTCATATAGAGCATGCCCAAAACGGAGCAACGGTTCAACACATACACACGAAACAAGATATAACAACAATCTGTCCCAAAACAGAAACTAGGCACTTTGCAATCATCAAAAAAACATGCTACAGGAACATTTCATGGCACCAAAGGGCATGGCAAGCATGTACATGTCAAGCACTACAAGCATGATCACTGGGCTACTGCCAAATACCACTAGAACATGCTCAAAACATCATGGCAAGATTGCAAATAATAACAGTTTCGCAAACAGTGAAATAAACTGAATATGGCAGCAACAACGACAAGTAGGAATGTTTGCAAGCTTGTGAAACTCATCCCAAAGCATATCATGGCATGTGAATATAACTAACACCAAGAATACATGTTTATGAGCTACTCATGGCAAGAACATGGTCATAGGATGCATAGAACACTAGCTATTCACATGGCAAAACATAACTTACTGATAACAGGCTGACAGAAACATTATATAGCAATTTGAGAGCAAGAAAGAGATAAGCTACAACAACCTACAATTGCAAACAAGGGCATGGATGGATAGAGCATAACATGGACTTCAAGACATGGTCACTGGACATTCCAAAACATGCATGGACATGACTGTAGCATCAAGCAAACATGACATCACAATATAACAGTTTCAGACTTAGCAGATCTCAACAAGTCTTAGAAATCAGCAAACATCAAGTAGGTCACTTAACAAGGTTGTTCCACTCACCACAAGGCATATCATGAAAAGTGGATTGCACCACAGCAGAGATGACATGATTGTGCTCCTAGAACACGTTGACATGATGCTCAAATGAAAATCACATAAAAAGATATGAAAAGGACAAAACAACAAGTTATATTAGTTTTCAGCACTTAACAGCAACATACACTCTTGCAATAGAGATAAACATGGCATAATGTATCCTAACACGTATGCAATAGCAACCAACATGAAGAGCACTTTGCAATGAACATTTTGACATATTATATGCTTCATTTGGATCAACACACAAAAAGATATCACAGGTCAAACATCCACACATAATATGACATTTAGGGACTTAGTCAAAAATAAACCTCTGGAAACTGGGACGGAGAGGAGTGGGATGGAGCGGTCCAGGTGATCCGGGTCGTTTGGTTGGAGGGCTCGAGGAGGACTGAGATGGGGCCATCCCGGGACGACGAGGTACGACCGGGCCGTTTGGTTGGCGGGTTGAGGAGATCTGAGACAAGTCCGTCCAGATCGGCCGACGGCGGCGAGGAGACAACAGCGGCGGCCGGCGGCGGATACGTTGAGGAGGAGCACCGAGCTCGGGGAGGTTCTGCGGCAAGGATTCGGCGGGGACGGGCTCCTGCGAGGCCTGGAAGAGCAGCACGCCGGCGCGGCTCCGGTGGCCAGCGAGGTTGGAGCGACGGGTGAAGGCGGGACGACGGCGACTTGGGGCTAGCCCCTGGCTTGGGCAGCAGCGCAGGATCTGGCAGACGGCGGTGGGGCACAGCGAGGCGAGGCAGGTGGAGCGGCGGCTGAGGCCTAGGCTCGGTGGCGGCGACGTAAGGTAGTGAGGCGAGGGCCTGGAGGCGCGGCAGGCGGGGAGGAGGCGAAGCACGGTCCCGGCTGCGGTGGCGGGCGGCTCGGGCCCAGACCCGGGCGCGGGCGGGCCTAGCCTGGACCGCGCGTGCTGGCGGTGGTATGAGGCGTTGGGCAACGGGGAAAGACCATGTGGCGCAAGGGGGCTGGCTAGGGGGCGGCTCAGGTGGCGGCTGGCCAACGAGGAGGCACCAAGTGGCGGCGGCGAGGTGGCCAAGAGCTGAAATCAAGGGCGACGACGCTGATTTTGAGGTGGAGGTGGCTGGGAGGTAGGAGAAGAGGAGTAGGTGTCCATTTTTGGGATGAGGAAGGTCTATATATAGAAAGTGATTAGGTTTAGGGGGGTTTAGCACCGTTTCGGATGCTCGGATCGCGATCTGACGGTCTGGAGCGGAGGGGGATTTTAGGTGGGCTGCAGGTGAGGTTTGTGGGCTGTGTAGGAGGAGGTGGGCTATGGGGAGAGAAGAGAGAGAGGCCCGCGGGAGATTTTAGGGATCGAAAACGCCTGACGTCGGTACCAGCAACGGTACTTCCACGAATAGCGGTTGGGATATTAAACGATCTCCGAATGCGACGAAATTTGACAGGCGGTCTACCTATGCTATAATAAGACCACATGCCAAGTTTCAACTCATTCCGAGAACATTTTCCGGCCACTTATAAAATAATACTCAGAGGTGTCGTGGGCGCGTGCGAGTGTGTCTGGGCCCAGAATGGACAACAGAGAGGGCTGGGAAACTACGAACGGATGCATGTTTTGAAAACATGTTGATGACATGCACATGATGACATGGCAAAATGCAACACGCAAGCAAATGACATGGCAACGGCAGGGAATAACTGGAAGACACCTGGCGCATCAGTCTCGGGGTGTCACAACAGGTGGTGACCAAGAACTCAAGTGGGAGTTCGATGAAGAACATGGGTGTATGTACGTGTTGTTCCCCGACGATCAATAGTGGTTCCTACTAGGGCCAATCGGGCATAGTGGGTGGTTATCTTCTTTTCATTTGGATTTGTCCGTAGCCAGACCATGATTGTACTTGGATGAATGTATGACTTATTTATGCATTGTGTGAAGTGGCGATTGTAAGCCAACTATGTTTTTCCCCTTTGTTCTTGTACATGGGAATGTGTGAAGATGACCATCTTGCAAGCATACCAAAATGCAAATTTGCCTCGACACGTAGGAGATATAGTCGTATCTTGGGCGTGACAAGTTGGTATCAGAGCGAGAAGAGAAGTGAAAGCCATCGGCCGTGAACTATTCATGATCACTAGATGATCATGTCTACCTACGAGTCATGCATAACCCAGTCGTTTTCTCTTCCAGAACTCCCTCGAAAAGAGACCATCACGACTACTCACACGGTAGTTTATTATGTTTGAGTTTTTGTGTCATGTTATCTACAACCCGATATTAACAAACTCCAATCCGCCACATAACCGCGGGAACATATTTCGAAAGATCATGACCCTGCAGGGGTGTCCGAACTTAGCCCATCACAAGCTCTCGTGATCAACAGAGGTAGAACCCCTTATCTTAGGGACTACCCGATCAGACTCGGAATCCCGGTGTACAAGATATTTCGACAATGGTAAAACAAGTCCAGTAAGACCTCCCGACGTGCCGACACCCCGATAGGAGCCACGCGTATCTCGTCTCAGGCCACGACGGATGAGCTATGGTTACAGCAACCAAAATACCCCAAGTTGCCAAGGGGCGGTACCGCAAGCTGCTCTATGTTGGACCAACACTCATGAGGAGCATTGGCCCGGGTTGTTGATTAAGAATCCACGGGATATCTAGTCCCTATGCAAATTTTAGTCGTAATTAGGCAAATGGTAAAACCAAAGTTGGGCCTTGCTGGAGGAATTTTATTCAAAGAGAACTATCAAGGGGGGCCCATAAACCCCAACCGCGTTTGGATTGCAAAATCAAGGAACATAACACCGGTTTATCGGTTCCTAAGGAAACATGAGTGGAACAAATTACCGAGCAAAAGGCCAAGCCGTCCACCCATTGCCAAGTATATAGGTGCATTAATGTAAATAATAGGTATTGTGTTATTCCCAAAATATCCAATCCAACATGCATCAACTTCATCTTCACCTCCAACTAACAGCGCTATAATAGGGGGCTTGAGCAAAACCATAACTTATCCAAACAATGGTTTGCTAGGAAGGTAGTTAGAGGTTTCACGGCAAGGTAGGGGCTGACATGCAAAAGGATAGGTATCACGACAAAGCAATAGAACGACGCATCTAGCATAGGAACAATAGAGATGATACCAAAGAATGGTCATCTTGCCTGGGATCCTGCAAGGAAGAAGAACTAGTCCATGAGGAAGACAAATGGACATAGTCGAACGGATCCTCGCAACTTCGGAATGAAGCCGAAGCTAACGAGAGAAGCATACCAAAAAGAAGCAAACAACACGGTAAACACACAAGCATAAACATAGCATATGATGCACAAACAAGTATGATGCATGTACGGCTTAAATATGCACGGCAACGTGCAACAAACAACACTACAAATTAAGTGGAGCTCGTTGCATATTAACGAAACACCACATTCTATTTATTTAGTTGACTCTTGTTATGAACCCGACAAGTTTAAATGTTCTTTAGCATGGCAAGAGGTGAAGCATGAGCAAACTACACTATCTAGGAATTTTAAATTAGGCCGGAAATAAGAACAACAATTCCGGAAAATCCCCATGTCATTTAGCAATTATTAAAGCACACAACAATTTTAACCATGTAAATGTTGTTATCATGATGTGGGTGACATATACAAGTTTTATGTAATTTTTGTTAAAAGTTGACATGAAGAAGATATGGAGTATTTGTCACTGTGGTGGAAAGAAAGGGGTGCCACGGCAACGAATCCAAAAATGATACCGCAACAACATTTCAGTTTCGACAACTCGTCAGGATGTCGGTGCAAAAGAAGGATGGCGGGAGCGTGTCATGTAAAGATGGTGGGGTGCTCCCGGATACCGGGTTCCCACAGGTCGACGGCAAGGCCTACGAGGAGGAACATGCAAGCGACAACTTGGACACGGTGCGAACAAGTGATACATCTCATACAACATGCATTCGGTCCACGGGCGTCGTCTCGGGGGTATACCTTTGAAGCATGCATTTCGAGGCGGCTCGAGCTTGTCGAGGGAAGTAGTCATTCACGAGCCGTAGTGGAAGTAGTGGTACACGTTTCGTAGATGTTTGGGGTCACGGTGAGGAACCTGACGTCCACGGGTCGATGGTAGTTGTACATTTCGGTAGTAGTCAAACTCGGTGACGGAAGCGGAACTTGGTGAATCCCCATAGTCGTACATGTCGATGGTCTTCGGCGACGGTAGTTGTTCACTCAATGGTCTTTGGCGACGTTCTAGGCATCGGGCGTCGAGGTACTTGGCGGTTCCGGAGATAGCGGTAGAGGTACTTGATGCATCACCATGTAGTCAAACTTGACGGATCCGAGGGCTCCGGGCATCGTGGTACTTGTCGTAGGGGTACTTGGCGAATCCAGTGGCACAAGGGAGATGCACATCCAGAAAGTCATCATACTTGGGCTCCGGGTACGGGACTTGAGGGTCTCGGTGGTGGCCATGGCAGCGAGCTGCCGAAGGGACGACGACAGAAGGTAGCCGACGCGAGCAGAGGTGCGGCTGAACTACAACAACATAAGGGAGGCCACGGTGGTGATGCTTCTTGTGCCTGAGGCCGGTCGTGGAGGACCAGTAGTGGAGAAAGGGAGGCCGGGAGACGGCGGATCCGGGCAAAGGGAACCCGTTCACGGTGTTGGAGGCCTTGGGCGGAGGTCTGGTGGTGGAAGCAGGGAGCCGGCGGCTCGCCGGATAGACGAGGACGGCGGGGTTTCTGGCGCTGGCGTCAGAGACGAGGCGACCGCCGAGGCTCGTGGACGACGCGCGAGGGAGAGGGGCGACGCCAGGCGCGGGGCCTCCTGGTGGTTGTTGACTGCGGCAGGGAACATCACAGTAGGCGGAGGCGCGGAGAAGGCGCGGGGCAAGAGAAAGACGGCGGCGCGCTGGATAGTTTGGCGAGCTCCGGCGCGGGCGGATGCGGCAGCTCCGGCTGGACAGAGCCGCGAGGCAGCTTGGCGTCGGGACGAGCGAAGTCGATGGCGGGGAGGGCCGGCAGGGGAGGAGGTCGGCCGTGGGGTGTGCATTGCCCTCTCCCTGTGTGTGACGCGATCGGGAGTGAGATGGGGATCGGGGACGAGGAGCAGCGGTGCTCTCTCTGACGGCACAAGGAGGGAGGAAGGGATGGATGGAGGGAGATGGGATCAGGAGGACTCGGGGTAGGTGCAGGGTAGGGTTAGAGGAGAGGGTGCTGGGCCTAGGTGCAAATGGGCCTAGGGGAGGCCACTCACTTCTGGGAGCAGGCCGAACTGTGGCAGCTGGGAGGCCCAGTTGAGCTGGCTCTCTCGACGGCTCGGTCCTCTCTCTCTCTGCATTTTCTTTTCCATTTGATACAACAAACAAAAATTACAGAAAACACCGAGGGCTTAGAGAGACGTTTAGAAGTGTGCATAATTTTCTTGGACCCACGAAAATGAGTTTGATCCCAAAAAAATAGAAGTGGGCATGTGTGTGAAGTTTAAATTCAAACTCATTTGAATAATCCAAATGGTTTTACATAGGAAGTGGGTGTTGGGAAGGTCAAAAAAATGTTGAGGATTTAGGAAGAGTTTCGATAAATGGGAAAATAATTGTTGACAAAGTTTTGAGGTGAAGCTTGAAGCAGAAGAGGCATGGGAATATTTGCAAGTGTGTTTTGGTGATTCCAGACTAATGGATTAATTATAATAGCTCCATAATTATTAGGAGGATATGTTATAAAG
This sequence comes from Secale cereale, assembly GCA_902687465.1. Classification (NCBI taxonomy): domain Eukaryota; kingdom Viridiplantae; phylum Streptophyta; class Magnoliopsida; order Poales; family Poaceae; genus Secale; species Secale cereale. Next base: position 356,535,456 of record LR738714.1, on the reverse strand, counting down.
AGAAATCACCATGTGAATTCCCTCAATTTAAGTAGATCAACGATCTATGCAATTTATTAAGTTGAGTTGCAAAGATTAATGACATGATGGCATGATGACATGATGCAGTGCACAAAATAAATAGAGCAAGCACAAATGAAACACACGGTGAAACCCGGAATAGATGGAAGTCTTCTGGAGCATCGGTCTTGGGGCGTCACAGGTGTGTACGACTGGTGGTATATATATATATATGGTAGTGTCCTTATTAGCATGGTGTACAGATGTTCATCTCTATGTTCCGTGTCGTCCATTACATTCTGCATGAGTGTGCTTCGTTCAAGAAGCTTGTGAACAAGGACATTAGTGATGAGACTGGCCAAACTGACTATGAAGCTACACGTAAGCACCCCCATGATTTTAGTTCTTCATCTGGTTTTGGCTCCCAAAAGCACCGGGTGTGGTTTCCAAACATAGCTGTGCCACCCAGGTTCACCCCAAGGCCATCCTATGAGGCGCCTCGCCCAACCCAGCAGTATGCACGGCCCAAGAACCATGGTGGACCAGCTACCAATGTTGCTCCGCGCACCGGCACTGTGACATGCTTCAAGTGCGGAGAGCCAGGCCACTATATGCGAGAGTGTCCTCAGAACCAGCTAGGAAAGTCTGTTGGAAGTGGTAAGCCTGCGGGAAATGTGTATTATGCCATGCCAGCCACCACTGCATGTGGCCATGTTAACCATGTCTCCACTGAGGCGGCTCATGATGATCCCAACGTCATCCTTGGTACGCTCCTTGTTAACTGCCATATGGCTGCTGTTCTTTTCGATACTGGAGCATCTCATTCGTTCATATCACAGAGCTATGCTTGAATGCACAACATGACATTTTGTGACATGACCACTTCCATGGTAATTCAAACTCCTGGTTCTAAATGGCAAACTTCTAGAGTAAGCCATGCACATGAGATTCTTGTCGATAGACTCGTCTTTCTCGCATCATTGTTAGCTCTCAAGTGCTCGGACATAAACAAAATCTTCGGTATGAACTGGATGACAGCTCATTATGCTAAGATTGATTGCTACACTAGAACTATTCAACTTACACTCCCATCGGGAAAGATAATCAATGTTTTGACCCGAGTGGCTGAGCATCAGCTTTACTCTCTTAATGTCAACCCTCTTCCAGACCTCGAAGATATCACGGTAGTCCGTGACTTTCCACATGTCTTTCCAGAAGAACTACCAAGCGTTCCACCTGACAGATATGTAGAGTTCGTGATAGATCTTGTTCCAGGAACTGTTCCAATCTCTAGAGGACCCTATAAGATGGCACCCTTAGAACTAGCCGAGCTTAATAAACAAATCAATCAGTCCTTGCAAAAGGGTTTCATCTGGCCTAGTTCTTCTCCTTGGGCTTGTCCCGTCCTCTTCATCAAGAAGAACGATGGAATGGATCGGATGGTTGTAGATAATCGACCCGTCAAGCTGGTCAGCGTAAAGAACAAGTATCCGCTCCCCAGGATCAACGATCTGTATGATCAGCTCGCTGGATCCTGAGTCTTTTCCAAAATGGATTTGAGGTTAGGCTACCATCAAATCAAAATCAAGAATGGTGACATTCTCAAGACAGCCTTTGTTACTCGTTATGGCCAATATGAGTACACCATCATGTCCTTCGGGTTAACCAATGATCCAGCCACCTTCTCTCGCCTAATGAATTATATCTTCATGGAGTACTTGGATAAATTCGTCATGGTTTACCTCGATGATATACTCATTTACTCCAGAAATAAGGAAGATCATGCCGAGCATCTAAGGCTGGTATTCATGAAACTTCGAGAGCACCGCCTTTATGCCAAATTCTCTAAATGTGAATTTTGGTTGCCAGAAGTGAACTATCTAGGTCATGTAATCTCTAGGAAGGGTATTGCTGTCAATCCCGAGCGAGTTCAGGCTATTATTGATTGGACTCCACCTGAATTGTGCAAGCAAGTTAGGAGTTTCCTTGGCTTAGCGAGCTACTGTCGTTGCTTTGTCGAGAATTTCTCCAAGGTTGCTAAGCCTCTAACTGAACTCCTAAAGAAAGATAAAAAGTTTGAGTGGACTCCTGTAATGCCCAGGATGGAGTTATACCTCCTACGTGTCGAGGCACGACTTAAAGGCATAAATCCATCCTAGAATGATCTCAAGTTTGGTATCTTTGCACGACTCATGTAAAAGAGGGATTAAAATGCAAAAGGAGATAGTTGGCTTACACTCGCCACTTCACACAATACATTACATAAAACAATCATCATTCAGAACATCACAGCCCGACTACGGGTAAGATCCAAAAGAAAGATACCAAAACAACATAAAGCCACAGGTCAGGATCGAATCCTAGTAGAAACCACTACTGAACATCGAAACATCACAAGCAAACGGTCAAACTCTTCAACAAGCTCCTGGTGAAGCACTGAACCAGCTCCTGCATCAAACTCGGCTGAACCTGCATCTGGTGTGGTGAAGTAACTGTGAGCCACAGAGGACTCAGCAATCCCGTTCCCGGGTAACAAGACTATTTAAGCCTTGGGTGAGGATAAGGCTGAAGAAAGAAATATGAGGTGAAGGAACAAACAAGAGTCTGCAGCAGCAACTAGCACTAACTTACGTAACAGAGAGCGAGAAGAGAAGAGCATCGGTCGAAAGATGATCACGAAGTGATCCTAACTAAAGCCGGTCAAACATAACCCCACCGTGTTCAACTCCCGAATCCCTATTCGGAAATTGACAGTCACGGTACACACGCTGGTAGTGTATTGAATCATTGTGTCAAGTTATCTACAACCGGAATTAACAAGCTCCCATCTGCCACATAACCGCGGGCACGGCTTTCGAAAGTTCAAACCCTGCAGGGGTGTTCCAACTTGACCCATTACAAGCCCACGATCCGCGGAGTCGCAACTCCATAGTTGGGAAGACCCGAGTATTCTCGGAATCCCGTGCTCAAGTTAAACCGAACTAAGGTAAGGCTAATCCAGCAAATCCTCCCGGCGTGTCGACACCCTGATAGTAGCCGCGCGTATCTAGGTCTCAGGACACGACCGGATGGGCGATCCCACGGGTTTTTACCAAACCTTGAGTTTCCTCGAGGTGGCCCCGCGTAACCCCCGTTTCGGACCAACACTCATGTGGAGCACTGGCCCGGGGTTGTTGAATTAAATAAAAGGGATAGCTAGTCCACATGCAAGTTTTTATTAGTTTGTTATTAGGCAAATAGTACCAATGTTGGGATTTGCTGGAAAAGACTTAGCACTTAGCGGTTTATCAAGGGGGTCCCATACACCCCAACCGTGTTAGGAACGCATAATCAAGGAACATAATACCGGCTTATACGGATCCTAACGGCACGAGTGGAACAAATCACCAAGCAAAAGGCTTAGCCTTCCACCCTGCCAGTATATAGATGATTTCATTTTTAAGCATTTATATAGTGTGATATAACCCAACCAAACTTCATCATGAAGCAAGCATCTTCAATCTTCACCTGCAACTAACAATGCTATGAGAAGGGCTGAGCGAAGCGTACTTAGCCAAGCAACGGTTTGCGTAGGTAGGGTGGTTAAACATGGCAATTGGTTACAAGTAGGAGGCTGACAAGAAGAACATGGGCATCGAGGCAAAACTATAGAGCGGAACTACTAGCAAAAGGCAAAGATAGTAATGGTATCCGGGTTCGGTCATCTTGCCTGGAATTCCACAAGGAAGAAGAACGGTTCCAAGAAGGAGACGGAGCAACAGTCGAGCGGATCCTCACAACTCCGGAACGAAACCGAAGCTAACAAGAGAAGCAACCGGAAAGAAAAGAAACAACACGGTAAACACACAAGCATTAACATGGCATACTATGCACAAGCAAATATGATGCATGTCCGGTTTAAATATGCATGGCATGGCAAAGTGCACAAACAAATACTACAAGTTAAGTGGATATCAATATGCAACGAGTTGCATATTGACAAAACACCACAATAATTATTTAGTTGACTCTAGTTATTAACAAGACAAGATTAATTGTTTTTAGCATGGCAAGAGGTGAAGCATAAAAAAAAACTACACTATCTAGGCATTTTAAATGAGGCCGGAGAATAACAACAACATATCCGGAAAATCCCCATAAGCATGTTTAATAAATATAAGCAACAACAATTAAACATTCAAGGTTGTTAACAAGATGCGGATGACATGATCAAGTTTATGCAAGTTTTATTAAAAGGTTGACAAGAAGAAGATAAGAAGCATTTGTCACCGTGGTGGAAGAAAGGGTGCCACGGCAACGATCCGAAAATGATGCAACGACATCATATCGGTACCGGTATCTCGTTGAGAGACCGGTGCAAAACAAAAGGTGGAGTGAACGAGTTGAACAAGATGATGGGGTGATCCCGTTGCCGGGTTCCCACGGGTCGGCGACGCGGCAACCGAGGAACATGACAAAAGGTGGAACGGCACGAAGCACACACGAGAAGCATTTCATACAACCACAACAAGCATGCATCACACGGGTCACGTCTCGGGGTTATACCTTTGAAGCGTGCGTTTCGGGGCGGTTCGAGTCGTAGTGGAAGAAGTCGTTCCGCGAGTCGGGGAACACGTTAACGGAGAGGAAGTAGTCGTTCACGGGGTGTCGTGGTACTTGGCGAACTCCTCGTTTCCGGGCGACGGTAGTGGTACACGGCGACGGTAGTCGTTCGGGTCGTCGATGTCGGGGTACTTGTCGCGTCGGCGTTCGTAGTGGTACTTGGGGGTTCCCGTTTGCGACGGTAGTGGAAGTAGAGGTACTTGGCGTTCGACGGCGTCGTGGTACTTGTTCACGTAGTCGTACACGGATGTAGTGGTACTTGTCGCATCCGGAAACACGGGTCTTCGAGGGTCGACGGTAGTGGTACTTGATCCGAGTAGTCGTACACGAGCTCGTAGCCGTTCGGTCATCGTTATGTAGTTGTACTCGTTCACGACCTAGGGGTTCTTGGCGCTCCTGGTACTTGAGATAAACCAACACAGCAACAAAACAACAAAAACAAAAAAAAACAAAAAAAGGAAAAAGGTTGCGGGTCGCGGCTCGGCGCTGCTGGAGGACGGGCAGGGCGACCAAGGCGCTGCTGCAGGGCGCGTCGGGGCGCACTGGCCGACCGGAAACAAGGGCCTGGCCGGCGGACGGGGAGGCGCTCCTCTTGGCGCTGGAGCAGAACGGGGAGGCGGAGGGAGGACGTCGGCGCGGGCCACCTTGCGGGCTGCAGGAGCTCTGGCCTCTGGAGACGGGGAGGACGGGGCCGAGGGGCTCTGCCGCGAGGCGAAGCGAGGCGCCCGGCGCTCGTCTTCTGGAGGTCCTCGACGGCGGCAGGGCGCTGCTCCCTGGGCGGAGGCGGGATCCGGCCAGAGGAGAGCCTGGCCGCGGGGCGCTTGGAGAAGGAGGGGGGTGCGGGCTCGGTGAAGGAGGGCTCGGGCGCCGGCTTCTGGAGGCGAGGGAGCGAGGCGCCCGCTTGGAGGAGGGAGGAAGAGCGCAGGGCGCCGGCGTGCGGGGTGCTGACGACGGCTGGAGGGCCATGGCGCTCGGGGCGGCCGGGCGTCGAGGCGAGGCACTGGAGGACGCGGCAGGGGCGCGGCAGAGAAGAGGGCCCCTGGCCGCGGGATCGGAGGGAGGTCGGGGCACTCGGCTGCTGGCGAGGGAATAGATCGAGCGAGGGACTCGGGCGAGAGGGAAAAACAGGGTGCGGTCGGGGCAGAGAGGTGAGATCGAGGGGAACGGGAGGTGGCGGCGGACAGGGAAGAGAGGGACTGGGGTGCGCGCACGCTAGGGTTACAGCGGGGAGATCGGGCCTGGAGTGAGGTGTGGGCCGGCTTGGTTTCTTCGGGCCCAAGAGGCGGCGCCCTGGGCTGCGCTGGGATGAGGGGGAAAGGAGGAGGTTGTGGCCTGAGCCCTTTTTTTATTTATTTCCTCAGCAGAAATAAATAGAGATGGATCCAAAATAAAAAGAAAAGAGGCCAAAACAGGGGGGGAAAATGATGGAACATTTTGAAAAGGCCTTACGGGATATTACCAACCCAACAAAAATAGTTCCAACACAAAGGAAGTGCAACTAAAACATTTAGCTTGCAACAAAAGGAGTTTAGATTTTTGGAGGAGCCTCGAAACAACGGAAAAAAAAATTACCGGCAAGATTTTGCAGGTGAAACACGAAGTGAAAGACATGGGGAAATTATGCAAGTGTGTTATGGTGATTCCGGAGCAATGGAATAATTATTATATAGCTCCCTAAAATAATGAGAGACTTTATATGTTATAAAGAGAAGTCACCTTCCCTCGATTTAAATAGACCGAAGGTCCACACGAATTATTTAGGCTGAGATGCAAAAATAAAAATGACATGATGGCATGATGACATGATGCAATGCAAAAATAAATAACACAAGCACAAAAGAACCACACGGGCAGCCCGGAACATCTGGAAGCTTCGGGAATCTTCTGGAATCTTCTGGGACGTCAGTCTCGGGCGTCACAACTCTCCCACACTAACAGAGGATCTCGACCCGAGATCCTAGAGATATCGCCGGGTAAAAACGGATGAGGAAGAGGTAAAACAAAGTTGCTTCTTTGACAGACGAGTGAAACCAAAGAACCTTGAGAGGTTAAACAAGTTGAAAGAAGAATGCAACGGAGATGAACGAAGTTAAGAGCACTCCGGTAAAAAGGAGGAACAAGGAACATAATGAGAACCTTGTAGGTTGAAAGACATGAACAAGAGCTTAGGAACCAAAAGAATATGAAACTATAAGGGTATAGCCAAGGAATAAGAATGACAAAATTTGGACAGCACTCCGTCTGAAAATGGAAGGAATTAACAAAAACTAGCCAAGTTGGGATGATACTTGATGAAAACAACAACATATTGTCTCCGAAACAATTAAAAGAATGGCACAAAGGTAAGAAAGACTCAGACAGCACTCCGGTTAAAAGATAAACAAACTTGATAAGATGAGAGAACTAGAATGAAGAATACAACACTCCGGTTAAATGGACAAGCAAAGGAAAGAACATGATCTAGATATGACAAGATGATGGTTTGGAGAGAGCAACATCACAATGCCTCCGGAATGAAAGAATAGAATATAGATCAACGAAAGAAAAGAATGGAGAAGAAAAGACAACTTCTCCGGCAAATGAATTGAAAGAGCATCCTTACGAAGAAGGGTTGAATGGAGTTGTTGGAAAAATCAACAACGAAAACGAATAGCTTGATGTGGGCTTATGGAAAACATCTCAAAATGAAGAGGTGACAACCAGCCACTAACGAAAACGATTGATTGGATTGAGATCAACAAGGAGATGATAAACTTATCTCACCGGAATGAAAAAATGAAGAACTTGGGTCATTTATAAGCACCAATATAGCAACAATCCTTAGGGAAAGCTTTTGGTGAAATATAACCCAAAATAACTCCAACGAATAATTAAAGGTTTGAAAAGATCTCCTGAACAAGGAAAATGATGGTTTTAAATATCTCATTCTTGATAACTCGTGAATCATAAAACATGAAGGAATTGACAAGAATAACATAACACCATCTGAAAAGATAAGGAGCAAGAATTGCAATTGGAAAGCATGATGAAGAATGCTTAAGCTCCAACAAGAATCTTGATGAAGACTTCGAGGATGAATTAAATGATGATGAACCACCATGAAGAACTCGGGTAATGAAAGCATGAGAAGTGAAAGATGAAAAGAATATGAATCAAGGACTGCGATGAATAGATTGAGCTTGAAATGATATGATTGAAATAAGCTCCGGAAAACAAGATGAACAACTTGGAACCGAGGATATGGTATGATGAACAAGCTTCGGAACAAGAGATTAAATGACCTTGAAAGAATAAGAATAAGAATTATGTTATGCATCTCCATCACCAATTTAAATTGATGACAACCAAAGGATTTGGCATACTACTTATTCTCGTTGCAAAGAATTAAAGAGAGATCTAGCACAAGCTCGGATAATTATACAACGAACCACCGGTAGGATTATGAAAAGAACAAATGAATTGATATGATAACAACGGAAGAGTAACTTGAATGAACCACCGTAAAAAAAATATGGAGACGAACGAAGAGACATCAATGAAGAATAGTTGAAGGACGAAAAAATGAAGAAATGTCGCATGAATAAAATGGATATTTCATTTGAGAATTTCTGACTCCGAGAAGAAGAAGGGAGGGAGGGTGGGAAAAAAAACAAGACAACTTGGAATGAATGAAACAGACAATTCGTCAGATTTCTCAACGACGTCCGTATAGAATAACTTTAAGAGAAGGCACACCGGTTGAAAAGGATTTAACATGACCATCTTGATGATCAAGAAGAATTTGCAGTCTCATAGAAATATGAGAATACCGATTAGGAAAGGTATGGAATCAACATTTGACATCGAAGCAACTCGAATACCAGAATCAAAACAAAACAAAGGATAGATATGCAACATGATCTTCACAATATCATTCGAACAGAGGATCGAACGAATGAATTCTGTAGGTACATCAACTGACGAGAAGCCACTTGGAGAACAAAAAGAAAATAAAAAGGAACAAGGTGCAGAAGAACAAATACAAGATAGAAGTTTTGTTCGACATCTTCGTGCTGAAGCTCATGGAACATGTTACAAAAGGGTTTTGCAATCCCCGGATCAGCATAGCCAAGGACCCTTTAAGATGCAACTCCCGATCAGAACAAGTCCATAAAACCACTTCACTCAATGTAAAACCCCAAACTTCATATCGAGCATCCGTTGGAAGAATGCCTAGAACTACTAGATGAACCCACCTATAGATTTCCGAAAGTTTCCAGTTATGCAATCAGGTGTTGGGGATACACGGGAAGCACCGCGCAATCAACTCTAAACCTACATCCAGGTGTATCCATCCTTCAACACATAACCAGTCTTTCTCGGAAACTGTTTACCTCGGACCTTCGAAAAGCATCCACTATAACAAGCTATGGCAATACTCTCGAACTACCTCCCCAGTACTGGGTGATGTCGGGGTTATCTTGCCACTGGCCGTATAGGAGAGATTTTCGATGTCGGCCGTCTTAAGTATTTAGTACTGCCGCGATATACTTGTGTCAATGATACCCCGAAGCTCAACTCCTCGGGAACAGGAGGCATCGAGAACAATATCCTTGTCACAAGAACATCGAAACAATCCCAGAATACTCGCGGGATCCTAAAAAAAAATTTGTGCAATTTTTGAAAGTAGAAGAGAAAAGAGTAATCGTCAGGAGTCCTCACCAGAGAGAAAGGGGATGAGAAGCAAAGAAATCCTACTCTCCGATATAATATAAAGGACTCAAAAGTTTTCAGTGTGTGCCTAGACTCAACCGTCAACGATTCGATCAATCAGTGGGGCTTCTAGGTCGGAGAAGGCTCTGAATACCAACTTGTAATGCCCAGGATGGAGTTATACCTCCTACGTGTCGAGGCACGACTTAAAGGCATAAATCCATCCTAGAATGATCTCAAGTTTGGTATCTTTGCACGACTCATGTAAAAGAGGGATTAAAATGCAAAAGGAGATAGTTGGCTTACACTCGCCACTTCACACAATACATTACATAAAACAATCATCATTCAGAACATCACAGCCCGACTACGGGTAAGATCCAAAAGAAAGATACCAAAACAACATAAAGCCACAGGTCAGGATCGAATCCTAGTAGAAACCACTACTGAACATCGAAACGTCACAAGCAAACGGTCAAACTCTTCAACAAGCTCCTGGTGAAGCACTGAACCAGCTCCTGCATCAAACTCGGCTGAACCTGCATCTGGTGTGGTGAAGTAACTGTGAGCCACAGAGGACTCAGCAATCCCGTTCCCGGGTAACAAGACTATTTAAGCCTTGGGTGAGGATAAGGCTGAAGAAAGAAATATGAGGTGAAGGAACAAACAAGAGTCTGCAGCAGCAACTAGCACTAACTTACGTAACAGAGAGCGAGAAGAGAAGAGCATCGGTCGAAAGATGATCACGAAGTGATCCTAACTAAAGCCGGTCAAACATAACCCCACCGTGTTCAACTCCCGAATCCCTATTCGGAAATTGACAGTCACGGTACACACGCTGGTAGTGTATTGAATCATTGTGTCAAGTTATCTACAACCGGAATTAACAAGCTCCCATCTGCCACATAACCGCGGGCACGGCTTTCGAAAGTTCAAACCCTGCAGGGGTGTTCCAACTTGACCCATTACAAGCCCACGATCCGCGGAGTCGCAACTCCATAGTTGGGAAGACCCGAGTATTCTCGGAATCCCGTGCTCAAGTTAAACCGAACTAAGGTAAGGCTAATCCAGCAAATCCTCCCGGCGTGTCGACACCCTGATAGTAGCCGCGCGTATCTAGGTCTCAGGACACGACCGGATGGGCGATCCCACGGGTTTTTACCAAACCTTGAGTTTCCTCGAGGTGGCCCCGCGTAACCCCCGTTTCGGACCAACACTCATGTGGAGCACTGGCCCGGGGTTGTTGAATTAAATAAAAGGGATAGCTAGTCCACATGCAAGTTTTTATTAGTTTGTTATTAGGCAAATAGTACCAATGTTGGGATTTGCTGGAAAAGACTTAGCACTTAGCGGTTTATCAAGGGGGTCCCATACACCCCAACCGTGTTAGGAACGCATAATCAAGGAACATAATACCGGCTTATACGGATCCTAACGGCACGAGTGGAACAAATCACCAAGCAAAAGGCTTAGCCTTCCACCCTGCCAGTATATAGATGATTTCATTTTTAAGCATTTATATAGTGTGATATAACCCAACCAAACTTCATCATGAAGCAAGCATCTTCAATCTTCACCTGCAACTAACAATGCTATGAGAAGGGCTGAGCGAAGCGTACTTAGCCAAGCAACGGTTTGCGTAGGTAGGGTGGTTAAACATGGCAATTGGTTACAAGTAGGAGGCTGACAAGAAGAACATGGGCATCGAGGCAAAACTATAGAGCGGAACTACTAGCAAAAGGCAAAGATAGTAATGGTATCCGGGTTCGGTCATCTTGCCTGGAATTCCACAAGGAAGAAGAACGGTTCCAAGAAGGAGACGGAGCAACAGTCGAGCGGATCCTCACAACTCCGGAACGAAACCGAAGCTAACAAGAGAAGCAACCGGAAAGAAAAGAAACAACACGGTAAACACACAAGCATTAACATGGCATACTATGCACAAGCAAATATGATGCATGTCCGGTTTAAATATGCATGGCATGGCAAAGTGCACAAACAAATACTACAAGTTAAGTGGAGATCAATATGCAACGAGTTGCATATTGACAAAACACCACAATAATTATTTAGTTGACTCTAGTTATTAACAAGACAAGATTAATTGTTTTTAGCATGGCAAGAGGTGAAGCATAAAAAAAAAACTACACTATCTAGGCATTTTAAATGAGGCCGGAGAATAACAACAACATATCCGGAAAATCCCCATAAGCATGTTTAATAAATATAAGCAACAACAATTAAACATTCAAGGTTGTTAACAAGATGCGGATGACATGATCAAGTTTATGCAAGTTTTATTAAAAGGTTGACAAGAAGAAGATAAGAAGCATTTGTCACCGTGGTGGAAGAAAGGGTGCCACGGCAACGATCCGAAAATGATGCAACGACATCATATCGGTACCGGTATCTCGTTGAGAGACCGGTGCAAAACAAAAGGTGGAGTGAACGAGTTGAACAAGATGATGGGGTGATCCCGTTGCCGGGTTCCCACGGGTCGGCGACGCGGCAACCGAGGAACATGACAAAAGGTGGAACGGCACGAAGCACACACGAGAAGCATTTCATACAACCACAACAAGCATGCATCACACGGGTCACGTCTCGGGGTTATACCTTTGAAGCGTGCGTTTCGGGGCGGTTCGAGTCGTAGTGGAAGAAGTCGTTCCGCGAGTCGGGGAACACGTTAACGGAGAGGAAGTAGTCGTTCACGGGGTGTCGTGGTACTTGGCGAACTCCTCGTTTCCGGGCGACGGTAGTGGTACACGGCGACGGTAGTCGTTCGGGTCGTCGATGTCGGGGTACTTGTCGCGTCGGCGTTCGTAGTGGTACTTGGGGGTTCCCGTTTGCGACGGTAGTGGAAGTAGAGGTACTTGGCGTTCGACGGCGTCGTGGTACTTGTTCACGTAGTCGTACACGGATGTAGTGGTACTTGTCGCATCCGGAAACACGGGTCTTCGAGGGTCGACGGTAGTGGTACTTGATCCGAGTAGTCGTACACGAGCTCGTAGCCGTTCGGTCATCGTTATGTAGTTGTACTCGTTCACGACCTAGGGGTTCTTGGCGCTCCTGGTACTTGAGATAAACCAACACAGCAACAAAACAACAAAAACAAAAAAAAAACAAAAAAAGGAAAAAGGTTGCGGGTCGCGGCTCGGCGCTGCTGGAGGACGGGCAGGGCGACCAAGGCGCTGCTGCAGGGCGCGTCGGGGCGCACTGGCCGACCGGAAACAAGGGCCTGGCCGGCGGACGGGGAGGCGCTCCTCTTGGCGCTGGAGCAGAACGGGGAGGCGGAGGGAGGACGTCGGCGCGGGCCACCTTGCGGGCTGCAGGAGCTCTGGCCTCTGGAGACGGGGAGGACGGGGCCGAGGGGCTCTGCCGCGAGGCGAAGCGAGGCGCCCGGCGCTCGTCTTCTGGAGGTCCTCGACGGCGGCAGGGCGCTGCTCCCTGGGCGGAGGCGGGATCCGGCCAGAGGAGAGCCTGGCCGCGGGGCGCTTGGAGAAGGAGGGGGGTGCGGGCTCGGTGAAGGAGGGCTTGGGCGCCGGCTTCTGGAGGCGAGGGAGCGAGGCGCCCGCTTGGAGGAGGGAGGAAGAGCGCAGGGCGCCGGCGTGCGGGGTGCTGACGACGGCTGGAGGGCCATGGCGCTCGGGGCGGCCGGGCGTCGAGGCGAGGCACTGGAGGACGCGGCAGGGGCGCGGCAGAGAAGAGGGCCCCTGGCCGCGGGATCGGAGGGAGGTCGGGGCACTCGGCTGCTGGCGAGGGAATAGATCGAGCGAGGGACTCGGGCGAGAGGGAAAAACAGGGTGCGGTCGGGGCAGAGAGGTGAGATCGAGGGGAACGGGAGGTGGCGGCGGACAGGGAAGAGAGGGACTGGGGTGCGCGCACGCTAGGGTTACAGCGGGGAGATCGGGCCTGGAGTGAGGTGTGGGCCGGCTTGGTTTCTTCGGGCCCAAGAGGCGGCGCCCTGGGCTGCGCTGGGATGAGGGGGAAAGGAGGAGGTTGTGGCCTGAGCCCTCTTTTTATTTATTTCCTCAGCAGAAATAAATAGAGATGGATCCAAAATAAAAAGAAAAGAGGCCAAAACAGGGGGGAAAAATGATGGAACATTTTGAAAAGGCCTTACGGGATATTACCAACCCAACAAAAATAGTTCCAACACAAAGGAAGTGCAACTAAAACATTTAGCTTGCAACAAAAGGAGTTTAGATTTTTGGAGGAGCCTCGAAACAACGGAAAAAAAAATTACCGGCAAGATTTTGCAGGTGAAACACGAAGTGAAAGACATGGGGAAATTATGCAAGTGTGTTATGGTGATTCCGGAGCAATGGAATAATTATTATATAGCTCCCTAAAATAATGAGAGACTTTATATGTTATAAAGAGAAGTCACCTTCCCTCGATTTAAATAGACCGAAGGTCCACACGAATTATTTAGGCTGAGATGCAAAAATAAAAATGACATGATGGCATGATGACATGATGCAATGCAAAAATAAATAACACAAGCACAAAAGAACCACACGGGCAGCCCGGAACATCTGGAAGCTTCGGGAATCTTCTGGAATCTTCTGGGACGTCAGTCTCGGGCGTCACAACTCCACCATGCGAGTATAGTTTTCAGGAACTGAAAAGACGCCTGACTTTTGCTCCCGTACTTGCGCCACCAGATTTCTCCAAGGACTTTATTATCTATTGCGGCGCATGGCGATAAGGACTAGGTTGCATACTCATGCAAGATCATCATGTGATTGCCTACACATCTCTACAGTTGCATCCACATGAGGATAACTATCCCGCACATGATCTAGAGCTTGCAGCTGTAGTCCATGCACTTAAAACATGGCGACATTACCTCCTTGGTAATCATTGCGAGATATTCACTGACCACCAAAGTATGAAATACATATCCACCCAACCGGAATTGAATCTTAGGCAAAGACATTGGGTTGAGTTGATCACCAATTACAACTTATGGATAAGTTACACCCCGGGAAAGGCCAATGTTATGGCTGACGCACTAAGTCGTAAGTCTTATTGTAACAATCTGATGTTACAACAAGGTCAACCACTTCTCCACGAGGAATTTCGTAAGCTTAACCTTCACATTCTTCCTCGAGGATTCCTTTCTACCTTGGTGGCGAAACCTACTCTCAACGATCAAATCATAGCTGCCCAGAAGTGTGATAAGGGTATATCCCGATTCCACGAGAACATTGCTAGCAGAACTGCTAAAAGTTTCTCTATGGATGATCGAGGTGTTGTCTTCTTCGAGAACCGCTTAGTGGTTCCCAAGAACCAACAATTACGGCAGTTGATCCTCAAGGAGGCTCATGAATCTCCTCTCACGATTCATTTCGGTAGTACCAAAATGTATGAGGACCAACGCCAGAGGTTCCGGTGGACTAGGATGAAGAGATAAATCGCTTAGTTCTTTACTAATTACGATGTCTGTCATCGCGTCAAAGCAGAGCATCAACAGCCTGCTGGCACCCTTCAACCTTTAGCTATTCTTGAATGGAGATGGGATAAAATCGGTATGGACTTCTTCACCGGATTTCCCAGGACCAGGAGAGGGAATAATGATGTCTTCGTCGTCATCGATCGCCTCTCCAAAGTAGCCCATTTCTTGCCTGTTCGAGAGAGTATAACCGCTAGACAGCTAGCAGACTTGTATATCTCTCGAATAATATCTCTTCATGGTGTTCTATTGGAGATTAACTCAGACCGTGGAAGTCTCTTCAGCGCTCAATTCTGGGAAAGTTTCCAAAATGCTATGGGAACTCGTCTCTCTTTTAGCACCGCCTTTCACTCTCAATCAAGTGGTCAAGTAGAACGAGTCAATCAAATTCTAGAAGATATGATCCTAGCCTCTGTTATCTCATTCGGTATGGATTGGGAGAAGTGTCTTCCATTTGCCGAATTCGCTTATAACAACAGCTATCAAGCTAGCTTGGGTAAGGCTCCTTTCGAAGTTCTTCATGGATGAAAGTGTCGAACACCTCTAAACTGGTCAGAAACCGGGGAAAGACAATTCTTTGGCCCGGATATGATCCAGGAAGTAGCGGAGCAAGTTTGCATCATTCGTGAGAAATTGAAAACAGCCCAATCTCGTCAGAAGAGCCAATACGATTGCCAACATAAGGCTGTGACTTACTATGTCGACGATAAGGCTTAGTTTGGGTTACCCCTCTGAAGGGAACCCATCGCTTCGGTATCAAAGGAAAATTGGCTACTCGCTACATTGGTCGCTTTCGCATTCTTGCCAAATGAGGAGAAGTTGACTACCAACTAGAACTACCTCCGCATCTTTCCAAAGTGCATGATGTCTTCCACATTTCTCAACTCAGGTGTTGCTTATGGGATCCTATCCCGGAGTGGACCACGAAACGCTTGATCTCCAAAATAATCCAACATATCGATAATATCCCGTTCATATCCTTGAACAAACTGAGCGTACCACCCGACGCCACAACATCAAGTTTCTCAAGGTTCAATGGTCACACCATTCCGAGAAAGAATCTACTTGGGAAAGGAATGATCGTCTTCGAGTTGAGTACCCCCACTTTATTTCTGATGGACCCTAAATCTTGGGACGAGATTCTTTCGAGTAGGGGTGAGTTGTCACAACACTAGTTAGCACTTGCATTAGGACTAGCTTGAGTGATGCATCATGTTTAAATTTTCCTGAAACTTGAAATGGGATGACATAAACCCCTAGCACCACTTAAATCAACTAGGGTTTACTAAAATAAATTTTCAATGGACCTGAAATGTCCTTAAAAAATGTTTATGACTAAGGGAGAGGGTGAAAGCCCTAACCAAAAATGATGCACATTTTTGCATGACCATTTGGACATTGAATTAAACTAGACCATATTTGAATTGGGGCTGTTTAAATAATATATATATTTTAAAAAGCTCCAAATATTTTGAAACTTGTAGAGGGCATCTGGAATAATTCAGTGAGAGCCCACAAAAAGTTTCAAAATCATCTAAAATGTTTTAGTGCCCTAACTAAAACAAAATAGAAAAGAAAAAAAATAGAAAATAGAAAGAAATAAGAGAGAGAGAGGGAGAGAAACTTACCTGCGGCCCAGTATTGTGTGGCCCAGCTGGGCCAGCCCACCAGCGCTGTCATCATCCTGCCACCAGTTGGCTGGCCGCGTGGTCGACGCGCGCGCACGGCGAGAGCACCACGCCACCAGCTACCTGTATGCGTCCCGAGGACAATGCGACGCCGCGAGTCTTCTCTTCGGTGCCGTTCGGATCAAGCCGGCCCTCTTACTACTTCCCATGCTCTCTTCCTCGCTCTCCCCCGCAATGGCAGAAGCCGCCATGGCCGCGCTACCGTAGACCACCGTGCCTACCGTGCTCCCCTCGCCTCCCCACTATGTACAAAAGCTCCGCCGCCGTCCTCTACATCGAGCCAGATGAGCTCCGAGCACTCTGATGCGCTGAAGCGACCGCCATGACCTTGCCTTCCATCCTCGGTCGCCGAGATCGCCATCGTCGTTTCGCCGTCGTCTCCGCCTCCCCGAGCTCGCCGTCTACATCATCCGACCTGGCGTGAGCCCCTCCACATTCTCCCCCTCACCCTGTTGCCTTTTTTCGTCGTAGCCATCGCCCCTTGCTGACCGTAGCATGCCGCTGCCCGAGATCGCCGTCGACATAGCTCCGATGACCATTTGGTCACCCCGACGAGCCGAACGCACTCGTAGCATTCCGTAGAGCCTCGCTAGCACAAAGCCCCGCCCGTTTGCACACCACAACAGCTAACCCATGGTCGCCCGAACTCCGACGACCGCAAACGAGCACGCTCTCCGGCCACCCCAGGCCATGCCATCGCCACCACTCGATGTGGACGAGCGTCCGAATCACGCAGATGCCTCCGCCGTCAATTTGTTTCCCGGAGGAGGAATCCCGTAGCTCGCCGCCGCGTCTAGCCTCGCCGGTGGGTTTGACCCCATCTGACCAGGGTGTGACCACCTTGGGTCACTGATGTGTGGGGCCCTCCCCAGTAATTAACCTAGATTAGTTTTAGTTAATTAGGTTAGTTTAATCAGACACTGACACGCGGGACCTACTGGTCAGTTTGACCTGGACCGCCCCGTTGACTCGCTGACGTCACCTTGACGGAGTGCTGATGAAGTAATCCATTTCTGGAAATAATTTATTTTCTAAATATTGAGAAATTCCAGAAAAAGTTAAACTTCAAAATAGTCATAATAAATCAACCATAGAGCTGATGGAAAAGATTTATATATGAAAAATGATTAGAAAAATCCAATCTACTCATTGGTAATGGTTTCATGCATGACAAAGCAACTTAACCTTGTTGTATATATCAAAACATGCTAATACACTTTGGAAATTCATCGCTTGGGCTTGAATTTGAACCTTTGGTTCAAATAGGCTCAAATATTTCTGTTTGTAGTTGTATTAGCTCAAACACATCCATCTTGCCATGTCATGAGCATGCATCATATTGTTGCATATTGCCATGTATTGATTGTGTTACCGGTGTGATCTCCGAGGTAGGTTCTGCTCCCGAGGATATTCACGAGTATCTAGTTGAAGGGCAGTACCCCTCGACCACTCTGCGAGGCAAGCAACCCCATTGAACATTCCGATACTAACCCATCTTCTCGCTCCTGCTCTCTTTTACTGCATTAAGACAACAACGTTTCAACTTCTATTTCCTGCGGTAGCTGAACCCCATTCCTTTGCATGACCTGTCATTGCCACAGTAAATAGTTGAAACCCACTAGCATGTGTAGGAGTTGGTTGAGCCTTGTTATGTGTACCTACCATGCTATGCCTTCTATGCTTAGAGTTGTGTCAGGTCTGGTTCATCTGGTGATGGATCAGAGTGAAATGGTTGTGTCTGGTAAAGAGAGTGAAGTGTGGAATATGATTTGGTAAAGGTATCAATGGAAGGCCATGTAGGAGTACATGGTGGATTGTTTCATTTGAACCGTTCCTAAGAACTGAGTTCTGCGTGTCTGATTCAAGATCAGCTACTACCACACATTGGGCCCTGAAATATGAACCCGCTCGACTTATTGACTGCCATGATCTCGGTCCAGGAGTTTGCAAGTAGTTTCTGGTGTTTGTAGTATACTAGAGGTCGTGCGCAGCGCTGACCTTAGGGGTGGGCTGTGATGCGGTAGGTACGTGGAATGGTGTACCGAGACGCCCGTCTGGTGCCTCGGGAACCCTGAACACATTGTTTCGGGCCGTAGTGGAAACCCCGGCCGGATTTCCTTGCGGATGGAACCCAATAGGCAATAAACCTGGACTAGAGACTTGAGTGGTTGATTAGGTCATGGTCTACACCCACGTCAGCTTTAGCTTGATGTCTGCCAAGCACATGTCGTGTGCAGACGCTAAGTGGTGGAAACATGTGTGAAGAAGTACACCCCTATAGGGTTATCAATCTATTCGAATAGCCGTGTCCGTGGTAAAGGACCACTTGGTTGCTTATGCAGTTCATAGAAAAGTTGATGGTTACACATAAAAGTCTCAAGACAAGTGTGAGTGTCGTGGATGGCCCTTCCGTAGGATGACGGGAGATGATCCATGGTAGAGTATTGTTGTGGTGATTAGTGGACTCGTGTGCGCTATCTCATCTATTTCAAACTGCTGGTAGACATAGTACAGGATAGCCATGAGTCAAAGCTGCCTTGCTGCAATAAACTCCACTACCCTTGTTGATAATCTTGCATGTATGATAGGTTCTGATGTAAGACTTGTTGAGTATCTTTGTACTCATGTTTGCTTAATAACTGTTGCAAAGGAAAACATCGCCCCCTCCGGTGGTTTCTACATAGACCTCAATGTCGATGAGTAGCTTGTTGCCCATGTGGCAATCTCAAAGCCTGTGATGGACCACTGTAGATAGACGGGCTTCGTCAAGGGTCTTTCTTTCTAAGTTGTCTGTACTCAGACAAACTTAGCTTTTGCATGTGCTTGTATGTTTGTATGACTTGAGTGTTGGGTCGTGTGACCCCTACCTGTATGTATGTGTTATGTTTGGCTCTTCGTAGCCTCTTAAGTAAATACTTTGAGTCATAGAGTTTTGTTGTGATGCCATATTGTATTTGCACATATCGAGCATATTGTGTGTATGTTATTGAAATGCTTGGTATGTGTGGGATCCGACACCTAGTTGTTTACCTTTGGTATCCTATCTTATGGGGAAATGCCTCCTAGTGCTTCCACTGAGCCTTGGTAGCTTGCTACTGCTCCGGAACACATGGATTGACCGGCATGTGTCGTTCCTTGCTCCAGTGTCTGTCCCCTCCGGGGAAATGTCACGTGGTGTATGCCAGAGTCCTGTTAGCTTGCTACAGCCCAGCAACACTCGCTGCTAACCGATATGTGCATTGTCGGGTCATGTATGCCTGTCCCTATAATTTAGTCATGTCAGCTCGGGTTCTCTGTCATATGGATGCTAGCATATACGTGAGCCAGATGGCGCAAACAGTCCCGGGCCAAGTAAGGTGGCACCCGTGGGAATACCGTGCGTGAGGCCGCAAAGTGATATGATGTGTTACATGCTAGACCGGTGTGACTTAGGATTCGGGTCCTGACAGATCATGAATATAGGCATCATATCCGTGACAAGTAGACCGACTCCTACCTACATCTACTAATATTACTCCACTCATCGGCCGCTATCCAGCATGCATCTAGTGTATTAAGTTAAAAAAAGAATAACGCCTTAAGCAAGATGACATGATGTATAGGGATAAACTCATGCAATATGATATAAACCCCATCTTGTTACCCTTAATGGCAACAATAAAATACGTGCCTCGCCACCCTTTCCAACATTGGGTGAGGACACCGCAAGGTTGAACCAATGACAAAGCACCTCTCCCATTGCAAAATAAACCAATCTAGCTGGCCAAACCAAATCGATAGATCGAAGAGGAATACAAAGCTATATTAATCATGCATAAAAGACTTCAAAGAAGACTCAAATAATATTCATCGATAATCTGACCATAAATCCACTATTCATCGGATCTCGACAAACACATCGCAAAAGAAGATTACATCGAATAGATATCCAAGAACGTTGAGGAGAACAATGTATTGAAGATCAAAGAGAGGGAAGAAGCCATCTAGCTACTAGCTATGGGTCCATAGGTCTGTGGTAAACTAATCAGGCGTCATTGGAGGGGCAACAAGGTTGATGTAGATGCCCTCCGGGATCAAATCCCCATCCCGAAGAGTATAGAAAAGGCCTCTAGATGGGATCTCTCGGGAACAGAGACATGCGGCAGTGGAAAAGTATTTCCGTCTGTTATTCTAGGGTTTTGGGAATATCTAAGAATATGTAGGCCAAGGAACAGGGCCAGGGGGTCCACGATGGCGGCACAAGCCCTGGGGGCGCCCCCTAGGGCGCGACCCCTGGCTTGTTGCCGCCTCGGGGATCTTCTGACTTGGACTCCAAGTCCTCTGGATGCCTTCTGGTCCAAGAAAAATCATCAAAAATGTTTTATTCCGTTTGGACCCTGTTTGATATTCTTTTTATGCGAAGCTCAAAAACAAGGAAAATATAGAAACTGGCACTGGGCTCTAGGTTACATAAGTTAGTCCCAAAAATAATATAAAATAGCATATCCATGCATATAAAACATCCAAAGTTGCTAATATAATAGCATGGAACAATAAAAAATTATTGATACATTGGAGACGCATCAAGCATTCCCAAGCTTTCCTGCTCGTCATCGAGTAGGTAAATGTCGGCGTTCTGGGAATGGGGGTACCGAGACTTGCCTGCCTACGGCCCAGGGCATGGCTCGCCAAGCGGCCTAGTACGGCCCAACATCTTCAGCAACCACCCAAGACCCTCGCGAGGGGCCAAGCCTCGCAAGGCGGACGACACAAGGCATCCCCTGAGGCGGCCTCTCTAGGCCGGCTCGTGAGGATCGGAGATATCGAGGTGAGGGACACCTCGCGAGGTCCTCATGGCGTGAGGAGTGATGACCAAGGCCAGGCGGGCGCCAGCGGGTGCAGAGTGCCAGTATTCTCGTTGGTGCTAAAGGAGTAGGTGCAGGTGAAGAGTCCCGAGGCATCAGGCAATGGTTTCCATATCAGTTCAACAAGACCAAGACCAGCAAGATAGCAGAACGGAGGTCATTGCAGAGCCCATGACGGTGTCACCACCAGAGCCTTTGGCAGGCGAAGACCACCTTTTGTCAGGATAGCTTGTACTAGTTACCCCCCTTCAAATTTGGCCATCGTGGGATCCCTTCCCGCTCAATATTTGGGAAGAGGACCCGTGCCACTATAAATAGGACTAGCCACCACCATTGGGATCATCTCATCTTGAGCTGATCAGATAGAAGGCCACACACCACAAGCTCGCCCGAGCACAAGAACCCCTCTCCTCATGAGGCAGTTCATCAATGTACTAGTTCTTCATCAACCTACAAGGCAATCCACCACACCACACTGGATTAGGGTATTACACCACAACGGTGGCCCGAACCGGTATAAACCTTGTGTCGCTTGTTCTATGAATCGGACGAGCCAGGCCTAGGGTTGTTGAGTAGATGAGCTAGGGCGGATGGAGAGATCTTCGTGCGCACCCCAGAGTTCAAACCTTGAGGGTTTTGCCGGAACCCGAGATCCGACATTTGGCGCGCCAGGTAGGGGTGCGGCGGATCTTTTCTTCTGCTTCTTGTACCATCACTGCTCTGCAATCCCGATGGCCGACGATCAAGGAGCTCATGCCGACCGCTGGGCGACTCGGCCTGCGCGGGCGGCACCGTCCACCCATGGAGACCACAACCCCACGCTCCAGGCGGCCCAAGCACCGACCGGCGCCGTCGGCCGCGGGCAGCGCGGGCCGGCGACCACTGCCTCGACATCCCGGCGCGCGCGCTCCATGGTGTGATCTGCAAAGCACGCCGCGGCGACGGCACCCTACACCCGATAGGCGCAGGCGAACACAAGGGCTGCGCTCATCATGGCGTGGGAACTTTTACGATATAGGCTAGCCGAGGGTGGCCGCGACATGCTGCTCGAACGCGTCGTTGAACTACTGGGCTGTGTTTGTGGAGGTGCGCCGCCGTTCTGCTCCTCACCCCCGCCCTAGGTCGTAGGTGGTGCGCCGGTCAGGCCTCGACAGGCGCGGGCGTCCTCTGGAGCGATTGGAAGACCTGACGACACCGACAGGAGCGCTGGTGCCATCCTCACGACTGCAGCTACTTCATAACCAGCAGGCACATGCGTCGATGGCCTCTCGCGAGGGTATGCCGGGGTACACCCCAGTGGCCGCTAAGGCCAGATACTGCAGGCGGGGTCTCAAGGCGTGGGGCACACAGGCGGTACCCTTGGTGGGGTTGCCGATGAAGCCTACATGCCCCGCATGGTGGACCTGACATACGTGTTCGGTGAAGGCCCCAATGCCTTCCTCGGGCCGAGATGGAATGGCGAGGTGCTCGAGGAAGAAGATTACCATGAGTCACCCTGGGACACCATGGACCCCTTCAGCGACGACGACAGAGCATAGCAGGTATCACAGCAGCAGGCGTACGCTAACAATGGACTGCAGGTGAAACAGACCACGGCGATGGTCAAAGATCTGAGAAAGGCTGCTCAGCCCTCAACCAAAGCAGAACGCTGGGGGCTGCGTGTGGAAGGCCTAGAGCCGCGGCCCCCCAGCGATGCGAGGAGCAGGGAAGTATGCGAAAGTAGGTCCTCTATCGGGGCAAGCCTCGCGAAGCTTCCCCGCCCCCCAGCAGAGGGCCCATGGTCCCCGAGGGTGCCGCTGGCATCCCCCTTTGCCTCCTCGGTCCTGTCCTGGTTTCCGATCACCCCAACGGAGGTCGAAGGTGGCGCAAGGCGGGGCCCTCGTCTGGTAATGTGAAGTAAGGCTTGCGACTGTGAAGATCTTCGCTCGCGACACTCTCACGTAATAATTTGTGGGGCTGTACACGCCCCTGAGTCTCAGGAGAGCCGCCCTCGGGCCTCGGGGGCTCCCTCCCACGTCCTAGTGGCAGCACTTAGCTCCGTGCTAGTGAGAAGACTGAAGACTAGATAGGAGCCGGACGCGGCTATTTTCTTTCCTTGCCTTCCTTTTTGTAATTGGATTCGTCGTGTCTTCCTAATTGAACTTGAAGCCTTGCTTGTTGCCAAAATGGGGGGGTGGTTCATTGATTTATACTGAATTTTGCTGCCTCTGGCTGTCGTGAAGATTTTACCCCGGGCCCTCTGGCGCGAGGACTGGAAGGCCAATCTCATTTAGCGTACCGTTGCAACCTCGGCAAGACCCCCACAGGGCAAAAACCTACGCGCCACAATTTTGCCACGTAGGCATCCTGTCGCGGCCAGTGGAGCACCCCTGGCCCTGTTCCCGGGACCAGGGCCACGCCTTGCTCAGGAGGCCCAGGGCCATGGACCACCGGCAATCCACCCTAGGATGAAGGCGAACCCGCAGCTCCATAACCTGCGCGAAGATAGGTAAGATCTAAGTGAAATACAATAGCAACTAAGATCAGGAAGCTTAAGGACGCACGTCCCAGGTTTGGATTCAAGCACCAAAGGAAGGAAAATGGAATACCAGTTTACACACATAGGGGGCTCCCCCCATCAAAATGCTCTCACACCCTACGGGGCTCTTGCAATTCTGTTCGTGTAGGGTCAGAGCAAAAGGACACTAGCTCAACCGGACACATCGCTCACCCCGCCGTCTGAGTCGCTCTCGTGTGCGCCGTCGGCGCTGTCACTGGACACGTCTCCATCATCTTCAACCACGCCGCCTTCATCCGCCACAACAACGGCCTCATCATCGTTGACGGCGAAGGCCTGGACCAGAGCATCCACGTGGTCGTCCACCCAGTGTGCCAAGTTGTCTCGGACAGCCCCGGGCACGGGGGGATGGCAGCATCGAAGTCAAAGTCGGGATGAATGCTCTGGAGGTAGTTCAAGACCCGGGAGAACACACGCCCCCAAGAGGCTCTATCTCCTCTCTTCAAAAAGACGACGGGCCTTCACGGCCTGGTTCTCCAGACGCATCACAACTTCGGTGAAGAAGACAAGATGACTAGCGTAATCCTCCACGTGGGGATCGGGGGCACTCTCATCGCAGATGGACCCAACGCCCGGTTGGCCTTCGCCCGAAGAGTCCGCAGCATGGGGACGTGCTCGTGCTATAGTAGTAGCCGACGGCCGGCCTCGTCCTCTCTTTGTTGCGCAAGAACTGCAGCATCATCAACTCGTCCCCGGAGCAAGGACAAGGCCGCCTGCGCGGAGGCCAGCTCATCCTGGGCGGAAGACCGGGCGGCCGGGGCAGCTCTCTCATGCAACTTTGCTTCTCTCAGCCTCGTCCTGAGGGCAGCAGTCCTCCCGTCGGCCTCCGCTCGCTGGAGCTCCAACTTCTAGTTATACCCCTTGGCGAGGTCCGCGCGAGCCTCCGCCACCCTACGGTCGATTTCCTCCTGGACCCTGGCCTCGCGAGCGGAGACGGCATCCTCGGCCAGGGTCACGTGGCGCTCTCTCGCCTCCAGCCGCTCAAGCTCAAGGCTGCGCTCCACGGCTTCTAGCATCAGCGCCCCCTCGCACCGCAAGATCTCCACCACTTCGGAGGGCATCCCCCTCATCGACACCGGGGCGGCCCTGCACGCCTCAGCTCGCTCCTCCAAGTCGGCGTTCAGAGCCTGAAGCTCCAGCAGGAGCCACTCTGCTGCTTCACAGCAGGTGTTGGCTTCCCTGGCCTCCTCCAGGGCTTGGGCGCGGGCTTCTCGCGAGGCCGCGAGGGATGCGTCTGCCTTCGCATTGGCGCACTCGTGCTGAAGGCGTCCAAGGTTAATGGCCACCCCCAGTCGGCGCCACTTGTCCAACAGTTGGAGAGACTCAGACTTAAGACATGCATCGACTCCCTCGAGCTCTTTCCCGAGTCGGCCCAACGCATTCATCGCCTCCCGGAAAAGCTCGCGGCGGGCAGCTCCGTGCCTGCACGCTGACTCAAACAGAAGGCCAGGGCCCTCCTCGACGCCAAGAATAGTTGAAGAGGCCTGTGGAGACTCGTCTTCCCCTGGAGGCGGGCCCGGGCCTCCTCCGCCTCAGTCGTCTCTCGGGCTCCGGCCAGGACCCGGAGGGGCTGGGACCCACCACTTGAAGAAGACGCCAGGGCCCAGGCGGCCCCGCTATGTTCAACAGTCATGGGGGGAGCCCTTGGCACGCCCCTCCCCATCCCCGAGCAGGGCTGCGAAGAAGGAGCGGCCAAAACGTGAGGTCAAGGCACCAGGTCGGCGCATCCGACCTCGCAGGCGGCCTCGTGCCAGGGGTGGCGCAACGACCGAGGGCGCTCTGGGCTGACGAAGAGCTCGGGGCCGCAGGGGCCAACTTCCCAGTAGGCGACGTTGCCTTGGTAGGAGGGGCCCTGAGGAATCATGGTCAGGAAGGAAGGCAATACACAAGAAGTTACGAAAATAAGCTACTCACTCGTCTATGGTGATGTACTTCCTCAGCTTCAGCGGTCGGAATGCAACGTCACCATAGCTGGGAAACCTCCTCCTCTTGCGAAGAGCTTCGATATTCAGCCGGAGCCGGCCAAAGTCCCGGAATCGATCGGCGATATCTGGAACTACCGGGGCATCCCCAGACGAGGTGCCCCAGAGGCGCCAGGTCGGGCCGGACCCCCTGTCTCCGCCTCAGGACGATGCGAAGAAGCCATGGTGGCATCGGCCTCGGGGGCGTCAGACGGCGCTTGCACCTCAGCCGCCCCTTCTGAGCGATTCTCCTGAGCTCCGGAGGGCGGCACCTCATGAACCTCAGGAGGTGTCAACGCGGAAGTAACGGCATCACCAGCACCCAGCAGCGGCCGTCCCCATGCGCCCACTTCTGGGACGACCGCCTCAATAGCAGCAGGCAAGGGAGCCACGCAGACAGGGTTCTCGCAAGACCCAACAAGGCCGAGCGGGCGAAGCCCCCGTTCATCAAAAGAGGGCATCTGCCTCACAAACTCCACCCTGTTTGAGCAGCAGTACAGGAGGCAACCCTCCTCCGGCAGGCGGGCTGGCGTTGGATCTCCCGTCAGGACCTCGAGCACCGTGCGCCGCACCTCGTGAGGGAGGACAGACGCTTGGAGCCTCATGCGGTCCCCCGGGCCCGAGAAGGCCCACATCATCCAAGAGTGGCTCTAAAGCGGGGTGATGTAGCGCTGGATGAACTCCCTCGCCACCATAGGCGCCGTCACTCCAAGCCTCTGCATCCTGGAGAACCGGAGCCAAACGGGAGCCAGCTTCCGGTCCACGAGCCTCGCGTGGCTCCAGCCAGAGCTCGGAGCGACCGGAATCCATGGTGGAAGCAGCAGGGGGCTGTGCACCCCGACATCGACGAATACCCACCGCTTCCTGAAGTTGCCAACAATCATTGCCAGGTCGAAGTCGATGCCCAAGCCAGCCATCGCCGCGATGGTCTGGAAGGACACGCATCCGGAGCACTGGAGCGCATCCGTCAGATGCAATGAGAAGAAGTGGCGAAGCAAGGCCACGGAGGGTGCAACGCCCACCATGGCCTCGCAGACAAAGGCAAAAACAACAAAGAGGACGATGGACTGAGGATCAAGATGCATCACACTGATCTAGTAATGCGAAAGCACCGCATTGAAGAAATCGGAGAAGGGAGGGACCATGCTAGCCCAGAGGGCATGAAGATGGAGTGGGACCTTGGTGGCCGACCTATCGATCTCTGCGCGGGAAGCGGGCCAAGCCACCGTCTCCCCCACTCATTGGAATCAGCGGCAAGTGTTGGGCGCACCTTAGCCATCATCTCTTTGTTGACCACCACCGATCGCTCGGTGGCGGGCCTGAAGACTGGCGGCAAGGGAGCTGAGGCACAAGGCTTCGCCCCCTCTCCCCTCTCTCTACCGGAGGCCATGATGGTGGAGGAAGTTAGTGATGACGCAAGCCGGGGAAGGAAGCTCAGAAGATGAAGAAACCGCCTGGCACGCCGCTGGGAGAGGAGCCAGAGTTGACACTACAAAAAAAGACACATCCGTGACATTTTGGGCCGAACAAAACTTTTTTTTGTCATACTTATGAGACTTCTATGACAATAATTGTGACAAAACACGGTATCATCATATATGTGGTGGGGTCCTACTTCTATGACAAAAAATCATGACATAAAATGGGCTTTTCATCCTGGGCGGGCCAGAGACGCAGCTACATGACATTCTTTGGGCCATCCATGACGGAAAAAACTACGGTAGAAGCGAGGGCGAGGAAAATATCGGGGTGTTCCCGGTTATGGTGGGTGGTCGGGGCCGAGCGATGCGCGTACCTCTTGTACACGCACGCGCGTGCGTGTGAGGCTTTGGGCTCTAACAGAACCCGAGCGAGGCATTGGGCTCTAACTGAACCCAGCGATTGCACTGCAGGCTACGCGTTACTGAACCCAAGCGATCGATCGATCGCTGTTAACTAAACCCGATCGAGCGATTCCTTCGCTACTGCAGCTAACTGAAGCTGATCGATGCTGCCTCTACATGAATAGTGAGCGTTGCTAGGGGGTTTGGATGAACAGTTCCCGGTGGGGGTGGCTGAACAGGACCCCGTGGTGTTGCCTCTGCATGAACAGGACCCCGTTCGATCGAGCCGGTTGGGGCTGCATGAATAGGACCCCGTGGATGGCTGCATGAACAGGACCACCCCGTGGAGGGCTAGATGAATAGTAGACGGTGGAGGGCTGGATGAACAGTAGCCCGTGGAGGGGTGGTTGAACAGGAACCCGTGGAGAGGGCTGGTTGAACAATAGCCGGTGGAGTAGCGCGCGGTGGAGGCTGAATAGTCGCAGGTGGAGGGTGGAGGAGGTCGACGGTGGATGAACAATAGCCCGTGGAGGCTGGAGGGGGGTTGACGGTGGTGATGAACAGTATCCCGTGGAGTCCCGTTTAGAGGTACGCCACACCCCTCCCGATGAACAGGACCCCCATTTCGACCGTAGCGTTCCAACACAAGTCTGTTTCCTCCGTTTTATGGTACGCCACACCCCTCCCGATGAATAGGACCTCCATTTCGACTATAGCGCTCCAACACAAGTCTGTTTCCTCTGTTTTGCGGTACGCCACACCCCTACCGATGAAGATGACCCCCATTTCGACCGTAGCGCTCCAACCCAAGTCTGTGTCCTTCGTTTTGCGGTACGCCACACCCTTCCCGATCAACTGGACCCCCGTTTTGACCGTAGGAGGTCCGTTTCCTCCGTTTTGTGGTACGCCAGACCCCTCCCGATGAACAGGATCCTGTTTCGACCGTGGCCGGTCGAACACAAGGCCGTTTCCTCCGTTCTACGGTATGTCAGGCCTCGTTTCCATCGGCTGTTCCGTCCAAGCCGGTTGGCTTCCACGCATTCCGTTGCCTCCCGATGAACACGACGCACTCCATTGCCTCCCCATGAACACAACGACGATGCAGTTTCTCCGTTCCGACCCATCCATGTACACGAGCCCTAGCCGTACGTATGCGCGAGTAGGCGTTCGAAACCCTGCCCGTATGTACGTACGTGGTCGTATTTTCTTTCTTGCACACTGGCCGATGTATGTACGTGTACATGCTATGTCCGTGCCTCTGCTACGACATGTGTGTGCCTCTACATCGACCAGTATGTACGTACACGTTCACGACCAGAATGACAATGCTACGTACGCTTTGACTAGGTGGGTCCCAACTGTTAGGCACTTCCTTGTGTGCGAAGATGTAGCTGGTGGGTCCCAGCAGTCAGGGGGCGAATCATTTTTTTTTTGCCCGGACGCACTTCCTTGTGTGCGAAGATGTAGCTGGTGGGTCCCAGCAGTTAGGGGGAAACATTTTTTCACGAAATACGGTGGCCCGTCCGGTGGGTCCCCGATGTCAGGTGGAGGAATAATTATTTTGCGTGTAATAAGGAGGCACTTCCTTGCTGCGGCCGTGGACCTAGCTGTCAGCCTCTCCACGTACAGTCCACGCCCAATGCAAAGTCGTTCCTTGACCACATTGACCATGCCGCGCCAAGAGCACCAGGGCAGTGGACGATGGTGAGGCCAAGGAAGGGGACGACACGAAGCCGGGGAAGACGCGGCAGTGGAAGCCCGCGCGGAGAGGAGTACAAGGGTTCACTGGTTCGGCTACGGTGTAAGGCTGTCATCGCCGCAGAATAACAGGGGATGTGGGTGAGTGGAGGGATGGCCTGGCTAGCGGTGGGAGTAGTAGGGGGCGGTGAGACCTCTGCGGGAGCACAGCCCGCCACGGGAGGCAGGAGCATGAGGCACGACCGGCGCTGGTTTGCTAGCTGGTTTGGGCGGCTGGAGCAAGAAGACCAGAGGTTGAAGAAGCACTACGGCCATGGATAGACATCGTACGGTCACTAGAGCTATAATCGTGCATATTGACTAAGTTGACAAAGCCCTCCATCCCCGTCAACTTAGTAGGCCCACAAGTCAGCCTGCCACTATACTGGATCCCAGCTAACGGGGGGAGTATTCATTTTTCTGTGCGTAATAAGGAGGCCCTTCGTTGCGTGCGAAGATATAGCTGGTGGGTCCGAGCTGTCAGTGGCGGTAACATTTTTTTCGCGAAATACAGAGGCCCTTTCGGTGGGTCCCATATGTCAGGTGGAGGAATCATTATTTTGCGCGCAATAAGGAGGCATTTCCTTGCGTGCAGCCGTGGACCCAGCTGTCAGCCTCTCCACGTACTGTCCACTTCCGATGGATGTCCTTCATTGACCACGTTAACCAGGCCGCACCGAGAGCACCAGGGCGGTGGACGACGGCAAGGCCTAGGAAGGGAATGACACGGAGCCAGGGAAGACTCGGCAGTTGTTTCCCAGGAGGAGGAGTACGACAGTTTACTTGTTCATCGTCGCCGGAGAATAACAGTAGGTGTGGGTGAGTAGAGGGATGGCTAGGCCAACGATGGGAGTACGGTGGGGCGGTGAGGCCTGCGCGGCAGCACAGCCGGCCGCGGGGAGGAGAGAGCAGGTAGTCCCGCCGGCGCTTATTTGAGCGGCTGGAGCAGGAAGAGCAGAGATTGAAGAAGCACGACGGCCGTTGGATGGACATCCAACAGTCACTTCTTGTGCATCAACCTTTTTTTAGGAAAGCCTCAAATCTATGGAAAACTTCATACAACCCATCTGCCATTATTTCTAATAATTTGCAGCCCATTTTCTAATTCTTAAGGTTTTTTTGGAGCCCATATTATTTTTGTTAGCATTACAGCCCATATTGTGGCCATGGTTAAAAAAATATACGAAATTTTGCATAGTTCGGTGCGGTTCGGACTGTTTTTAATCGCGAAATTTCGAATCACATTTAAACTGATTTTAAAAATAAATGTATATCAATATAAAATCCAACTAATTGTCCACGCATAAAAATTAATGCAATTTAAAATCTCCAAATGAAAGAAAATTGAAACTAATTCCCGGTTTGATGTGTTTAAAAAATGTACAGCCCATTTCTCAACATTGATAGGCCATTTTCTCATCCAGCCGAATGAATCTCTCCTCGTCTTGAAAGATTTGCAGCCCAACAGGCCTGACAAAGCGACTTACTTGGCAAATCACAAAAAAAATTGGGCTAGCCATTTTCAGAAAGAAAAAAAACTACTGGGCTGGTCTGTGGTAAACATAAAAGAGAAGGCTGTCTAGACAGGCCAGAGTGCACCGCACAGCCAAGTTGACACCCTGCTTCCGTCTCAAAAACAAATTACATAAATGCCACTCCAATTATGGCGATTCATAAAAATGCCACTGCAATTTCCAAACTCTGAAAAATGACACTGCAATTTCTGCAAACTTTGGAAAACGCCACTGCAATTTGCAAACTTTGAAGACTTCGAAAAATGCCACCGGAAATGGCATGAAATGGCATTTTTCAAAGTTTGGAAATTACAGTGGCATTTCTCAGAAACACTAGATTTGGAGTGGCATTTATCAAATTAACACAAAACAAAAATAACTGGGCGAGCTGCTTGGTCCCTGCTATCAGCCGCTCGTTGTGCAATTCTCTCGTTTATTGACTACGTTGACAATGGCATGGGAGCCAAATGTCAGAAATCCATTAGGAGGAGCCATTTTTTAATTGGCCTGAAATAAGGAGGCACTTGCTTGCGTACTGCCATGACCTTGGCGGGTCCTTGCTGTCATCCTCTCCACGTACAATCATCTCATGATTGTGTACGCGTCAACTTGGTAGGCCCACAAGTCAGCCTCTAAACCCGTGGAGGACAAATACAACCCATTTTTAAAAAATAACAGCCCATTCCATACGTTCAAACGGAAAGTTCAACATTCAGAGCAACCTAACAGGACTGATCCACATATAGAGTACTAAACTTCCACGTTGACAACCATCATAGCCAAGTTAACTATCTACTCCCACTAATACTCTAGTAGCGTCTAAGTACTAACTTACTCTTGGCTAACTAGACGATGCCGGCCGCCATCTGCGGTACACGCTAAATACCGGCACCGGCGTCCCCCGCCTCGCCTCAGACATGCCAGAGGTGCGATAGGGCGCGTTGCTCGCGCGTGTTGGCCCTTTCCATGCCAGCGTGGTCCACCGAAGCTTCGGCTTCTAAGTGGGAAACCCACTTGATGAGTTGGTAGTAAAAATCGGCGTCGCGAACGCATGCATGCTCGACAGCCTCCAGGGCTATTTGCCGAGCGCCGGGCTCCACGTAGTCGGCCCAGTTGCGGGCGCTCTGCTCGCAACTCAGAGCGTCGGTGCGCTGCTGCTCCATGTCCCGCTCGCAGCGCAAATCGGCGATACGCTGCTCCTCCGCCAAGCGGTCGCGCTCCAACCACTCCTGCTCCTTCGCCAGGCAGTCGCGCTCCAACAAGTCCTCGATCTCTGCATTGCCATCTAAAGACTGATAGAATGCCTCCTCCCTCCATCTGGCTTCCAGTGAAAAACCGAACACAAGTTCCGGCAGTGACCGCCTCCGGCCTCGCCTGTCACGGACGGGCGGGGGCATGGCGGACGTGGCGAGAGCGAGGATAAGTGGCGAGCGATGTCTGGCCGGTGGGGGCTTATGAGGATAGGGCGAGTTGGGTCACGGTGCCACCATAGAAGGCCGGGAAACAGTACTTATAGGCGGCAGGTAGCGCGACAGTCATCGGAATTCAATGCATAATTAAGCAGGCATGGCTTAGCGCGCCAGCTTGCCGTGGAAAACTCGAGAAACTGAAATTCTGACTATGTCGTCCCGCCCTGTCCGTGCTGGCTCGCACGCCGTCATGACGATCAAACGAGTGCACTCGAATCATCTCCCTCCTTGTCAATAATGATTCCACGGATTTAAAAGGCCCGCAACAATTAAAGCGTGTCTTTTTTTGCATCAGTTAGCTGCCCTAATTACGACCGGCTGCATGCAGGCACTCAAAATCGCTTGCAGCCAGTACGCAGAGCAGCATGCAACGAGTCATAGCTGAGGGCATTAGTTGATGAACTTTAGCTGGGAGATAAGGCATTTAAATGGGAGATAAGGCATTTGTGAACTCGAATCATCCAGATGAGGTACTCCCTCCTTGTCAAAAATCATTCCACCACTCATCATCTACCTTGGTTGGTGAGTTTTTTGAATTAAGCCCTGCAAACCGAAAAGGAGGTAGTACGTGCGTGATCCGCTATTTATCCATGTAGGATCGAGTAGGTCGTTTTTTGAATTGAGCCCGACAAACCGGAAAGAAGGTAGTACCTGCGTGATCCGTTATTTATCCGTGTAGGATCAAGTAGGTCGGATGGTGTATGTGTACGATTGCATTAACTGATGAACATTCACTGGGAGATAAGGCATTTGCGGACGTTTTTGCTGGCAGTTTCTTCAGATTCGCATGGTATTTTCTTCAGAACACCTTGTCAATTTCTTCAGAGGTAGGCATTTTTATTCAAAAACTGCCACTTCGGATCTTGCGTCGCAACTAAAACTACCAGCAGCGCATTAGTAGGCTAGCTAGTGATCGATCAGTAACTTGTAAACATCGAGCGAACGGATATAAGGAACTGTTAATGCATCTCAAAGATTCACAGATCATATACAAATTTGTAGCTCCAAAAGCAAAGATCAGCCACAACTAAAACCAACTAGTACGATTCCCATACATAAGATCAACATGTTAATGCATCTGAATGATTCACAGACCATATACAAGTATGTAGCTCCAAAAGCAAAGATCTAGAAAAAACATATGTTCTTCCTACTAACATGGATGCTTCTCTTGGCCAACATTCAGTACAGACTGAAAGACAAATTTGTTTGTGAAGTCTACAATTCCTCTTGCAAACGTAAGTGGTTTCACCAACAGCTAGAACCATCAGAATGAACCACACATGATGGAGGAACATCCACTGCAATATGATTTGGTCTTCTCTCGATCACACGGCGAGAATATTTTCGGAATACAAACTTTAACTTAGGCAAAATGATGCCCATTGTATAATCAGACCAAAGCAATGAAGCACCTAGTGTTGGCCAATAAATAGTACAGTACTACTCTTCTGCAGTCCATGAAGTGACTATCCAATCTTTCTGTGTCTATTTTCAAATGGCACTGCATGCAGTGAATATAATATTCTCTTGTGCAGTTCAACCAAAATTGTGGTCACATTGTGTGTTTGCCAAATAGCAACGGGCAGACATCTCTGTCTGCACAAATATCAAGCAGCTAGTAAACATATACACCACCTTGTATTTTCAGTTTAAACATGTCTCTTCTGCTTAGCATCTGTCATGTTTTGCACTTGAAAATTTGATACAGTCATGTTTTGCCTTGGACAAATTCATACTGAATTGATTTGCTTGTTCAGAGCAGAATATAGCGCCTATTCTTTATCATACCAAGGATATCCATGTTCGCAATGATGGAAGAGGTGAAATCGATACAACCGAAATTGAACATCCAATCATTGAATCATGTCCTGCACCTCCAATGTAGGTCCACCCTGCCAATAAATTCACATGCAAACCACTAGTATTATTATCTAATGACAGTACAAAAAGAGTAGCAAGATAGTAGCAAACCATGTACCTTCTTAATGAACAGTTCATAGTGCCACCAATTGGATATAAAGGTTTGGAAGAAAACATGCTCCTAATGTTGAACCAGTTGGACTTTTTGTGCAGTTCCACTAAAATTGAGCATCCCTGTTTGCATAGATATTGAAAGTGTGATTACTATAAAAGTGGCACTAGTTGAAGCATAGACTCACAAATATAAGCATTCCAATTTCTTAATGGGAAAAGGTTTCTATAAGCTCTAGCACTGGAAGATTTCCATAAGCTCTAGCACTGGAAGATTTCTATAAGAATTAACAATACAAAATGTAAAGGTAACAAGTTTCAGCATTGGTATACTTGTTGTGCAAGAGCATTAAACCAAATACAAAAGTCTGAAGGTAACTAGTATTATTAACTAATGACAGTATTAAAAAATTGCAAACCATGCACCTTCAAGGTAAATATCATTTCGAACTCGGGTGAACATGAAAAATTGCTATCCCAATCTTAACAAAGGTGTGGCTAGCTTTACTGGCAGTATTTGAGTGAACTCTACACCCTCTGTACCAATGCTGAGACTTGTTGCACAGCAAGTATACCAATGCTGAAACTTGTTGCTCTGGGAAAGCTTGCCACACCTTATATATGTCGATACGCTAATGCAACACCATTCAAATAGTACATATATACACTAATCCACTGGCTAGTGGAACAGTGGAGTAATTTTTTTATTACGGGGTAGAGTATAATGGTTTTACTGAGCTGATCTCCATAAGCTAGCACTTGAAGATTTCTATAAGCATTAACAATACAAAATGTAAAGGTAACAAGTTTCAACGTTGGTATACTAGCTGGCAACAACATTAAACAAAATACAAAAGTCTGAAGGTTACTAGCATTATGAACTAATGATAGTATAATTTTTTTGCAAACCATGTACCTTCAAGGTATATATCATTTTGAACTCGAGAGGACCTGAAAATTGCTATCCCAATCTTGATAGTCTATTAAACATAAAACTTGACCAACCGAATCAAAGAAAACAGCTGGATAAGGAGGTGCCCACTCTTGACCTTTCCTCTTGTCTTCATAATTTTTTGTGCAGTTTAACCAAAATAAAATGACATCAGCGCCTTGGCATTTTGGTGACACTGTACAAAAAAATTGACTTATCTCATGAAAGTGAGGTATGTAATCTATAAACATTAATAGTGCAAAAATCTAAAGGTAGTAACAAGTTTCATCGTTGGTATACTGGCTGTGCAACAACATTAGAATGCCTTAGTTGAAAAATCTTTAATACATCCACAATCAATAGCTAACCCTGAAATAATCCAGAGACATTAAATGGCATTGCTTAAATTTATCGGTGGCATTGGACTGAGTGTGGCATTAGTTAAATGTGGCATCACTTTAGCAGTAGCATTGGTTGACTTTACCGTTGGCGTTATACTAACAGCAAAAAAGTGGCAATAAGAGCATGGGAGACCCATTCGGACAGTGGGCGCACCAGTACGATGTACCTCCACGGACGCATAGAGTGGTGAGGGAGGTATGGTTGCCTAGAGCAACAAATATCCAGGCAGCATATGTGGATTACGTCCCATTTTTGTTATGTTCAGCCACCTTTTTCTTATGTGAGGACAACAAACCGATCGACCTAGTCATTCTCTATTGCGTTGTCATGCCTTTCTACCCTTCTTCAACCAAGAGACACAAGACTCGTTCCTTAGCTACTGATTTCCCCCTTTTCAACCTAGATGCGGGTTCGATGCCTACTCACTTAGACAGTACGGTCTCCCTTCCTTTCCTTATTCAACCCGGACATGGATTAGTCTGCATGAAGTAGGGTTTCCTTTAATAGTGCAAATTAAAGTTTTCATCTGCGTGACCAGCAGAGTAGAGGATAGCAAATTGGGAAGATGGTGGAGTGGAAAAAGATCCACATGCATCGATGTGGCAGATGGGGCAATAGAACAAGGGTATGGTTCAAAAAGAGGTAGCATACCCGAGGGTCAGCGGGAAGTGGCTTCGCTCGTGGTCGTCGTCCTCCGCACGCACTACGGCAGCAAGCTTGGGGACGGAGGCCATCCCGCGCGGGCGCTAGGTCTGAGAGGACGACCTTGTCGTTGGTGTGTGACCTCGCTCGCCGACGACAAGTGTGTCAACGCTGCACGTCCTTTTCTTCCCCGACGGATCTGTGACCACCGGTGAGGAGGGAGAGGGAGGCCGTCTTTTTTAGATCTGGAGAGAGGGTGATAGTGTGAGAAGCAAGTGGGCAGCCCTTAGCAAGAAAGCTCTGAAGCTCCAGCCTATATATATTTTTATACTACTATTACTAGAGGTGGAGTAGTGGTAGAGTAGTTTATATTTTCTCTGCAAACAGTACCGGTTAGTCATGCTTCAAAACTGAACGACACGCCATTAAAAAAATAAAGGTCGATAACTAATGCGGCACCTCGGGCCAACGCGTCCAGATCGCATTTTGCACGAGAAATTACACACCATGTTTCGTTGACATGTAGTCCCGTGTACCAGATGAATGACTCCAAGTTCGACCACCGTGATGCTAGGTGTGAGCCGAGGAACACTGTTGGAGAGACCCCCCCTCGTAATTTTCCTACATTGGTCGTTTGATTCATAGGATAGAATGATATAGGATTTTTTTTCTATGTAATCATGTTTTAATTGGCAATCTAGCATCCACTCCAACTTTTGTTTCACTTCCTTTGATCCTACGAAGAGAGTACTTGCTATAAATGATGTGCCGCTGCAAGAGCCGCCTATATTAATTAACCATGCTCTAAACAGGTGGACCAACTTTTGCTATAGTAGTGATGTAGGTTAGTAGGTGACCTTGCGCTTGGCTCTTCTCCTCTTCCAGGAGTCGAACAATAATGATGGTACTACTTTTGGAAATCTGACAGCAAATGAACTGCTCCACGTCCACCGCTTGTAAGCAAAAGTTTCTCCTTGTGCTACGAGCTACCGCACACGCGTTGGCGAAGGAGAAGGCGTAGTAAGCAAGCTTCTCGTTGTTCTGCAAGTTGACGAGACACATCAAAGTTACGTATTTATTAGTACTCTCTTCAAAAAGGGCCGAACATGTCCATGGCTACCATCCCGTTCTCTGTCATTGTGTACATCCACTATTCACGTGCCATCAAGGAGAAAAAATATTGCGTAGTACTAGGCGCCATCGAAGTGCACAACTCACTTACGCACTGCATATCTCCATTTTCTTGCATGACACGCCAGCTTGATGCTAGATGTCCCGCGTGTCATGGAGGCATATAGTATGATTTTGTAAAATGGAGGCATATAGATGTCCCGCGTGCCGCAACAGGATGAACAAAGCTCATGTCTTAAACGAAAAAGTGGAAGAACATAGATTCCCGACGACCGAGAAGGAGCTACAAACCTCGGGGTGGAGCGTCTGCACTCATAATATTTTATATTATTCAGCGATAACTAATGCGGCACCTTGGGCCAACGTGGCCAGATCGCATTTTGCACGAGAAATTACACACAATGTTTTGTTGACATGTGGTCCCATTCCAACATGTTAGTGAGACGACGGCGAGTCCTTTTGTACAATTTCCGAAAGGACGTGTAGGCCGGGGCGCCTCTTTGTGTACCGTGGCAAACTGGCAACCGTCCACCGACTCTTCGCCTTTCCCTCTCGATTTGGAACTGTTATCGCACACTCTTCCTCCCTCCTCCATTTGCCTTCACCCTTCCTTCTGCCATTGTTCGATCGTCTTCTCCATGGAGGGAACAAGCCGGAAACGACCCGGTGATACGTACAAAACGTATCTATAATTTATGCTTGCTCCATGCTTCTTTTGCGTGATATCGCTATGATATTGATGCACTTCCATGCACTTTTGATCATATTTGGACTAACCTATTAACTCAGTGCACCACAGTGCCAGTTCCTGTTTTCTGCTGTTTTCTATTTCAGGTTTCCCCCATATGAAAAGTGCTCCAAAAATTCCAGGAAAAATATAGGAAAAATCAGCGTACAGGAAGCTTCGCGAAGAACCAAAGATGGGCCAGAGGGGAGCCAGGGCAGGCCCAGGCGGCCACCTGGCGCGGCCCCACCCCTGGCCGAGCCAGGGGGGCGCCTGGGGCCCCTGCTCCGCCTCTGGTTGCCCCCCTTCGCATATATATCCCTCTCGTCCCGAAACCCTCGAGGACAGAACCCTTTTTAGAGATCTCGCCTCTGTTCCGCCGCCGCAGCGCTTCCAAGATCAGGAGCATCAAGAGAACTCTTCACGGCACCCTGCCGGAGGGGAGAACCACCACCGGGAGCTTCTCCACCACCATGGACGCTTCCCGGATGAGTCGTGAGTAGTCCACCTTGGACCATGGGTCCATGATCAGTAGCTATGTGATGTTCTCCTCCCCTCTTTGCTCTTCATGGTTTAGACCTCGTGAGCTGCCCTACATGATCGAGGCACATATGTAATCTTTCTGTTGTTGCTTTGCTGAGTTTGCTGGGATCTGATGGATTATGAGACTATGTTCAGATTGTGTTTGAGTAATATATTTGATTCACCTCTTTTATATCTTTGTTCTTGAGTAATTCTTGCATGTTCTCCGTTGCTGTTTATTGCTTTGGCCAAGTAGTAGGTAGTAACTCCAAGAGGGAGCGTTATGCTTGATTGTGGGTTCATGCCCCCTGATGACTAGCTTGAGTGACAGAAACATGAGTCTAGGGGATGTGTTGTTGCCACAAGGGAGAAAACAATGGTGCTTGTACTTGCCGGTGCAAGGATTGTTTACTTTACGCAAAGTTCTTTTAATGCAGTTGTCTGTTGCTTTGAGTTTACATTTTGGGTGGGATTCACAACTTAATACCAGCGAGATGTTCTGGATAGATATCTCAAGGTGGATGATTAGTAGTAGATGCAGATGGATTTCGGTCTACTTGCCTTGGCGTACCGCCCATGCTTTTGAGCCTCTACCTTTCTTTGCAGCATAGTTAGCATTGGTTTGCGCACATAATCTTGTCAATTGCCCAGCTGTAATTTGTTTACCTCGCTTTGCTGTTTTATCGTATTTTGGGAGAGAGACATCACTAGTGAACATCATGGGACCCCGGTCCATATTACCACCGCTGATCACACCTTCTATTTACTTCCTGTTTTTATTTCCTAGTTGGAGTCATAGCTATCATTATTATCTTTTGTGTTTGATCCTTTGTAAACAACAAGGCCGGAGGGATTGACAACCTCTCTGTACTCGTTGGGAGCAAAGTTATCTGTATCTGTGTGCAGGTCCCGTCAACCGCTAAGTTTCTGGCGCCGTTGACACCTACTTGTCGACCCTCGGAGTCTCACGGGATTCGATCCTTGGTACCTTTGCCAAGGGAAATTTGCCGCTACGCTACATCTCAACCTTCCACTTGGGGTAACCAACGAGGGGCGAGAAGCCATCAAGCAAGTTTCTGGCGCCGTTGCCGGGGACTCCACTCTTCAAGATAGGGGAGTTGCACGCTATCTTTTATCTTTGGTTTTTAGTCTTGTTAGTTTACCTTGCAGTTTTTGCTTTAGTGTCCCTTACCAAAAATCACAAAAATAGTTATCTTGCTTGCTGCTCCTATGGGTTCCACCGAGAACACCAAGTTGTGTGACTTCAATAGTCATAACAATAATGACTTTATCTGCACGCCTATTGCTACACCTGCCACTTCAGCACCTTCTTATGAGATTAAACCTGCTTTGCTGAACCTAGTTATGAAAGATCAATTCTACGGTGCTGGAGATGATGCTGCTTTGCACTTAAATAATTTTGTTGAGCTCTGTGATATGCAAAAGTACAAAGAAGATAGTTGGGATCCTATGATTAAAATTAAGTTGAATAACTTCTCTTGCTATGCTTTATCTGATGTTGGAGCTAGTACCTCCGTTATGCCCAAAAGAATGTATGATATGTTTGAATTGAAACCTTTTGATCCTTGTTCTTTTGGTGTTCGTCTTGTTGATTCTTCCGTAAAGAAACCTTTGGCGAAGATCGACGATGTTCTTATCATTGTCAATGACAATTATGTTCCCGTTGATTTTACTATTATGGATATTGAATGTGATCCTTCATGTCCAATTATTTTGGGACATCCTTTTCTTCGCACCGTTGGTGCTATCATTGACATGAAAGAGGGGAATATAAAATTCCAATTCCCTCTCAAGAAAGGGATGGAACACTTCCCTAGAAAGAAGATTAAGTTGCCTTTTGAGTCCGTTACACGGGCTAGCTATTCTCTTACTCTTGATAAAACTTGATCTTCTCTTTTTGCATCATCCTAGCTTAAAGGCATAAAAGAAAGCGCTTTTGGGAGGCAGCCCACAACGAATTAGGTTTTATTTTGCTTTTGTTGTGTCTTGATGTTTGTTACTACAGTAGCATCATCATTGTATCTTTTCTTTTCAGCTTTGTGCCAAGTTTAGCCTCCGATTGCAAGAAAGTTCAAAAGTTGTGACGTGTTGTCCAGAAAACAGATTCTGTCCTTGGACAGAAAAATTCGCATAAAATCACCAGATCATCTTTATGATCTAATTTTTTTGACAGCGTGCTCTATA
Organism: Secale cereale; assembly: GCA_902687465.1. NCBI lineage: Eukaryota > Viridiplantae > Streptophyta > Magnoliopsida > Poales > Poaceae > Secale > Secale cereale. The sequence continues at coordinate 356,494,580 of LR738714.1, read as the reverse complement.
CAATTGGCTTTCGAGCGTCTGTTCTGAGTTTTTTGATTTGAGTTGTAGAAGTGCCCCGAAAAAATTCTTTACTACCTGCTGGTCTGTTTTTCACAGATTTTGTCCTGTTTTGCCTTTTCTTCATTTTGCAAACCTTGAGCTTGCTTTTTCTTTGCAAAAACCTTTTGACAATCTTGAGAAACAGTAGCTCTTCAAGATTATCTTTATTTCCAGTAGGGAAAAATTATTTTATTGTGGGTACTAACCTCGCTAATCAGATTATGATGAGTTATGTATGAAGGGAGTTTTCAAGTGTGCGAGGGAAGATGATAAAAGAAGATTCAGGAGGGTCAAACGCTCAAGCTTGGGGATGCCCCCGTGCACCCCCAAGAAATATTCAAGAAAACTCAAGCGTCTAAGCTTGGGGATGCCCCCATGCATCCCCTTCTCCATCAACAATTATCAGTTCGTCTTTCGTTCCACTATATTTATCACTTCATGCGTTATGTGCTATGCTTGGATCGTCTCGCTCTTAGTTTCCTTTTTTAGTTTTTTTTAGCTTTGCTTGTTGTTCATAACAAGTTAGAACCCAGCTTTCTTTGTGTGGGAGAGAAACATGCTCCACTTCAACCTAGAACACAACATAGGATTTTCATGCTTATCTTTGTTGTGTGTGTTCTTTGTCTTTCCATAGCTGCTGTCATGCTTAGCTCTTAGTTTTCATGCTTTTCTTTTTAAAGAGCTTTTGTGTAGTTGGTTGCTGAACTCTCTTGAGTTTTCATGTTTATCTTGTTAAGAGAGTTTGCCTGTTGCACTGAGTTGTGTGTCTTAACTTTAAGTAGGTAATTGAGGTTGCTATTTAATTTTAATAGTAACTTGCAATAGTTTTGAGGTATTGCCATGAGTAATGTCTGAACTTTTGGTGTCAAGAGCTTTAGCCTATTAGTGATAGATGTCGTATTTTGGGCAATCCCTGTTTATTTTCGAAAACCTACAAAATAGTTGAGAACTTTAGCTACTAGATGGATCACTAATCTTTGGAGGGATCGAATATTAGAGTACACTCACGTACCATGAGTCGAGGATGCGCAAGGATAACCAAACCCCCATACACTCCTCCTCGGGGTACTTGTCTCTTTGTGAACCTCCTAATTAGATTGAGAGTTACCGTTAATAAGTGCATGAGTTCTTGGGACTAATGTGAGTATTCGAAAGTTGACACTTCCACCTAGCCATATTTTTCTAGCCTCTTCGGTACCGTGCATTGCCCTTTCTCACCTCGAGAGTTGGCGGATACTTCGCCGGTGCATCCAAATCCTTGGCACGATACGCTCTGTCATCATAAGCCTCATTATATCCTTCCTCAAAACAGCCACCATACCTACCTATCAAGGCATTTCCATAGCCTTTCCGAGATACATTGCCATGCAACATCCATCTTCTCATGACTTGATCTTCATGTCATACATGCTTTTTTGATCGATGAGCCGCATGCTAGTTGGGCCTTGCCCTAATCATTGCTACATGACGCGCTAGTATCATTGCATATCCTGCTACACCGGCAGAGGCATACATTTGCATACATCATGATAGTTTCATTTTCTTTATGTTGAGTACTTTTGTAAAGTGTGAAAGATCTTCTATACTTCTTGTAATATATAGAGTGTTGCCCCTAAAGTGAGGAAAAGATCCCAAAGAGGACAAAATCAAAAGATCCCAAAGAGGACAAATGAGAGTTAAATAGAAAGAGCCATTGAGGCCACAAAAAATAAAAAAATAGAAAAAAGAGAAAAAGAAATAAAAAGAGAGAAGGGGGCACACTACTATTCCTTTTGAGAGATCCACACTCGTACTCCATCTTATACCTTGTACTCCATAGAGATTATCATTCATGCATATAGCTATGTGGGGACCTTCACACTATAGAACTTGGCTTGTATATTCCAATGATGAGCCTCCTCAAAAGAGCTCTAGGTCTTCTTGAGCGAGCAAGTTGGATGCACCCCCACTAGTTCCATTGGAGAGCTTACCTTAGCTCATATGTGCATCCGTTGCATGGCAATCCCTACTCCTCACATCATATCTATCATTTGGCTTTCTCTCGCCTATGATTGTCCTCATTGATGTGAGCCTTTCACACCTTTCTTATCTTCCCCCTTCATCATTTTTCTCTCTTTGCCATCCTAAGTGTCAACTTTCTTGCTTACGCTCATCCATTACATGAGTGCTCAAAATATTGAAAGGGAGTGGATAATTTTGACTTGTACCTGGCTAGTAGTTTGGGGATGAGTCAAGATAAGATTCCAAAGAAGACCAAGCGTGAAACTTTAGTAGATTAAGTTCTCAACAATACAAAAACTATGTTTTACTCTCTCTCGTATATCCCTATCCCCTTTCTTGCACGCAAACACCATTTGGAGACATTCGAGTCACGGACAGCGAGAGCTCTTGCACCTTTATGTTCTTATGTTGCTTGTTACAATGCTAATATAGACTCTTGCTTGTTATGACTTGAATTGAATTACATGCCTTGATTGCTTTACTTAAAAGTTCTTATATGGTTGATAGCATGTCACCACAGAAATTATGCTTGTTATCATTTACCTACTCGAGGACGAGCAGGAATTAAGCTTGGGGATGTTGATACGTCCAAAACGTATCTATAATTTCTGCTTGCTCCATGCTTCTTTTGTGTGATATTGCTATCATATTGATGCACTTCCATGCACTTTTGATCATATTTGGACTAACCTATTAACTCAGTGCACCACAGTGCCAGTTCCTGTTTTCTGCTGTTTTTGTATTTCAGGTTTCCCCCATATTAAAAGTGCTCCAAAAATTCCAGGAAAAATATAGGAAAATTCAGCGTATAGGAAGCTTCGCGAAGAACCAAAGATGGGCCAGAGGGGAGCCAGGGGAGGCCCAGGCGGCCACCTGGCGCGGCCCCACCCCTGGCCGCGCCAGGGGGGGCGCCTGGGGCCCCTACTCCGCCTCTGGCTGCCCCCCTTCGCATATATATCCCTCTCGTCTCGAAACCCTCGAGGACAGAACCCTTTTTCGCGATCTCGCCTCTGTTCCGCCGCCGCAGCGCTTCCAAGATCAGGAGCATCAGGAGAACTCTTCCCGGCACCCTGCCGGAGGGGAGAACCACCACCGGGAGCTTCTCCACCACCATGGACGCTTCCCGGATGAGTCGTGAGTAGTCCACCTTGGACCATGGGTCCATGATCAGTAGCTATGTGATGTTCTCCTCCCCTCTTTGCTCTTCATGGTTTGGACCTCGTGAGCTGCCCTACATGATCGAGGCACATATGTAATCTTTCTGTTGTTGCTTTGCTGAGTTTGCTGGGATCTGATGGATTATGAGACTATGTTCAGATTGTGTTTGAGTAATATATTTGATTCACCTCTTTTATATCTTTGTTCTTGAGTAATTCTTGCATGTTCTCCGTTGCTGTTTATTGCTTTGGCCAAGTAGTAGGTAGTAACTCCAAGAGGGAGCGTTATGCTTGATTGTGGGTTCATGCCCCCTGATGACTAGCTTGAGTGACAGAAACATGAGTCTAGGGGATGTGCTGTTGCCACAAGGGAGAAAACAACGGTGCATGTACTTGCGGGTGCAAGGATTGTTTACTTTACGCAAAGTTCTTTTAATGCAGTTGTCTGTTACTTTGAGTTTACACTTTGGGTGGGATTCGCAACTTAATACCAGCGAGATGTTCTGGATAGATATCTCAAGTTGGATGATTAGTAGTAGATGCAGAAGGATTTCGGTCTACTTTCCTTGGCGTACCGCCCATGCTTTTGAGCCTCTACCTTTCTTTGCAGCATAGTTAGCATTGATTTGCACACATAATCCTGTCAATTGCCCAGCTGTAATTTGTTTACCTCGCTTTGCTGTTTTATCGTCTTTTGGGAGAGAGACATCACTAGTGAACATCATGGGACTCCGGTCCATGTTACCACCGTTGATCACACCTTCTATTTACTTCCTGTTTTTATTTCCTAGTTGCAGTCATAGCTATCATTATTATCTCTTGTGTTTGATCCTTTGTAAACAACAAGGCTGGAGGGATTGACAACCTCTCTGTACTCGTTGGGAGCAAAGTTATCTGTATCTTTGTGCAGGTCCCGTCAACCGCTAAGTTTCTGGCGCCGTTGACACCTACTTGTCGACCCTCGGAGTCTCACGGGATTCGATCCTTGGTACCTTTGCCAAGGGAAATTTGCCGCTACGCTACATCTCAACCTTCCACTTGGGGTAACCAACGAGGGGCGAGAAGCCATCAAGCAAGTTTCTAGAAAACGGTACTTGATGACCCACAACCGTAAGGGATCTATTGCAGCGTTTTCGATAAGTAAGAGTGTCGAACCCAACGAGGAGCAGAAGGTATTGATAAGTGATTCTGAGCAAGGAATAACTGCAAGCACTGAAAGATAACTTTTTAGGCGTTTTCTTGATATAAGCAACAGGAAAGTAAAAGCGAGCAAAGTAAAAGGCACTGGAAAGTAACAAGTGGCCCAATCCTTTTTGAGCAAAGGAGAGGCCTAGCAACTGAACTTATAAAGGCTAAAGTGTTCTTGAGGACACACGGGAGAGGTAGTCATGTGCTTTCGCCATATTCCGTATCGGTACTATGTGATGTGTTGATAAGTGTTGAGTGGGTGGATCTATGCTAGTACACCCTCTAGACTAGGATGAGTGCACTCTTATGATTAAACACCTTGCAAGCATCCGCATATACAAGATAGTATTTAAGGCAAAAGCCTAACCATAGCAATACGATCGATGATCCATTGTTCCCTTGTGCAAAAGCGTGCGAACTGGGGTTCAGGTTTCTGTCACTCCGGCAACCCACCGTAAGCATTCTTTGTACACAATGTATTCCCCTAGGTCCTTAATAAGGCGAAGTGTTGAGTGTTCGACTCACAAAACACCACTAGGAAAATAACAACACAACTTAAGTAACAAACAACACATATTACATTCAACATCATATGACTACTAACAACAAGACTTCTCCCATGTCCTCAAGAACTAAAGTAACTACTCACAAGACATAAAAGAGATCATGATCAGTGGAGATAGATGGATGATAAACAATCTGGACACAATGATATTTCTCCAGCAAAACTCAATAGCATTCACCACAAAGTAGTAATCAACACCGATAGAGTAGAGAGGATAGATAGTACGGATTACAACACAAGTTGCAATTGTGAGATGAGATTGGATGAAGATGGAGATGGTGCTGATGTTGGGGATGATGTTGATGATGATCTCGATGATGCCCGTGACGATGGTGATGACGATGGCGATGATCTCCCCTTACGGGAGGTGATCTCCCCGGCAGAATCTGCCCGCCGGAGATGGATGTTCTTCTCTGTATGTTTCCGCCACGGAGCGGCTGTCACATCCCTAGATCAACCCCTGTGGTCCTTGCCTGATCATCATGTCATCATATTTAATTCTTGTTAAACTTGAAATGGGGATGACTAAACACTAGCACCAATTCAAAGTAATTAGGTTTAACCTAAAAATATTTTCAATAAACCCAAAAATTGCCTTCAGTAATGTTTGATAATTTTGGCAAGGGTTTTGGTCCAAACCAAAAATATTGAACATTTATGGGGAATTGTTTGGGCTTTCATTTAATTCACTAATGTAATTGAGTTGGAGCAAATAAATCCAATAATTATTTTTAATGCTCCAATTATTCTGAAAACATTTTGTGGAGTTCTGGAATAATCCATTTGGCTTCCACAAATAATTTCAGAAGCAACAAAAATGGTTTAGTATTAGTACTAAATCAAAATAGAGCAAAACAAATAGAAAACAGTAATTAAATAGAAAGCAGAGAGGGAGAGTTTTACCTGGCAGCCCACCTACCTAGTGGCCCAGCCGAAATGGCCCAGCTGCAGGCCCAGCCCGCTATCGCCTCCTCCCTGTCGTCTTGCTCCTCTCGCTAGGAGGACGGGGGGCGCGTGCCCGGCGCCTGCGGCCACACGCCATGGCCACCTCCTCTCCCCTTGCCTGCCTGCCCCTCCCAAACGTCGATGTGGACGCCACGCACACCCTGGAACCCCCTCGACCTCTCCCCGTGTTTCTTTCCCCTCCTCTGTCTCTCTCCCCCGCTTCCCTCGAATGCGACCGAACGAAACCGTCGCCGCCGCTCGTCACCACCGCGGCCACCGTCGCCCCCTCGCTGCAGCGCCATGCCCGAGAGCTCCGCCGTCAGCTGCTTCATCGAGAAGGCCGAGCCGGAAGCGCTCGTTTGCCCTGCACCGCCCTCACCGAGCTTATCCCCAACCGCCGTCGCCGGAGATCCCCCTCGACGCCCTGCTCTGCTCCGAGCCTCCCCCGAGCCCACGTCGACGCCTTTGCACCCACCGTGAGCCCTCGAGCCGTTTCCCCCTTCTCCCCTAGCCATGCATGACCTCTTGGCCATAGCTCCACCGTGGCAGAACCCCGGTCGCCGCTGAGCTTGTCGCCGTCGTGGCCACAGACGCGCAAGCTCGGAACCGAGCACGTCACCGTGCTCAGCAGCTCCGCAGGAAGCTAACGCCGCAACCAGCTCGTAACTTAGCGCACCACAACCCCAAATCCACACAGACCCGAGCTCCGGCCGCCGCAAATCCCGCCGTCGGCGCTGTTTCCGGCCACCCCAGGCCAGGAGACCACCACCATCCGACGCGGCACATCGCCAGCGTCCCATTTATGCCCTCAGCGCATCGATCCGAGCCCCGTGGAGGATTTCCGCACCTCACCGCCGTGTCTGGACTCGCCGGCGTCGAGTCGCCAGTAGGCTTGACCCCTTTGACCACGGCTGGACCCCCATGTATCCATGACATGTGGGGCCGGCCTGTGACAAAATTAGTTTAGGGTTTTGTTAAGTGCTAATTGCTGTTATTAACTTAATTAGACACTGCCATGTGGGCCCATTGCTTTAATTAATTTGTTTAATTTTCCTGTTAGTTTAGTACTAATCCCGTGGACCCCACATGCCAGTTTTGACTTTGATCAAGTCAACATTGACTGGTCCCACCTGTCATCCACACAAACCAGCCCAGAGCCACTGACTAGTGGGACCCACTGGTCAGGTTTGACCTGGACCCGCCTGTTGACTTGCTGACGTCACACAAACGTCATGCTGACGCAGTAAAGCCTTTTCTGGAATTTATATAAATCTAAATGATTTATTTATTTCAGAAAATAGCCTAAACTTCTAAAAATCACAGAAAATAATCTATAACTCCAATGAAAATAATTTATATATGAAAAATGATCAGAAAAATTCAAGGAATCTGTTTATGGCATTTTCATGCATATTAGAACAACTTATGGCTGCTGTTTAGGCCAAATCATATAAATGACATTTAAATATCCACATATGGAGTTTGAATTTGAATCTTGGATACAAACCAACTTCATTTAACCTGTTGCTAGTTGCATTAGCTCAGATCACAGCATAATGCCATGTCATGATCATGCATCATATTGTCGCATTGCATTGATTGTGTTCTCTCTTGTTGCCGGTGTTTGTCCCCTCTCAGTAGACGCTGTTCCGATGATGTGATCGATGACACCGATGAAGACCCAATGTTATCTTCAGAAGTGCCAGGCAAGCAAAGCCCCATTGAGCATTCCGATACAATCCCACTCTCTCGCTCTTGCTCTCTTTACTGCATTAGGACAACAACGCTTCAACTGTTACCTGCTGCGGTAGTTGAACCCCTTTCCACTGCATGACCTGTCATTGCCACAGTAAATAGTTGAAACCCACTAGTATGAGTAGGAGTTGTTTGAGCCATGTTGTGCCTACTTATTCATGCTTTCTGGTTATGCCTGCTATTGCTTAGAGTTGTGTCAGATCTGATTCATCGAGGATGAATTGGAATGTGGTGAACATGTCCTACTGTTGAGAGCTAAGTGTGTGAACACGATTTGGTAAAGGTCGCGATGAGAGGCCATGTAGGAGTACATGGTGGGTTGTCTCATTGAAGCCGTCCTCGGGAACTGAGTTCTGTGTTGGTTGATCCATGAAACAGCTACTACCACACATTGGGATCCTTAATTGACTCTCTCGACTTATTAATCAACATGATCTCTGTCCAGGAGTTGCAATTAGTTTCTGGTGTTTGTAGTTTACTGGAGGTCGTGCGCAGCGCTGACCCTCGGGGTGGGCTGTGACGCGGCAGGTACGTGGCACGGTGTACCGATCGCTCGTTTGGTGATGCGGGAACCCTGTACACATCGTTTGGGGCCGTGAGCGACACCCCGGCCGGATCTCCCCACGGATGGAACCCAAATAGGCGATAAACCTGGACGAGAGACTTGTGTGGTTAGTCAGGTCGTGGCCGACACCCTCGCCAGGCTTCCGCTTGAAGGTTGCCGAGATACATGACGCGTACATGGCGGTAAGTGGCGAGAGCGTGTGTGAAGAAGTACACCCCTGCAGGGTTATATATATTATCTATTCGAATAGCCATGTCCGCGATAATGGACTTCTGGGTTGCCTATAACAGTTCATAGACAAGTGAAAGTGGATACCCTAAAACACGCAAGATAAGCGTGAGTGCTATGGATGGCCTTCTCGTAGGGAGACGGGAGCGGATCCATAGTGGTGTATTGATTGGTGAATATGTGGACTCGTGTGCGCCACCTCAAAAGAGTTACTTGAAGTCGTAGTTCAGGATAGCCACCGAGTCAAAGTTGGCTTGCTGCAGCCAAACACCACCACCCCTTTGTTGATACTGATGCATATGTAGCTAGTTCTGATGTAGGTCTTGCTGAGTACCTTTGTACTCACGTTTGCTTAATTATGTTTTTGCAGAGAGACTTCAGTCTCGCTAGTGGTTCCGCGTGGACTTCGACGTTTAGCTTGTTACCTCAGCTACGATCTTGTACCCTTGGGAGGGTCTTGTAGATAGTCAGGCTTCTCAGCCTTTTTCATTTGTAGGTGTCAGTACTCAGACATGTGATGCTTCCGTTGCATGTATGCTCTGTATATTGGGTCATGTGACCTCTGTTTGTAATGAATGCTATGATGGCTCTTCTGGGACTTTATCTATATGAGTTGTTGAGTTATGTTGTGATGCCATGTTGTACAGCACATACTTGCATGTTATGCGTACGTGTAATGTGTATTGCTATGTGTGGGATCCGACACCTAGTTGTTTACCCTTGGTAGCCTATCTTACAGGGAAATGTCTCCTAGTGCTTCCACTGAGCCTTGGTAGCTTGCTACTGCTCCGGAACACTTAGGCTGGCCGGCATGTGTCCTTCTTCGTTCCTGTGTCTGTCCCTTAGGGGAAATGTCACGCGTTGTTCCTTTAAGTCTTTGTAGCTTGCTACGACTTGGGTTCATACGTTGATGACCGACACGTTCGTTGCTCGGTCATGTATGCCTGTCTCTGTAATTGAGTGCCACTTTTGGTTTACAACTAGTCATGTCGGCCCGGGTTCTCTGTCATATGGATGCTAGCGACACTATCATATACGTGTGCCAAAATGCGCAAACGGTCCCGGGCCAGGTAAGGTGGCACCCGTGGGGATACCGTGCGTGAGGCCGCAAAGTGATATGATGTGTTACAGGCTAGACCTGTGTGACTTAGGATCGGGGTCCTGACAGCTTTGGTATCAGAGCCTGACTGCCTGTAGGATTAGCAAGCCAAACTGGTCGAAGTCGTGTCTAGAAATTCTTTAGTTATGTAAGGGAATTGATTGTGGAAGGGAACGTAAGGCTCTTTTTACTCCTTTACCTTATGACCTTCTGATCTGAGTCATCTTCTTTTTTTCTACGGGGTTAAGAAACTAGGATTCTCATTCTATTTATCAGGATCACGTTAATGGTGGATTCAAACCTCAGTTCAGTTCCTACTACTTCTGTTTGATAAACTGTTGGTCTCAGAATCTTGACATTATGATGTTGAGTGGTTATACTATCTTTGTGCATGAGTCTCAAAAGTATTTTTGAGCATTTGCAGCCGTTATGCTGTCCGAGTCATCCCAGGTTTCTAATAGTCTGATGCATTTGCAAATCCCTTCTTCCTGTCCCGATGCTCCTTTGGGCCAGATTAACCACACTAGTCGTTGTGTTGAGGTACTTTGTTACCTCGACAAATGGTTGGACTTATTATTATGACCCTAGGTGTCTTAGAAGATCACCCAGTAATGCAGCAGTACTTTGTATCCTCAGTGTGATGACTCTGGCCGTCATTCTCGAAAGCATCTCGTGATGCCATTTAGTTAGTAGGCATTCTACTCCTGGGTTCTTGAACCCAAGATTCTTTCTACCTACTTCATGTTGGTAGTATTTGCTCGTCCCTTTAGGATATTAGTAACCTTGTGATAGTCCTCGAGGTCCATGGTATATCCTTCTTCCAAATACCATGAACCATCATGGCAGAAGTTCTTCTGAACCAAAAGATCACAACCCGAGTGCTCTTGAGTAGTACTCCATTCATATTGTGACTCTACCAATTCTATCTTTCTGCATGGGTTATCCAGAAGAAATATGTGGAACTCGTTCGACATACTAACCTATGCATCTACAACTCAGACAATCATATGTTCCCCGAGTTGTCCCCCTTTAGTTATATTCCGATCCTCGTCTATCAATTGATAGTCAGGAGTAGTTGTGCACTTGTTTTCATCGATGCCTTTTACTCTTGTTGTCCGTCAAGCCATTCTATTCTGGAATGACTAGGAGAAACAAACTCCAGTACCTTATCCATATCCAGGATTGGGTCAAAGAAGATGTACTTCGCAGGTGAAGAATGTTAATCCAGCTTCTAATATGTTCTATCCTGGAGTATTACCATCCTTATGTCAAGAATGTCATGGGAATTGCACAACCTCCTATGAACTCTTGATACAGTGATACTTCTCGCCATTATCGCTCATTCCTCGGTCTCCGTGTTATTGTAATCGCAATACCGACAAGTAAATTGTGATGTGTGAAATCAATACTCCTAGCAACTCTGTTGCTTGGTAGTTAAATGGACAATAACCTCATCCTTAGCGAGTTGATTATTGAATCATCACCCTAAGGTTGATCGTGCTACCTAGTCCACTTTCCTGGTGCACTCCTTGATTGATGAGTTAGGATTTTGTTAAGTCCTTGGTCATTTGATCATATCGTCTTGCCTTGAAAAGCAAGATTGTTCTCGAGCTTAGTAACATATCGGTGGTTCGTGATTTTCCGAATATCTTCTCGGAAGTATTACCAGGTTGCTCCCCTGACCGCTATGTTGAATTCGTGATCAAGTTGGTTTTCTTGTAAACCACCCCTTCTCCGAGAATCTGTATTGGATACCCTGAACTAGTTGGTTGAGCTAAACAACAACTTGGAGAGTTGGAAGATAAAAGCTTGCCTGACTTAATTCCTTCCAAGGGATATCTTTTGTGTGTGTGTTGAGGAAAGATGATAACTTGATCGGTTGATCCTTGTGAACAATTGTTGGATCTATTACCTTGTCCAAAACTTTGACTTGAGTGTGGGCTATCGTCAAGTCAAATATGAACCAATGGTATTCATAATATTGCCTTACTCGTGGGTGTCCCTCGAGCATACCTCATTACATCTATTAGTCTGACCAATGCTATCACTTTGTTCACATTGTCATGGAGTTCCATCTATATGGAAACTTGGATGAATTATTGTTGAGCCCATCAACAAACATCCTTATCTCTCCATGATTCATGTTGAACATTAAAGCTAACATTGGAAACTTTTGTAAGAATCATCTTTGTGTTAGCTCATGAAGTAGATGTCTTGATGTAAGAAGTGGCTTTCCCTAATTCACGAGTACTTGATGTAAGTTCCCGCCGTGAATTTGAGAAAGCTTGTTTTACTTCCCTGGAATCATCCCAATTCAGTCATGCATACGTGCCAAGTATTCCATGGTCTGATAGACTGATCATCTTCATTCCATATGTATCCCTAGCACACCAAGCCACTGATTGATTTGTTCAAGGAGAAGAAGTTTATTCTTAAGAGCTAGACTTATGCAAGGACTTCAATATCCTCGTTGATGGTTCCCCCTGAACTTGGTAGTGTTTCATTGTAAGACTACTACGTGGTCATGTTTGTCTTGGACAACGTGTTCACATGTATGTAGCAGAACCAGCTCATGTTTTGGAGCTTGCTATCGTAGTTCACTCCCCGAGAATCTCGCAACGCCATCTCATCGATTTGTGTTGTAAACTTTCATTTTTCTTTCTAGACTCGATGAGTCTGGAATGTCTTGACACCAACCAGAACTGAATCTCAGGCAGATATGATGGTTGGAGCATTTTCCCAAGAACTATAATATTGGTCTCTCGATAACCGGTAAAGTTGATGTCGTGGCCAACACACCCAGCCGGAAGACCTGTTGTTGTAGAATCTTGATTGAAGAAGTTGGCCACCTCCCCATAAGGACTTCGTAGGATTTACTCCCTAGTTGTTCCTTATGGATTTTTGTGCTCCTGAAGTCCGACCTTTTACTTGACGTTCTAGGTACCAAACCATTTTAATAAATGGGTTGCGCTAGCACATCAAGGAGAACATTAGAAGCGGAGTGCTAAATGTCTCTCGGTCGATCATCCAGATTTTGCCCCTTTACTCCGCTAAGGTGAAATCTGAGAAAGTGTTATCTTCCTTTGCATCTGCACTGTCCATCGCTATTCATCATGGTCGCATGTTGTGTTGCCAGGATCCTTGACACGGATATTGGTAAAACCTTGAGGAATATGGGAATGCTCAAGTTCTTGAGAGCACGCACAAGCACTAGGTGTTATCACCGGCACTAACCGGGATTGCTCCCAGTGTTCTTGGTTATGCTATAACCCCTCAAGAGTAGATTTACTCTCTACTGTTGGGATTCACCCCAGTTACCAGAATCATTCCCAGCATTTGCATTTTGTTCCCAGCTTGCACCGCCAATGTGCCAATTTTCCATGGGTTACCGTTCTTCGCCACTATTGTTTAGGATTATTTTCAGGAGTGGACTTGCCATGGGTCCCATCCATTTCCGATGATAAGCAAAATCATCCCTTGTGTTGTCTTCAACAAGGTAGTCCACATCATCCATTCTGGCCTGATAATGTCATTCTTTCGGACTCCGTCAAACGATCGATTGTGACTTGCCTCTGGCTGGAATAGAGAGTTTCAATGATCTCTATATCAAAAGTAATTCTTTTTGCCACTTAAGGGAATAACTCTACGAGTCACCTTCTCTAAGGTGCCCCGTCTGGTGGTATCGATCACCATCTTCTTAGGTGTGGAATTATTGCCACTAGGTGAACCTTCATCGTTTGTTTCACTCCATCCCCCTGGAGGTGTACTCCGTGTCTCGTCTCAAGAGATGTTTCAACGTCTCACTCCAAGAGTTGATCTTGAGTTGCCCGATCTTTCACAAGATCAACTATTGCGGAGTTTCTTTCGTCGTCACCGTGTTGGGCAAAGACCTCAAAAGCAAAGGTTTTAAGATCAACATGATGCTAGCAACCAACATTCATATGAATGACACTTGGTTCATGAAGATTGTGTTAGTTAGTGTCCCCTCTGATTCTTACCCTACGCTTGAATCTCGGGACGAGATTCTTGTTTAGTGGGGGTGAGTTGTCACATCCCTAGATCAACCCCTGTGGTCCTTGCCTGATCATCATGTCATCATATTTAATTCTTGTTAAACTTGAAATGGGGATGACTAAACCCTAGCACCAAATCAAAGCAATTAGGTTTAACCTAAAAATATTTTCAATAAACCCAAAAATTGCCTTCAGTAATGTTTGATAATTTTGGCAAGGGTTTTGGTCCAAACCAAAAATATTGAACATTTATGGGGAATTGTTTGGGCTTTGATTTAATTCACTAATGTATTTGAGTTGGAGCAAATAAATCCTATAATTATTTTTAATGCTCCAATTATTCTGAAAACATTTTGTGGAGTTCTGGAATAATCCATTTGGCTTCCATAAATAATTTCAGAAGCAACAAAAATGGTTTAGTATTAGTACTAAATCAAAATAGAGCAAAACAAATAGAAAACAGTAATTAAATAGAAAGCAGAGAGCGAGAGTTTTACCTGGCAGCCCACCTACCTAGTGGCCCAGCCGAAATGGCCCAGCTGCAGGCCCAGCCCGCTACCGCCTCCTCCCTGTCGTCTTGCTCCTCTCGCCAGGAGGACGGGGGGCGCGTGCCTGGCGCCTGCGGCCACACGCTATGGCCACCTCCTCTCCCCTTGCCTGCCTGCCCCTCCCAAACGTCGCTGTGGACGCCACGCACACCCTGGAACCCCCTCGACCTCTCCCCGCGTTTCTTTCCCCTCCTCTGTCTCTCTCCCCCGCTTCCCTCGAATGCCACCGAACGAAACCGTCGCCGCCGCTCGTCACCACCGCGGCCACCGTCGCCCCCTCGCTGCAGCGCCATGCCCGAGAGCTCCGCCGTCAACTGCTTCATCGAGAAGGCCGAGCCGAAAGCGCTCGTTTGCCCTGCACCGCCCTCACCGAGCTTATCCCCGACCGCCGTCGCTGAGATCCCCCTCGACGCCCTGCTCTGCTCCGAGCCTCCCCCGAGCCCACGTCAACGCCTTTGCACCCACCGTGAGCCCCCGAGCCGTTTCCCCCTTCTCCCCTAGCCGCGCATGACCTCTAGGCCATAGCTCCGCCGTGGCAGAACCCCGGCCGCCGCTGAGCTTGTCGCCGTCGTGGCCACACACGCGCAAGCTCGGAACCGAGCACGTCACCGTGCTCAGCAGCTCCGCAGCAAGCTAACGCCACCACCAGCTCGTAACTTAGCGCACCACAACCCCAAACCCGCACAGACCCGAGCTCAGGCCGCCGCAAATCCCGCCGCCGGCACTGTTTCCGGCCACCCCAGGCCAGGAGACCACCACCGTCCGACGCGGCACATCGCCGGCGTCCCATTTATGCCCTCAGCGCATCGATCCGAGCCCCGTGGAGGATTTCCGCACCTCGCCGCCGTGTCTGGACTCACCGGCGTCGAGTCGCCGGTGGGCTTGACCCCTTTGACCACGGCTGGACCCCCCCTGTATCCATGACATGTGGGGCCGGCCTATGACAAAATTAGTTTAGGGTTTTGTTAAGTGCTAATTGTTGTTATTAACTTAATTAGACACTGCCATGTGGGCCCATTGCTTTAATTAATTTGTTTAATTTTCTTGTTAGTTTAGTACTAATCCCGTGGACCCCACATGCCAGTTTTTACTTTGATCAAGTCAACATTGACTGGTCCCACCTGTCATCCACACAAACCAGCCCAGAGCCACTGACCAGTGGGACCCATTGGTCAGGTTTGACCTGGACCCGCCTGTTGACTTGCTGACGTCACACAGACGTCATGCTCACGCAGAAAAGCCTTTTCTGGAATTTATATAAATCTAAATGATTTATTTATTTCAGAGAATAGCCAAAACTTCTAAAAAAACACATAAAATAATCTATAACTCCAATGAAAATAATTTATATATGAAAAATGATCAGAAAAATTCAAGGAATCTGTTTATGGCATTTTCATGCATGTTAGAACAACTTATGGCTGCTGTTTAGGCCAAATCATATAAATGACATTTAAATATCCACATATGGAGTTTGAATTTGAATCTCTGATTCAAACCAACTTCATTTAACCTGTTGCTAGTTGCATTAGCTCAAATCACAGCATAATGCCATGTCATGATCATGCATCATATTGTCGCATTGCATTGATTGTGTTCTCTGTTGTTGCCGGTGTTTGTCCCCTCTCAGTAGACGCTGTTCCGACGATGTGATCGATGACACCGATGAAGACCCAATGTTATCTTCAGAAGTGCCAGGCAAGCAAAGCCCCATTGAGCATTCCGATACAATCCCACTCCCTCGCTCTTGCTCTCTTTACTGCATTAGGACAACAACGCTTCAACTGTTACCTGCTGCGGTAGTTGAACCCCTTTCCACTGCATGACCTGTCATTGCCACAGTAAATAGTTGAAACCCACTAGTATGAGTAGGAGTTGTTTGAGCCATGTTGTGCCTACTTATTCATGCTTTCTGGTTATGCCTGCTATTGCTTAGAGTTGTGTCAGATCTGATTCATCGGGGATGAATTGGAATGTGGTGAACATGTCCTACTGTTGAGAGCTAAGTGTGTGAACACGATTTGGTAAAGGTAGCGATGAGAGGCCATGTAGGAGTACATGGTGGGTTGTCTCATTGAAGCCGTCCTCGGGAACTGAGTTCTGTGTTGGTTGATCTATTAAACAGCTACTACCACACATTGGGATCCTTAATTGACTCTCTCGACTTATTAATCAACATGATCTCTGTCCAGGAGTTGCAATTAGTTTCTGGTGTTTGTAGTTTACTGGAGGTCGTGCGCAGCGCTGACCCTCGGGGTGGGCTGTGACGCGGCAGGTACGTGGCACGGTGTACCGATCGCCCGTTTGGTGATGCGGGAACCCTGTACACATCGTTTGGGGCCGTGAGCGACACCCCGTCCGGATCTCCCCACGGATGGAACCCAAATAGGCGATAAACCTGGACGAGAGACTTGTGTGGTTAGTCAGGCCGTGGCCGACAACCTCTCCAGGCTTCCGCTTGAAGGTTCCCGAGATACATGACGCGTACATGGCGGTAAGTGGCGAGAGCGTGTGTGAAGAAGTACACCCCTGCATGGTTATATATATGATCTATTCGAATAGCCGTTTCCGCGGTAATGAACTTCTGGGTTGCCTATAACAGTTCATAGACAAGTGAAAGTGGATACCCTAAAACACGCAAGATAAGCATGAGTGCTATGGATGGCCTTCTCGTAGGGAGACGGGAGCGGATCCATAGTGGTGTATTGATTGGTGAATATGTGGACTCGTGTGCGCCACCTCAAAAGAGTTACTTGCAGTCATAGTTCAGGATAGCCACCGAGTCAAAGCTGGCTTGCTGCAGCCAAACACCACCACCCCTTTGTTGATACTGATGCATATGTAGCTAGTTCTGATGTAAGTCTTGCTGAGTACCTTTGTACTCATGTTTGCTTAATTATGTTTTTGCAGAGAGACTTCAGTCTCGCTAGTGGTTCCGCGTGGACTTCGACGTTTAGCTTGTTACCTCAGCTACGATCTTGTACCCTAGGGAGGGTCTTGTAGATAGTCAGGCTTCTCAGCCTTTTTCATTTGTAGGTGTCTGTACTCAGACATGTGATGCTTCCGTTGCCTGTATGCTCTGTATATTGGGTCTGTGACCTCTGTTTGTAATGAATGCTATGATGGCTCTTCTGGGCCTTTATCTATATGAGTTGTTGAGTTATGTTGTGATGCCATGTTGTACATCACATACTTGCATGTTATGCGTACGTGTAATGTGTATTGCTATGTGTGGGATCCGACACCTAGTTGTTTACCCTTGGTAGCCTATCTTACAGGGAAATGTCTCCTAGTGCTTCCACTGAGCCTTGGTAGCTTGCTACTGCTCCGGAACACTAAGGCTGGCCGGTATGTGTCCTTCTTCGTTCCTGTGTCTGTCCCTTAGGGGAAATGTCACGCGTTGTTCCTTTAAGTCTTTGTAGCTTGCTACCACTTGGGTTCATACGTTGATGACCGACACGTTCATTGCTGGGTCATGTATGCCTGTCTCTGTAATTTAGTGCCACTTTTGGTTTATAACTAGTCATGTCGGCCCGGGTTCTCTGTCATATGGATGCTAGCGACACTATCATATACGTGTGCCAAAATGCGCAAACGGTCCCGGGCCAGGTAAGGTGGCACCCATGGGGATACCGTACGTGAGGCCGCAAAGTGATATGATGTGTTACAGGCTAGACCTGTTTGACTTAGGATCGGGGTCCTGACAGCGGCGGTGGAACTCCGTAAACTCTCTCCTTTTTAGGGTTTCTGGATGACGAGGAGTATATAGGCCAGAGGGGAGAGCCTGGAGTGGGCCAGGGGCTCCAGGCGCCCTCCCGGCGCGGCCAGGGTGGGTGCCGCGCCAGGTGGCCGCCTGGGCACCCTGTGGCCCCCCTCTGGTTGCTCTTTTGCGTATCTTTGTGATCCTTCTGGAAAATACCCTCCGTCGATTTTCAGGTAATTTGGAGGTATTCTTCTTCAGCAACTCAGCGTCCACTTTTTACCGCTGAATCATGCGTGTGCTGCTTTGGCACCGGAAAGTTGCAAACTGTGTAAAATATGCCAAAACAACATAAGAACATCATCGTAATGTGAAATATATCAATGAATAAGGATGAATTACGATATAAAATAGTGAAGCATTTTGGACGTATCAACACCCCCAAGCTTAGACCTCGCTTGTCCCCAAGCGAATACTGAGCTCGGTAAACCTGTCCACAAGTTTAGAGAGTGAAGTGTCGATAAATAGAATACGGACAAGAAGCATCACAGTTTCTTCACCAAACTCAAATATCCTCAACAGCAATCTTCAACTCATAAGGCCCTTATAGAAGAGTGGTAACACTTATAATCGAAAGTAGGGCTAAGGAAACTCATCAAATCATGGCAAACATGTCCTTTGGTCAAAGAACAGCTAATACCTTTTACTTTTGCTCTTTCTCTTTATGTTTTGATGAGATTAATTGAAGCTTTTGAAAGAACATGTTATTAGGTAAGAAGTGAAAGTGTTAACACAAAGGAAGATGTTTGCTTTAGCTGGGCTTGACAAACAACTTACTTATCAAATGATAATGTCAACAAGGATATGATATGACAAATCTTAATGCAACTTTATATGAATGAATCATCGTCAACGTCAAATGTCTGCTCTCTTTAAGAATAGAAGGAAGTAGGAATAACTGACTCAACTGAACTAAGAGATAGGCCCTGCTCTAGGGAAGTAGGGAAAACTCATGTGCTATCCTTAAATCAAACAAAATGAAAACAAGTTTTGAGAGGTGCATGATTTTTCAACGAATGCTAATAGATAACTCAATTACTTCTCAAACTGGACAAGTTTCGAGGAACGGCTCCCGCACGGGGACGATCACATCCCCTTAATCTCCTTTGTTTATTACTGCCAAAGTTTTCTGATTTCTCATGAACAAAGCATGAAGGAGGGTTTGTTTGTTGTATTATCTTTTATGAGCCGGACGCACTCATGCCAGTTCCTCCTCGTATTAGGGGTTTGCAGATTAGACATGCAATCCCGGGGTAAAACTTGTCCAACTTAAAAAGATCATGAATTAACTACTACTTCCTCATGAGCTAAAACAGGGGCACAAAATAGAAGATTTTGAACATTTAAGGATAACACATAAATTCTATACTTTAGGAGGTGGTAGTGGAATACCACGAATAGGAAGGTATGGTGGACTCATATGGAATGTATTGGTTTAAGGGTATGGATGCACAAGCAGAATTCCGCTTAGTACGGAGTTTAGGCTAGCAAAGGCTTTGAGAGAACAGACAATTGATGATGACTAAGATGCAAAGCAATATAAAGCATAAACATTAAAATAAGCATAACACATCAAGTTGTCTTCCTTGTCAGCATAACACTTCAAGCATAATAACATAAAGGTTTTGGCTATGTCGCTACTTTAAGAAAATCATGCTTGTTGTTATGACCAAAGCTATGTTTGCCAAGATTAAATAAAGTTTTCAAAGCCATACCTGATATAAGGTCAATACTCCCCATAAGAATCATCATATAAGGTCGATTGCGTGAAGAGAATACCGAGTGCAGCAAAGGAACCAATAGACTTCTCATTAATATTCCATCATAGACGACTCCACACTCACGGATACAATCTCTCCACAGAAGGAGTGATAGACCTCAATGCACACACCTATTTCATATAATAACCTCCCTAGACAAGATACGACTTTACTTGACTCTAAAAGACAAAAGATAAAGATAAAGATACCGGGCACTCCCCCAAGCTTGGAACAAGCCAAGGGGATGCCATTACCCAAGGAGATTTCACTCCTCATTCTTGTTGACGTTGATTCTTCAAATCTCTTATGACACGGCGAAGGGTTTGGTTTTCCTTCTCCAAGATCTCCACTTCTACCTTTAGTACACGGAAATCTTCGCCCAGCTGATTGGTGATGCGATAAGCCTCGGAGATGGTGGAGAGCGTACGTTGATCTTCAAGTGAAGTAGAGGGACCTGAAAGGTTAAGAGAAAGATCATAATGAGGTTGGACAGATCCCACCATGATGGGATTGCTTGGGCCTCCTTGTTGTTGGGCAGTGATAGTCTTGACTTCCTCCCTCACGGAGCGCTCCATCTCCGCTTGCCTTGCGGCAATCTCTTCTTCGGTAGCCCAGTCAATGTGCTTCCCTTGATTAAGATCCTTCTGGACTTGACGTAGACGCCATCCCAAGAAGTCCACTCCGCTCGAGCCACAAGAAGACATCTCTAACAATAACTTTTTACCCTGGCAGAAACAGATCGAAAAGAAAACACACGAAATCGCGAGATACGTTGCCGAAACAATCCGGGCAAATATATAGCAAAAATTTGTGCACAGAAAGGAAGGTAACAAGCTAAAGTGGGGTCGGAGACGGACTCCTGGGTGCCCAGGCGGCCTCCCGGCGCGGCCAGGAGGTAGGCCGCGCCAGGGGGCGCCTGGGCCCCCTGGAGCTTGTCTCCGGCTCCACTTAGGCTTAGAATTTTCCTAATTTTGCAAAAACTCATAATATGGAACTTTTATGGCGGTTCGCGATGTTTCCTTACCGTAATACATACCTTTTCTTATTCTGCTTCTGCTGGTGTCTGAAACAGGGCTGCAACATGTTCTTCGTGAGTTGTTGTGTATATCATATTCACATCAACATTGACAGGGTCTCCTGCTATGTAATGCTTAAGTCTTTGCCCATTCACAACTTGAGGTTTGGTGCCTTCAAAATTGTTAATCTTGATTGCACCAGACCGATAGACTTCTTCAATATGAAATGGCCCTTCCCACCTGGAAAGTAGTTTGCCTGGAGAAAACCTGAAACAGGATCTAAACAACAAAACTTTATCACCAACATTAAATTCACGTTTCAGAATCCTCATATCATGCCACTTCTTTACCTTTTCCTTGAACATTTTAGCGCTCTCGTAAGCTTCACTTCTCCACTCATCTAGAGAAGTCAAGTTCATGAGACGCTTCTCACCAGCTAACTTTGGGTCAGCATTAAGCTCTCTAACAGCCCAGAAAGCTTTGTGCTCTAATTCTAATGGCAAATGGCAAGCCTTGCCACAAACCATCTTATAGGGGGACATGCCCATGGGGTTTTTGTAAGCAGTTCTATACGCCCACAAAGCATCTCCTAACTTATTTGACCAGTCCTTTCTATTTCTATTTACTGTCTTCTGTAAGATCAACTTGATCTCTCTATTGGTGAGCTCAACTTGCCCACTAGTTTGAGGATGGTACGGTGAAGCAATTCTATGATTGACATCGTACTTGGCTAAAGCTTTTCTAAAAGCTCCATGCGTGAAGTGTGATCCTCCATCAGTCATGAGATACCTAGGTACACCAAACCTAGGGAAAATCAAATCTTTGAGCATTTTCAAAGATGTATTGTGATCAGCACTTTCAGTGGGGATTGCTTCAACCCACTTGGTCACATAATCAACAGCTACTAAAATGTGAGTGTACTTGTGCGAAGAAGGAAAAGGACCCACAAAATCAAAACCCCAGCAATCAAAAGGTTCAATCACTAGTGAGTAATTCATAGGCATCTCATTCCTTCTACTAATGTTACCAACTCTCTGACATTTATCACAGGCTAAAACATAATTTCTAGCATCCTTAAAGAGAGTAGGCCAATAAAAACCTGATTGAAGAACCTTATGTGCGGTCCTCTCACCGGCATGATGTCCTCCATTGGGACTATCATGACATTGTCTGAGAATGTCCTTCTGCTCATGTTCCGGTATGCATCTTCTCACGATCCCGTCTGGACCTTCCTTGAAAAGATGTGGGTCATCCCAAAAGTAGTGCCTCAAATCATGAAAGAACTTCTTCCTTTGCTGAAATGTTAAACCTGGAGGCAAATACTTCACAACGATAAAATTAGCATAATCTGCAAACCAAGGATCGGAAAGAGATTGTACTTTTACAACGGCAACTTGCTCGTCTGGAAAACTGTCGTTGACTGGGATGGGATCATGCGGTATATCTTCCATCCTTGAAAGATTGTCCGCCACCGGATTGTCTTCTCCTTTCCTATCAACAATCTGCAAATCAAATTCTTGAAGAAGGAGTACCCATCTGATAAGTATTGGCTTGGGATCCTTCTTTGTCATAAGGTACTTAATGGCAGCATGGTCAGTATGAATAATAACTTTGGAATCAACAATATACTGCCTAAACTTATCACAAGCAAACACTACAGCTAAGAATTCCTTCTCAGTAGTAGCATAATTCTTTTGAGCACTATCAAGGGTTTTACTAGCATAATGTATAACATTCAATTTCTTATCAACCCTTTGCCCCAAAACAGCTCCAACAGCAAAATCACTAGCATCACACATAATCTCAAAAGGTAAATTCCAGTCAGGTGGTTGTACTATAGGAGCGGTTATTAAAGCTTTCAAAGAACTTCAAAAGCCTCCTTACAATCTTCATCAAATAAAAAAGGAACGTCCTTTTGGAGAAGATTAGTGAGGGGTCTCGAAGTCTTAGAAAAGTCTTTAATAAATCTTATATAGAAACCAGCATGACCGAGAAAACTGCGAATACCTTTGATGTCCCTTGGATAGGGCATCCTCTCAATTGCTTCGATCTTGGCCTTGTCCACCTCAATTCCCCTTTCGGAAATCTTGTGACCAAGAACAATTCCTTCGTTAACCATGAAGTGGCATTTCTCCCAGTTGAGTACCAGATTTGTCTCCTCACATCTCTGCAAAACTATATTAAGGTTGTGGAGACAATGGTCAAAGTAAGTTCCATAGACGGAGAAATCGTCCATGAAGACTTCCACAATCTCCTCACAGAAACCATGAAAGATAGCAGACATACACCTTTGAAAAGTAGCAAAGGCATTACATAAACCAAAAGGCATACGCCTGTAAGCATAAGTACCATAGGGACAAGTAAAAGTGGTCTTCTCTTGATTAGCAGTGTTAACATGAATTTGAGAGAAGCCGGAATAACCATCGAGGTAACAAAAGTGGGTATTTTTGGATAACCTTTCAAGCATTTGGTCGATGAACGGCAACGGGTAGTGATCCTTCCTGGTTGCCTTGTCCAGCTTCCTGTAATCAATACACATTCTATATCCAATAATAATTCTCTGAGGTATTAGTTCATTCTTATCATTAGGAACCACAGTTCTACCTCCTTTCTTAGGAACACAATGTACCGGGCTTACCCACTTACTATCAGCTATAGGGTAGATAATACCTGCGGCTAGAAGCTTGAGAATCTCAGTTCTTACAACATCCATCATCTTCGGGTTCAACCGTCATTGATGATCAACAACTGGTTTAGCATCGGGCTCAAGGTTGATAGTATGTTGACAGATAGATGGACTAATCCCCTTAAGGTCATCAAGGGTATAGCCAATTGCACCTCGGTGTTTACGAAGTACTTCCAATAGTCGCTCTTCTTCATATCCTGAAAGGTTAGAGTTGATAATAACAGGATATACTTTCTTTTCATCTAAATAAGCATACTTGAGCGTATTGGGAAGAGGTTTAAGATCGAACACCAGGTCTTCTTTTGGTTTTGATAAAACTAGTGGAGTGTCCCGCGCAATTGCGCGGCTAGAGTAGTCGTTGTGTGTGTTCGGTGGTTACGCAATTTTAGAATTGTTTTTCTACATCTTGATTGCATTAAGGTTATTAGGTCTCCATCACCTAAATGGTAAAGTGGGCCTAAGTGCTTGCATTTAGGAAAATCAATTTGTATTATATAGATAAAGGTATCCATGTCTACAGAAGTGAATGAGATTTAAGAAGTATTACACAACAAATTACTATTTGTTTTGTGTGCGATATGTATTCTCTTTTTAATAAGAGCGTATTTACAAAATAATAATAATCATATTGTACATTTGTTTCCTGTGTTGGACATATTTTACCTTTAATATGCATAGTTTAGTCCTAACAAAATAAGAAGCATAAGCCTTTCCTCTTTTTGTATTGAACCAATATGATAATATCTTGTGCTAGCTGAACGAACATTACAGTTATTGACATCTATATTTGAGAAATGACTATTCATAATTGTCGGTTGATAAAGCCAGAACCTCGATTTGATGGTGGTGATGTCGTTGGTCGAAATTTTTCACCAGAACTAATTTATACCTTTTGCTGACACTTTTTTACTTCTATATTCTGAAAGTAACTATTTATAAATTTCCATAGCTAGATAGAGGTTTAACCATGGCCTTAATGGTGGTGATCCATTTGATCAACCTTTTCCAATAGAACTAATTTACATCTTGGAATTGTTTTCTTGTAAACTAAAACATACCAAGCGGACATAGCTTTACTAAGATAATTAGTTGGGTAAATCGTGCATCTGTATCCCTTAAATTCTTTATTCTTTTTGTTATGTTTATTCATGTATATTAAATTAGACTTGATACACAGACACGCCATTACATATTTCTCATAAGATTTAAACTGCTAGTTTATATTCATTCATTATTCCGAATAGCATAATGTACACTATTTAGAATTATTATTTTTACCCTATTAGAGAATAAAATTGTATTTTTACCGCTGGTGTCACGTGTATTTCACCGGCAATACTATTATTACTTATATTGTTTGACAATATGTTTTACAATGAAGACATGTTTGAAAAATACATTGTTGTTCTCCTTTGTAGTTAGATTACCATACCATTTACACATTGTTAAATTTTTGGATTTTATCACTTATATTTGTTTTTATAGCAGTACGGATCAATAATTACATGTTGGCAATTTTTCCCTTTGCATCAACTTTACATGTGGGTGAGTTTACATGATGCATTTCGTCTAGACTATAACTTGTATGTGGTATGATGTTGCTAATCCACATATTTTGCCGTAACAATAGCATGCATGCCTGGTATGCATCTTATTTTATTTTCTCAACAAAAATTTATAAGTTGTTCATATCTACAAAAAATGTACATAAAATAAAGATGTAGCTCATACAAATTTGCAACTGCCGTACTAAAGAGGCCCACCCAAATCTAAAACTACACGGGTGTCCTTTTTTTCTTTTGAGTTGGCACATCAGATATTGTTGTACATGATTTCTTGCACTTACTTTGTTTCTTTCTTGGAGTATTTTTTCTGGAGTCCATGGTTTACACGCCTTCCTTATACAAATATGGACTTATTCTTTTGCAGGTTGAAATATGGGCTATTTTTTTTCTTTTAACAGTTGATGAATATATGGACTTTAGAATCCGTTTGGCACTCACCTAAAAAAGAATTCGTTTGGCTCACTCTTTTTTCTGGGTGAATCCGTTTGGCACTCTGAATGTGGACTACAAAAACTGTTCGGATCATGAGAAACTGTCGGCTATGTCCTTGTGTCTAGGAAAGTCACTTTTCTTTTCACAATATTATACACGCGACAGGTTGTATCAATTGCATGTTAAATAAATATAGTATACCTAACTTTGAAGGTGTCCTTCTCATGCACGCATGCCCTTTTCCTTCCTAGATACGTGGACCGTGGTAGATTTTTTTTAAGGTGTCCTTCTCATGCACGCATGCACTTTTCCTTCCTAGATACATGGACCGTGGTAGATTTTTTTAGGGGACCGTGGCATATTTTGGATGTGCATATATGTTTGTACACAATATTTGTATGTAACACTATATCTTTAAATCTTGGCTGTTTATATCTAAATCTTTATGGTCAAGATAATTATAACTGTGTGGATGAACATGATGGCTTATTTGACTCTTGTTTTAATTATATAATAGATTCCTAAAGGTTCAACCGGAAGGTTGTGCTTCAGGATAGCGGGTTGTCTCAAGAATATTTCATCTAGTTCATTTCTTTCCTGCATATGCAAATCATTCTCGTAGTCCTCCATATATTGCTGCAAAGGATCATTAGGGGGAATAGCAATAGAAGCAATACTTTCAATAATTTTATCATCACTAGGTAAATCGGTACCACGAGGCTGCTTAGAGAACTTAGAAAAGTTAAATTCATATGGCTCACCATTGAATTCAACAGAAACTTTACCTTTCTTGCAATCTATTATACTTCCACAAGTTCTGAGAAAAGATCTACCAAAAATAATAGGACAAAAATTGTCCCTCACTGAACCAAGTACTAGAAAGTCGGTAGGGTATTTTACCTTTCCACATAGGACTTCAACGTCTCTCACAATTCCGATAGGAGAGATAGTTGCTCTGTTTGCAAGATGAATGGTAACATCAACTTCTTCAAGTTCACAAGGTGAAATCTCACCAATGATCTCTTGATAAAGTGAATAGGGGATAGCACTAGCACTCGATCCCAAATCGCATAGCCCATAATAATTGTGATCTCCAATTTTAACAGATACTACTGGAGTACCTGAAATTGGGCCTTTATTCTTGGCTGTGACAAGGTTAGTGGAAACAGCACAAAAATTTACATTGGAATCCAAAACATCATTAGTAACAAGGTCTTTAACCAATGCAACTTGAGGATCGACCTTGATCTGGTCCTCGGGCTCATCAATTCTTCTCTCACTTTTATTTATTATACCTGTCACAAGAGAGTGCTCCCTTATCCTTGCGGGAAAAGGAGGCTTTTCATATATAACTGCAGGCAAAATAGGGTCAGCAACATGAATATCAACAGGTAACTCTTTGAAAGGTTCATGATGCTGATCTCTCTTCTTTTTAAAAGAATCAACGTGAGAGGCAAAATCCTTACAGAAATCAATCATTAGATGGGAATCAAGACCAATCTTAGAGCAAAAGGTATTGAAGTAATCAGTTTTCACATAGCTCTCAATATAATCATGCTCATAATTTATAGCGGGTTCAATACCTTTATCGATTTCCCAATCTTTGGTATTCCTCTGGATCCTTTCAATGAGATCCCACCTTTCTTCAACGCTCTTTTTCTGAAATACCCCACTAGAGGAGGCATCCAGCATCTCCTTATCCTGACGAGAAAGCCTGGCATAAAAATTTGTAAGTATAATTTTCTTGGGGAGCTCATGAATAGGACATTTGAGCATTAGGGACTTCAATCTCCCCCAAGCTTGAGCAATGCTTTCTCCGTCACGAGACCTAAAGTTATAGATAGTTCCTGTCTCCATGAATTTCATGAAGAGGATAAAACTTGGTATAAAAGAGAGACATAAGCTCTTGCCAATCAAGCAAGTGTGAGTTATCGAGAAGCTTATACCAATCTGAAGCTTTATCTATAAGCGATACGGAGAACAATTTCCTCATGACAAACTCCATTGATACACCTGCAAGCTTAAATAATGAACATAGTTGTGACAGATATAGCAAGTGTTCACCGGGATGTCTGTCTCCTGCATAACGATTAGCCAAAACATAATCAATAATACCAGCAGGTATTTTATAGGGCACAATTTCAGTAGGGGGAGGAGCAACCACCACAGATGTGGGGCGTCTTCCCACAAGCAACGATCCAATAGCAAGGTTGTCCATAAGGACAAAGAGCAGCAACAGCAAAATAAAAACAGAAATATAAAAACTTCCTTACCAGCTTCACTTACCAATAGCGCTACACTCCCCGGCAACGGCGCCACAAAACGGTACTTGATGACCCACAACCGTAAGGGATCTATTGCAGCGTTTTCGATAAGTAAGAGTGTCGACCCCAACGAGGAGCAGAAGGTATTGATAAGTGATTCTGAGCAAGGAATAACTGCAAGCACTGAAAGATAACTTTTTAGGGGTTTTCTTGATATAAGCAACAGGAAAGTAAAAGCGAGCAAAGTAAAAGGCACTGGAGAGTAACAAGTGGCCCAATCCTTTCTGAGCAAAGGAGAGGCCTATCAACTGAACTTATAAAGGCTAAAGTGTTCTTGAGGACACACGGGAGAGGTAGTCATGTGCTTTCGCCATATTCCGTATCGGTACTATGTGATGTGTTGATAAGTGTTGAGTGGGTGGATCTATGCTAGTACACCCTCTAGACTAAGATGAGTGCACTCTTATGATTAAACACCTTGCAAGCATCCGCAAATACAAGATAGTATTTAAGGCAAAAGCCTAACCATAGCAATACGATCGATGATCCATTGTTCCCTTGTGCAAAAGCGTGCGAACTGGGGTTCAGGTTTCTGTCACTCCGGCAACCCACCGTAAGCAGTCTTTGTACACAATGTATTCCCCTAGGTCCTTAATAAGGCGAAGTGTTGAGTGTTCGACTCACACAACACCACTAGGAAAATAACAACACAACTTAAGTATCAAACAACACATATTACTTCAACATCATATGACTACTAACAACAAGACTTCTCCCATGTCCTCAAGAACTAAAGTAACTACTCACAAGACATAAAAGAGATCATGATCAGTGGAGATAGATGGATGATAAACAATCTGGACACAATGATATTTCTCCAACAAAACTCAATAGCATTCACCACAAAGTAGTAATCAACACCGATAGAGTAGAGAGGATAGATAGTACGGATTACAACACAAGTTGCAATTGTGAGATGAGATTTGATGAAGATGGAGATGGTGCTGATGTTGGGGATGATGTTGATGATGATCTCGATGATGCTCGTGACGATGGTGATAACGATGGCGATGATCTCCCCTTCCAGGAGGTGATCTCCCCGGCGGAATCTGCCCGCCAGAGATGGCTTTTCTTCTCTGTAGGTTTCCGCCACGGAGCGGCGGCGGAACTCCGTAAACTCTCTCCTTTTTAGGGTTTCTGGATGACGAGGAGTATATAGGCCAGAGGGGAGAGCCTGGAGTGGGCCAGGGGCTCCAGGCGCCCTCCCGGCGCGGCCAGGGTGGGGGCCGTGCCAGGTGGCCGCCTGGGCACCCTGTGCCCCCCCTCTGGTTGCTCTTTTGCGTATCTTCGTGATCGTTCTGGAAAATACCCTCCGTCGATTTTCAGGTAATTTGGAGGTATTCTTCTTCAGCAACTCAGCGTCCACTTTTTACCGCTGAATCCTGCGTCTCCTGCTTCGGCACCGGAAAGTTGCAAACTGTGTAAAATAGGCCAAAACAACATAAGAACATCATCATAATGTGAAATATATCAATGAATAAGGATGAATTACGATATAAAATAGTGATGCATTTTGGACGTATCACCTGGTTATTCTTGCCCTGATCTGAGCGGTGGGGGAACACATTGATCAGTGCGACGTCATCACCTCGGCTAGCATGGCAGGTTCGTTCAAGAACATTCTCGACTCAACTAATAACATCATTACAAGGAACCCAAGGGTCCAGGAGCAGTTTGATATCCCCTATCTTCTTCGCCGTGACCCTGCTGACCGGCGCGGGGACGAGGGAAACCTCGCCTTGTGCAAGTTGATGCCGCTTGATAATGTTGCGTATGATGTTAAGATGCCATCGTTTGAGGGAAATCATTGGGCAGGCGCAAATGGAGATTGGATTTTTTATATTGGGTACAATTGCGAGTGGGAACTTGTGAATGTGTACACTCGTCAGCGGATTCCACTTCCAAAAATCTCTGAGTGCCGTGAGGTTGAGCGCACAGATGATCGACGTACGTTCAAATATGATCATGGTGACTGTTGTCTACAGAAGATAGCAATTTCTCGAGTTCCCAACCGCTCCTGGAATTACAAGAACTATAAAGTTGTTGCTATCTTCGACAAGTTTGTTGCTGTCCTTCATGGTTCGACTGGATGGATATTGCTCAAAAATCAGTTTCTATACACGCATGCGTACTGCGATGCAATTGAATACGAGAGGCTTGTGTTTGCTGCCACCACTGGTGGCACTGTTTTTGCATGGGATCCTTATTGTTTCAGTATGTTTGTCTTCCACCGTAATTATAATTGTTTCATCCACATGCATGCGAGTTAGCAAGTTTCCCTTCTGTACTAATTAACCTTCTTCTTGTGTTTCCATGGTCCTATGAACATTCCACCACCTATACTTGAAAAAAAATTATAACCAAGGGGGAGATGACGATGGTGATGATCACGAGCATGAGGACAAGCACGGCCCATATGCTCACTGGTGGCTGGCAACTAATTCCAATGGATCACCACTTCTTGTCTGTATAGAGCCCACTGCTGATGTTACTACTGAGGGAGCAGGTGTTGTCTCCAATGGTCGCAATCTCCGGACCTATTCCAACACCCGTTGCATGGTATTCGGGATGGATACTAGTGTGCTAGGGCCAACACCTTTTCCTGGTACAGTATTGATAGTCTTAGATCAAACTTGCTCTTCCTTGGACAAAACTATCCAATGATGGTGAAAGGCGATCCAACTGTTGTTGACACAACGTTACTACCATTTATGAGAAGCAATTGTATCTATACATCGGACATTGCGGTGGCTCCATACCCTGGTCGTGATATAGTAGGCCGCTTCAGCCTGGATGATCAGTCCTGCATTGGTCTCGAGATTGACACTAGCTGGCCCTTCCCAGAGAATCACTTGTGGTTCAAAGCAAGTGTTTCCAACGCCGAGGATTGGTTGAGTTGAAGTTCATTTCATTGCTTGTTATTTGTTGTGTGATGAAAACTTTAGTATTTATAATGTATCCTCGTTGTCGTTGTGGGTTGATGACCCGTTGTAGGTAATAAAATGATATGCATGTGATAAACTTACTAAATTTATGAATGTCTTTCGAGTCGCTTCTCTGAGTGGGTGCTGCGACGAGGAAAAATATATTTTCCAAATACATAATTGTACATGCATTGCAACAGGTTATTTGATGAGGCCAATCAACAATAGTACACTATTTGTACTAGCTTCACATGCTGCACTATCTCTACGTCTACGTACGTAATACAACAAGTTTTAAACTTGAGACCAGCCACCCATCCTCACAAAGAACACTTTTTAACCTAGGAAAGAATCCAGGAAATTTGGCCACAGTGTGAGGTGGGCCATATGTTAATGTGTTCGCTGTACGTAACCAGCACCTCGAATCCTTGATACTACTACTATAAGTAGTAGGAGTAGTAGGGTGGCATGGGCCAAAACGAGAATTCACGACCAGGAGTACGGCACACGCCACCAGCACGAATTCCATCTGACACCATATTTGTTGGAGTCCGTGATACAACAATCTCTTCAACCTCGTCATTTCTCTAACTCAGCCATCACACGGCGGGCGAGGTGGGGGTTTGCCGATAGTCGGTTTCCTCAACTGCGGTCCCACTTGTAAGGCCAACTCCAACGCATGACCCCAAACGGATCTCCATTTTGCCGTGCGCCAAACGCGCAGACGCATCCCGGCCGCGTACATTTTTCTTTGCAAACACATATCTTTTTTTCATCATTGATTTTTTGGTACATGGAAATACATCACCAAAATTTTGACTAGAAAAACAAGAACCACAAGAATACATTTCAGAAGATATCCAACTTCCGTAACTGCTCCTGTAAGTTGGATTAGTGCCTTCTTGATACATTCATTGTTGATCTGCGGAGGCTCGATCCTGCATGCTTCTTTCTTGTTCGAGTGTAAAGAAGTAGACGTGTCTAGCCTCTATTCTATCAACAAGTGCACTAGTCTCATCTCTAGCCTCTATGCTAGCTAAAAGTGCTAGAACATCTACTCCCTCCGTCCCAAAATAAGTGACTCAAAAATGACTCAATTTTGTACTAACTTTAGTACAAAGTTGAGTCACTTTTGAGTCACTTATTTTTGGGACGGAGGGAGTACTAAATTGCACTCTATCAATATATCGTTGTACTCTTCTTCCCAATACCAAAAATTGCATCCATTCTACACAATAAAGTTTTAAGTTAGCACAACTAGTCTAATCTGAGAGCACAACCGAAGATTTGGTCTAGTTCTTCCTCCTTTTGCTGACACGTGGGACATCCAGCATCCAGGTCGTGTCATGCAAGAAAATAGAGTGGTAGTTGAAGCCACGTGATGTGCATCTTGGGTTAAACTGTAAATGGAATCTTACTACTCTTGAGTAACTCCAAAAGCGGCCACCGAAGATATTTATTGGATTTGTTTTTCATCACCAGCACGTTGAGGTGAAAGATGTGCAGGTTCAGTGGGTCCTCTTGGGTTTTCACTGACATGTGGGACCGCTTATGAGCAAACAGACGATGGGCTCCGCGCGTCTGCTAACTGGCTGAGCATGGACTCCAGGAAATTTGTTCTACGTAACCAACACCTTGATATAGTGGGATGGCATGGGCCATAACTACCATTCATGTCTAGCAGTACGGCACACGCCACCCACACGAGTCCCATCCGACACCAATTTTCTTAGAGTCCGTGCTACAACCATCTCTTCTCCCTCCTATTTTCTCAGCCATCGCGTGGTGGGTGGGGTGGGGGTTTGCCGATAGTCGGTTTGCTCAACTGCGGTCCCACTTGTAAGTGAACAAGCATGCATTCCCCCTTGAGCGGCGTGCCGTACCAACCGTGTGGGGGTGCGACGCGAACACGGCAGGCTTTTCCTTTCGAAACTTGTAACTTGTAAAATTTGGTTCTGCTCCATGGCGCGACCAATAGATAGAAATAACGATTTTCCCTAGAGTAATGAAAAGTTTGGTTTTGGCTCGGTTCATGCGTGGAGTACGTAGGAAAATTATGAAGTTGATGCGAAAGGTAAGATAATTACTAGTAGTACCATATACTACTACATGGATTTGATAGAAAGATAAAGATACATACGAATCCATGAACCACATCCTCACGCCCTAGTGCACCGGGTCACCAACCGACGTGTGAGGAGCAGCAGCGTTGGCGGCAAGCTCAACGTGCTTCTGAACAATGTCGTCCAAGGTTGCCCTGCGGTCCAAGAAGGCCAGCGTCCTATCGTCGTCCTCTTGCATGTAGAAGTCCTTGTGGACGATTTGCGCGTAGACGTGGGTGATTATGTCGATGGTGTCTTGCTGCGCCAGGCGCTGCGTGGTGAGCGTGACCTCGAGGTGGACATTCTCCGGCGCGACGGCGGGCAGTCGCAGGGCCACCAGTGCATCGAAGAGGTTGTCACCATATAGTTCATTGAGGGTGGCAGGCATCGCAGAGCCTGGGTGCATGGGCTGGAGGCGTACATCAAGGTCGTCCGCGAGCTTCTTGACGATGGTGAACTTGTCAAGGAAGCTGACAAGGACCTCGTCGAACAAGGAGACGAAGTTGTCGTCCAAGCGGCCCCTCGCCCTGGCGGCCTCAAGCACTACTTGGAGACGTGCCTCGGTGCCGGGCCGTAGGCCGACATCGTGGACCATCTAGCACAGCCGACTGATGCTCGCACTCATCGCCTCCATGGGTCTAGCTTCTAGTCCTCGCCCCTATACTGCACCTGCGTTGAATTCACATGCGTGTTGGCTATCTACTCCTCGCCCCTCTACTGCACCTGCCTTTGGCTGTATGACAGGTTGGCCAGCCACCCGTTGGGCCCACGTGTCATACACCCAAAGGCAGGTGCAGTAAGTCAATGAAGTTGCGTCCCCCTCTTTGCCCGTGCATGCTTTCAATGACTTGAGACTACCAAACATCACATGCAGTGCTTAATTAATTGCATGTAATCCTATTAAGTAGCAAAAAGACATTAAGTTATATCGCCGATAGGAATAAAACAATACACCATGTATTTATTTACAGAGGGAGTAGTACATTTTTTGTGACATGCATTACTAGATATTGCTAGTCAAATACTAAATCCAGATGGACGTGGTAGTACTACTAAATCTAGACGATGGTGCTAGTACTAGTAGTAGTAATACTACCAATGTAGTAGCACTATACTACCCGTTGGTTAAATTATTAAGTGCTGCTCCTCACAGTGAAGTGACAATACTGTACGCCGGAGATGACACCTGAGTATAGGCGCCGTGTTCGGCATACCATAGTCAGCCTCACCGTCTGCAGTCACTATCATCATGGTTGTAGACCTAGCCTGCTTACAACTAGCCGTGTTCGACATAATTTCCCGTGCGTAGATGCCCGTGCATTGCACGGAACACCAAGATTGGGGGGTGGACAGCGCCGGCAGGGGCCATCGCGCCAGATTTTTCCATGGCCTTCTAGATGTGGTGGGGAGGAGATAAGGCTGATTGTCAGAGACAAGGTGTTGTTTGTAAATAGGGAACAAGTGCGGGCATCTTTTTTGCAAAACTGGAGAAGTTTGGTTTGTATGTGTCAGATCTAGATCCGACGGCTATTGGTGAAAGACGGCAGGCACAACATCATCACCAACTCAGGACGTGTTTGATTCGCAGGACTTTGAAAATGCAAGAATATGACACGGCAATATTACAGGTTTCAAACTGATATTACAAATGTTAGGAGTAATGCTGCACCTATGAAGAGGGAATTACTAGGAAGTTTACGTAAGAACTTTCATTACTTTAGGTGGATGCAGCATTATCGTACAAACTAAAATCCACCTCCCTAACAAGTCACTAATGGACAAATAAATTTTCGAGTCTCTGGCCACTTGATGTTCCAGAAACAAATTCAGCTTCTGCGGAGACTTTGTCATTTAGGTTTAGACGCTTGCGATGATCAGCACGCCATTCATTGTTGCGCTAGAGAACACCAAACCTCATTACCTTGAGCACACTTGCCTCCAGAACAAAGAACCTGGCCAATTTAATCTCACATGTGCTGCCTCGATAGTCGATCAAATCAATTTCTGCAAGATGGAGATCAAGGCATTCAATGAGATTGTTATAGTGCAGCACATTTTTCACTTTCGGGTCTTTTTTATCTGCAAAAGAAGAGAACATATTAGAGCAGCTGGATGTATAAGATTGCCGTGATATCAAGAGGTACCGATATCATTTGCTCATACGATAGGGTTGGCTGGCTAGTGATATTTTTTCACTCTCTCTCTCTCTCTCTCTCTCTCTCTCTCTCTCTCTCTCTCTTTCTCTTTCCTCTCATTTAACTAGGAGTACGTGAAGAGCTTGGGCATTTGTTGCCTTCCACTATGTGGCCGATGCCATATTTCGTAAAAGTATGCCACATAATACGCATCGATGTCAAATCAAAATATTTTGGCACCGCTCTCGCGATGTGAGAGAGTTGGCACCGCTGTGCACACAGACCCACATGTATAAACAAATCAATCAAACCAACTACACCAGCCTCTCACTCTCCCAAACAAGTGTTTTTATTGCCTCAGTCCTCAATGCGTCCTCAATTTACTAGCGTGCGGGGTGCTACCCCAAGTGGTTTCAACTCTGCTTACTTCACCGCGTGTCAGATGGGCCTCTAGTTTACTTATTTTCACCCACTGCCACATGGGCCAGCACACGAAGATACAGAACACGAGCTGACAAGGCAGCATGTGGACTGGTTAACCAGTCAACTAAACAATATACGAAGCTATACGCTGACACAGTGAGCGTATAATCCATCGGTATAGAGTGTTCATGTGAGAGGGGAGGCCCGTGAGAGATAGCAGAGAGAGAAAGAGCTACTCCCTCCGTTGGATAATGTAGTTCCAACATTTTTTTAAAAGTCAAACTTTTGAAACTTTGACCAAGTTTATAAAGAAATTACTTATATCGACAATACCAAAGATAAATGATAGTATGAAGTAAGTACATGTTGTGATGAATCTAATGATCTTTCCAGATGTAAATGTTTTTCTCCACATATACCTAGTCAAACTTTTCTAAGGTTTGACTTTTCAAAACATCCATATGCTTATGGACGTGAGAGAGTCCCTAACTAGGGAGAGAGAGAGAAATAGAAAGAGTGAGTGAAAAAAGTGTGTGTGCGTGTGTGAAAGAGACATGGACAACACTCGATAAAAGTCGAGAAAAAATGTGTGTGTCTTATGCAAACATATCACACATGCATCTTCGACAACGGAAGCAAGGTGAGGAGATCGTGTGTGGTTGTTTGCAACCGAGAAAGCAAGAACCCTGGCACGTGGCCAAGAGGGGCCTGACAAACAAGGGAGAGAGGTCGAGAGAGATGTTGGGAGAAAATGCAGACATGGGGAGGAGAGAGTGTATGTTTGTCATAGAGAGATCCTCTCGAGATCGTGATGTGACTACATGGGTGGGAGATCGAGTGACAAGGTGTGTGCGCGATAGAAGATACCCCAAGAGATATAGAGATAGACGTATGGAGGGAAGGAGACAATATGTGTGTTCCTGATGGCTAGTGAGAGATAATCATACTTAGGGGGGAAGTGCTTGCGCCTATGATGGAGTGAGGGATTATGGTACTTATTAGGGGGGGGGGTGTCACGTAGAGAGAGAACAAGGGCGGAGAGTGTTGGATCGGTCTATATGTATAGCGTGAGTGAGACATGTGTATGTGTGAACCAGGGAGATATAAAATTTGAGAGAGACTGAGGAGCCCCGATAAGGCCGAGTGGTGCGTCAGATAGCTGAGAGGGGGAAAGAGATATTCCATCCGCTTGATAATGCAATGCATGTAACTTTTTTAGAAGACAAACTTTGGAAACTTTGATCAGGTTTACACAAATATTATTTATATCTTCAATACCAAAGATACATCATGCGAAACAACATCTCATGGTGAATCTAATCGTATATGTTTGTCGTTCCAGATGTAATTGTTTTTCTCCACGTACATGGTCAAACTTTGTGATGTTTGACTTTTCAATAAATCAATATGCTATGGACCGAGGAGAGTGCCTAAGTCGAGAGGGATCAAGTGCGTGTCAAGGAGAATGAGTAAGTGTGCAAAAAGAGTGTGTGTGTGAAAGAGAAAGTGACAACAAACGTTAAATTAGAGAGAGTGTGTTTTTTCGTTTCTTAGGTGAACATATCACGCATGCATCTCTGAGATAGAAAAGCGAGGCAAGGAGATACACGAAGATAGCTAGTGTATAATTGTTTGCAACGGAGAGAGACACCCCTATAGCACATGTCCAATAGAGGTCTGGCCAACAAGGTACAAAGGTTGAGAGGGACACATGGAGAACATGGACGCATGGGGAAGATGGACGCGAGAGGGTGTGTTTACGATAGAGAGACCCCCTCGAGATCGTGAGGGGGCTATATGGGTGGGAGATCGAAGGAGGTGCGTGCACATGTTTGTGATGGAGACTAATATTAGCTAGTCATATATATATAGGGGGGACTGTGTGTGCCTACAATTGAGTGAGGGACCATCATATTTGGCTAGCTAGGCATGAGATAGTGTGTGTGTGTTCGTGTGAGATGGAGAGAGAACGAGGGAGAGAGATAGAGTTTAAGATGGGCCTATCGAGTGCAAGTGAGATATGCATGTCTATGTCTGACCCGGGTAGATGGAGAGTTTGAGAGAGAGTGGGAAGAGCTCCGAGACGACAGAGTCGTGCATGAGAGAGTTACGGGCAACGAGCCAAGGAATTTGTGTGCGTACGATGAGTGCACCCAAGATATCTAGCTTAGACTAGAGAATCATACATAGTGTGCGAGAGAGACCTATAGATGGAGTATATATGCATGCGAACTAGAAAGACCCCCCCCCACGCACACACACAAAGAGAGAGAGAGATGAAGAGAAAGAGAGAGGACCAACAAGGTTTGTGTGTTGGATGCGTGCGACAGAATTGAAGATTGTCGGCGCGCGAGAGAGAGAGAGAGAGAGAGAGCAGGAGTCTGGGAGAGGGGGAGGTCGCGTTTTATGCATCAAAGACTGATATAAACCATGTTTCGATATAAACTTGCATTCAAATATTTAAAATGGAGAACATGTTGTGTGCAATCCACACATGAACGGATATATGCATATATCAAACAAGTTCATTAATTTGACTTTCAACACGTTCATGGAGTACTATAATACTGTACAACATGCTATTCGATTGAGGTGTTCAATTTTGGATTTAGTTCACTATTTGGACCTGGTGAACGAGCTATTTCATTGAATCAAGATATTTCATTTTGGGCTTGATTCCCGTTTTTGAGTGGGTCAACTATTTGTCATATAGTAAATCGCTAGCAACGAGCATGTAAAAACACATTACTCCCGAGCATCATCTCTCCATCTAAAAAAGAAGTGGCAAGCTAATATTTCTAAATTTGATTCGAATCGACTTGGAAAGGTAGACGTGGATGCTCGTTCTCCCAAATTTTGAACGAACCGTTAAACATCCTCTGCTCGGTGGAATTCGCCCGAGCAAATAAATTGGAGACGCGAAATTACCGTCCTATGTGGGAGACGCATTAATTGGCCCATTGTGCATTGAGGGTAGGTTTGTAACTTCATCCAAGCGCGCCTTCTCCTCGGCCGAAATGACATGTGACGAATAATTCATAAACCATGGTCGGCAAAACACGCTCTCCTCGCTTGAAATAGCTCGCACCCACTATTTGAAAACACGATCTCCTCGCCCGAAATCGCTCGCGCCCACTATATGTCAAAACATGCCCTCCTCGCCCGAAATCGCTCCCGCCCACTATTTGGGGAGAAGCAAAGCTACTCTACTATCCCCGACCCTCAGTACATAGACCCAAGCCGAGAAGCCTAAAGGAAGGGGTAGAACTGTAACTCCCCCTCACATTTCAGACAAATGCGTACATGGTTCCACTCCCCTCCCAATACCCCCCCCCC
>LR738714.1:356332515-356455922 GCA_902687465.1 Secale cereale | reverse complement strand
CTCGTGGGTGCCAAATCACCTTCTCCCCGGAAGCTCCCTTCTCCCGAGCCGCGAAACCTCAGCCCCTCCTCCATGGCGCCCCCACCGCACCAATTTCACAGTCGCCCTCCTCCCTAACGCCGGAGACGTTGTCCATTTGTCGTCGTCCACTAGGTCGTGTGCCTCTTACTCCATGCTGCTGGAGCTGCCTCGACGACGGTCGCGTGAAACGTATCAGAGCCGATTCACCCCCGCCGTTGTTCACAGCGCCGGAGCGGCTCCAATCTCGGATCCGTCCAGAGTCCCGGCGCTGCTTCCCCGTAACCGTCGACCGTCGTGACATCGTTGTTTCCCTGCCACCGGTGGCCACCGCAACCGCGCCGGCCTCACCGACTCTGTAGCTGGACCTACCTACTTCACCATGCCGCCATATAAGTCGCACCCTCATCTCAAATCACTTTATTTAGGCATCTGTTGTCTGAATTTTTATTCTGGGCCAATCGATTCCCAATGGGAAGCAGCACCCCTCGAGGCGGCGGAGCTCCTAGACTGCCGGTTGGCTGGTGTCTAACATAAGGGTGCGGGGCCGCAAGTTCACCGCGGAAGCAGCGCTTAGATGGCTATCTTAGAGTTGCGTGGGTTCACGGTATTGCCGTCGCCGGATCTGGATGATGGGGAGTCTTTGTGGATTCGCCCGGGGGCGGCGCAACCACGGCAGTGCGGTGGGGTAGGGAGCAGGGTTTTGGCTGGGGCCACGGACGATGGAGGCAAGGTGCTCTGCCGCTGGTCGCTGGCTCTTCGGGGAAGATTCCTAACAGTGTCAGCCGGGAGGCACAAGACGGCCATCAAGCCATCCGGCGTAGAAAGGACAGTACCAAAATAAAATAAAATCGTGTGACCCCAATTTAGTCTCATCCAACAGACATGTGACCACTCTCATACCTTGCTGTTGATCTCTTAGTGTATTTCTTCAGATCAAAGAGATGTGTCTTTCTTAACATTATGCGTTATCTACATCTTCAGCCACACCGTCTTCCGACTCACCGCAACTGCTCCAACAAGGGAAGCATTCACCAAAAGGGTGCTATAGTCCCCACTCAACAGTTCCCTGCAATGCGCGTGCTCGACATATACAGCCTCAACAATTGCAGGGCCATCGATAAGTCAGCACATGATGCTCACTCCTATGGATGGCGGCCAGATAGGTTTTACCCTTATCTTACTTGTGTGCAACATTTATGGCTCTATTATTCATCTAAGCATGGAAAATAGATTATCACATTTCACTATATATTCATGTTGATCTCTTACGGGTCTTGTTCAGGAGTTAACGTTGTTCCATAGTTCAGCTAAGATACTTGTTCTTTAGGTAACGTTGTTCCATAGTTATAATCCATCAGCCAATGCTATCCCACGGGCTGGTGACTATAATATTATACCACTTCTAGTATTACATATGTTGTTCTTTAATACTTTTGTGTGCCATCTAATTAATCTCGAGTACAAACGATACATATTCTGTAGCTTTCATCTGTGTTCTCCCTTTAGTTTTGTGACCTGTTGCTGCTAGTTAACCGCAGTCCTACTATTTATGTCATCTCCTACAGGCACTCATTACATAAATCTAACTACTATTTGTCTTCCATGCATGTCAGATATAATTACACACACTGATATATCCACAAGAACCTCAGGGAGCAATGCAAAGGACGATAAACTTGGTGTCAATGATACCCAATATGATGGAACATGTAAAGGCAGTTCTTCAGAAGACTTGTTGAATCCTCTTCACCCCACCAGGTCCTTGCTCTAACTTGGCCCGTGATATGGGTACAACATGCATATAATGTCATGGAGTGTATCTACTCTGTTGCAATGCGATGTTCTTAGCATGCTGATCATGCATGTAAATATGTCATGTCTTCCTATTTTTCAGTACCTATTCCATTCATGATAACATGTTTTCAAATTCAAGTACTGTCATTCTACTCTATCGCAATGCCATCTTCTTAATTTGGACATCATGCTTCTGAATATCTTATGCAATGTTATTCATCAGTACGTACTTCAGCTGTCTACCATGCCATGTTTTTTTACATTGAAGTGATGTTCTAGTGCTCTGTTGCAGTGCCATCTTAGTTTCCCAATCATACACGTGTATGTTGCCTTAGTTTTTTCTGTACGTATTCCACTAGCATACAGTTTTACATTCAACTAGTGTTTTTTTTATTGTGCTGTCATGTCGTATCCCTAGCTCTTACACCATACTCCCTCCGTCCGGATTACATGTTGCCGAAATGGATAAAAAAGGATGTATCTAGAACTGAAATATGCCTAAGCCCATCCATTTTTTTCTAGATGGAGGGAATACATGTCAATATGTCATGCCTTTCTATTCTTCAGTACCTATTCCATCTCTCTGCTATAGCATGTTTTATAATTGAAGCACCATTCTTCTATTCAAGGGATGCAAGGGGAAGACGACTATGTTAGAATATGAAGGGTTACAAACCAGGTCTTTGCAAAAGATCCAAACGCCAGGAGATAATAAACCAACTCCAGTTTTTATAGATACTGCTCCAGCATAGAGAAACCCAACTCCTACTGATAATAAGCAGATTCCAGTGGCCAAAGAACTAGTCCGCTCCAGTCTAGCAAAAATATGTCAACTCCATTCTAAGAAGCGCGTGCATATCCTTGCATCATGAAATTTTATAGCATGCTGATCATATTTTCTACATGTTTCTTACCCATCTCTATTTTAGAAAATAAGCTTAACAGATAGAAGAATTTCTACACTGGTATCATCTGTGAGGAAAGATTCTTGCAGGAATTCTCTATACTCCAATGCAGATGTAAGTACCTGTTGTATATCACTATATTTTTACATCAGCATGTATTTTGTTAATCGACGTGAATCCAACCTTTATCTAATCTAAATTTAGTTGTAGCCAAATGTATGATTAAAGGCCACAATGTTGATTTTTGTAAGGAAAACTGTCTGGTAGTTTTGCATCCTGAGCTGCATGAGTGTATATCTCATATCAGTGGGTTTGATTACTTTGGTTCTGTAGTGGGTTTTCAGTGTTTTTTTACTGTGTTGTCCCGTCGTATCCCTAGCTCTTACATCATACTCCCTCCGTCCGGATTACATGTCGCAAAAATGGATAAAACTGGATGTATCTAGAACTGAAATACGCCTAGACCAATCCATTTATTTCCGGATGGAGGGAATACATGTCAATATGTCATGCCTTTCTATTCTTCAGTACCTATTCCATCTCTACTGTAGCATGTTCTATAATTGAAGTACCATTCTTCTATATAAGGCATGCAAGGGGAAGACGGCTATGTTAGAATATAAAGGGTTACAAACCAGGTCTTCACAAAAGATCCAAACGCCAGTAGATAATAAACCAACTCCATTTTTCATAGATACTGCTTCAGCACAGAGAAACCCAACTCCCACTAACAATAAGCAGATTCCAGTGGCCAAAGAACTAGTCCACTCCAGTCCAGCAAAAGAATGTCAACTCCATTCTAAGAAGCGTGTGCGTATCCTCGCATCATGAAATTTTATAGCATTCTGATCATATTTTCTACATGTTTCTTACCCATCTCTCTTTTAGAAAATAAGGTTAAATGATAGAAGATTTCCTTCATTGGCATTATATTCGAGGAAAATATCTTGCGGGAATTCTCTGTGCTCCAATGCTGATGTAAGTACCTGTTGTATATCACTATATTTTTACATCAGCATGTATTTTGTTAATCGGCGTGAATCCAACCTTTGTCTGATCTAAAATTAGTTGTAGCAAAATGTTAAAGGCGCCAATGTTGATTTTTGTGAAGAAAACTGCCTGGTAGTTTTTCATACTCAGTTGCATGAGTGTACTATCTCATATCATGCACATTACTGAATTGTAGTGTTGCTCTGGTTGCCCATTCATTCATTGTGTCAATGTTACTTTCGTATTACCTTACGTGGCTGATGATAGATGTGCCATATTGTGTTAATTTGGTGTTGGCTAGTTGCCCAAACTTTCGTTGTGCCAATGTTGCTTTCCTATTATCTGACTTGGCCAATGATAGCAATGGTAGTGTCTTAATTTGGTGCAGGTTGCTGAAGATAAGAAGACAAACTCTGAAAATAGCAAGGCAACCCCATTGTTTATTTCCAATAAATCTAGGCCAAGTAATATGCCAATAACTCATGATTAATCTGTTTGGTTCCCCTCCTAATTTATGTTATGATGCAGTGGTCGAGACACTCTCCCCTATCAATAATACAAGCCTGCCAAAATCGCCATTTGAATCTGTTCAGTATCCTCTGTCTCGAATGCAACGGAAAAAATGTATGTTTGTGAACCAATTAATGGCTGGAGGAATGATGGAAATGGTGGAGGAAATAGAGATGCAGAGTTGTGCGACACAACAACTGATCAATGTTTTTAGATACAGTGTAGCAAAGCAGCAAGAACTTGCCCATATGCTTATGGGCGTCATCCGTGCTGAGGTTTCAGATTGTGACGTTGTAGATCGTTAGGTTCTGTTCATTTATTTGCACTGGCATCAATCTTTGGTTGCCCAGTGGATGTAATTTCCTGTAATATATGCTGGA
This sequence comes from Secale cereale, assembly GCA_902687465.1. Lineage (NCBI taxonomy): Eukaryota > Viridiplantae > Streptophyta > Magnoliopsida > Poales > Poaceae > Secale > Secale cereale. Next base: position 356,451,322 of record LR738714.1, on the reverse strand, counting down.
TGTGCAACATTTTTTCCTGTATGCCATACCTTTGCTTGATCGGTTTTGGTCCTGTGCATAATTGCTCGTCATAATGGGCTCAAATTATCTAATTTGGCCTAAAGACATGTACGAACTTTAGTGGGCCCATTAAGTTAATGGGCCGTTACCAGGCCGAAAGTTAATGGTCGGCCCTCTTAACTCCCGGGTCGTTAACAGGTTGACATCGAAGCGGGCAACAGGTGGGCCCAATTAATTTCACGGGTCGTTAACAGGCCGTTACTAAGTTCGGGCTACGTATGTCCCAACTATACCATGGGCCTTTAGCAGACCGAAAGAGACAGCGGGCTTGTACTGGACCATGAAGAGCATGGGCCGCTAAGAGGCCGAAAGTCAAGTTGTATTGTAAATGGCCCAACTGTGTTGTGGGCCTTTAGCAGGCCGAAAAAGAAACCGGACTGGTATTGGACCATGAAGGGCATGGGCCGTTAAAAGGCCAAAACTCAGGTCCGACTACAAATGGCCCAACTCATTTATGGTCTGTTAACAGGCTGAAAGGCACACAGGGCCGGGAATTGGCCCAACACTTAAATGGGTCGCTAAAAGGCCAAAACTCAGGTCCGAATACAAATGGCCCAACATATATATGGGCCGTCACCAGGCTGAAATACACACCGGGCCGGAAATTGGCCCAACACTTAAATGGGTCGCTAAAAGGCCGAAACTCAGGTCCGACTACAAATGGCCTAACTGATTTATGGGCCGTCAATAGGTTGAAAGACACACCGGGCCGAAAATTAGCCCAGTATTTAAATGGCTCGCTAAAATGCCTAAAGATGTACATCGCCAAAATTGGCCCATCCACTGAATGGGTCGTTAACAGACCGAAATCTCATCGGGTTGATATTGAGCCCAAATATATAGTGGGCTGTTAACGGGCTCGAACTGACGATGGGCTGCAATGGTGTAATCTTTAACGGGTCGTTGACGGGCCGAATTGGCACATCTCGTATGGGCCGTGGGCTTCAATGGACCTAACACAAGTTGGCCTTATATGGGCCGGCCTGCTATTTTTTACTGGGCCGGCCTTTTTCACAGGAATGGGCCACTGTTGGGCCATGCCACGTGTCGACCTATCATAGGCGCCTCCTGTCCAATGAGTGGATGGCATCTGTCCAAACGGTGAGGAAACACGTGTTTCCTCCGGCCAATGATTATTTTACACGTGGAAAATCCCCATTGGTTGGGGCTGTTATTGGGTTATCGGATCCAAAACCGGACCCGATAGCTTAACGGCGTTCCGTTACGGTGGATGCCATGTGTTGGTCACCCTTGACGAAAGCACTTCTGTGACACGCGATTTATCGTCATGGAAGTGGACACTTTCGTGATGATAATTTTGGTAATGTCATGGAACACTTCTACGATAGCACAGGTATGATAGTGGTCGTCCAGCCGGGCAAAAATCGAGGCTATATGGGGAAGTGGAGACGCCCACGTCCCGTGTGTCATAATTTTTTCATGGATGTACATGCATGACAGAAAACGTGACCTACTGTGACAAACATGTATCATCACGGAAGTGTATTTTTTTTGTAGTGTGAGCATGTAACAGCGGTCGTCCGGCCGGGCAAAAATCGAGGCTATATGGGGAAGTGGAGATGCCCACGTCCCGTCAGTCACCACGTGTCAGTCAAGGCTGCAGGCTTTTGGGGCCCACGGCGCTCCGTACTTGGCCGTTGGCTTCACCGCAAAGCCAAGCAGGAGCGCACCTTGGGTCCGGGGGCTACTGTCGGTATTCTGGGAGTGGGGGTACCCAGACTTTCCTGCAAGCGGCCTGGTACGGCCCAACATCTTCAGGGACCACCCAAGACCCTCGCGAGGGGCCAAGCCTCGCAAGGCGGACGACACATGGCATCCCCTGAGGCAGCCTCGCTAGGCCGGCTCGTGAGGATCGGAGATATCGAGGTGAGGGACACCTCGCGAGGTCCTCGTGACGTGAGCAGTGACGACCAAGGCCAGGAGGGCGCCAGCGGGTGTAGAGTGCCAGTTTCCTCTTTGGTGCTAAAGGAGTAGGTGCAGGCGAAGAGTCCCGAGGCATCAGGCAAAGGTTTCCATATCAGTGCAACAAGACCAAGACCAGCAGGACAGCAGAACAGAGGTCATCGCTGAGCCCACGATGGCGTCACCACCAGAGCCTTTGGCAGGCGAAGACCACCTTTTGTCAGGATATCTTGTACTAGTTGTCCCCCTTCAAATTTGGTCGTTGTGGGATCCCTTCCAGCTCAATATTTGGGAAGAGGACCCGGGCCACTATAAATAGGACTAGCCACCACCCTTGGGATCATCTCATCTTGAGCTGATCAGATAGAAGGCCACACACCACAAGCTCGCCCGAGCACAAGAACCCCTCTCCTCGGGAGGCAGTTCATCCATGTACTAGTTCTTCATCAGCCTACAAGGCAATCCACCACACCACACTGGATTAGGGTATTACACCATAACGGCGGCCCGAACCAGTATAAACCTTGTGTCCCTTGTTCTACGAATCGGACGAGCCAGGCCTAGGGTTGTTGAGTAGATGAGCTAGGGCAGAAGGAGAGATCTTCATGCGCACCCCAGAGTACGAACCTTAAGGGTTTTGCCGAAACCCGAGATCCGACAGTAAATGATAAAAACAGATATTTTGATGTGGAATGCTACCTAACATATTTAGCAATGTGTTTCTTATTATTTTGGCATGAATGTTCATATCCATATGATTCAAAACAAAAGTTCATTGACACGAAAACAATAATACTTCAAGCATACTAGAAAGAAAAATTAGGACGTTTCAAAAATAACATGGCTAAAGAAAGTTATCCCTACAAAATCATATAGTCTTGTTATGCTCCCTCTTCTTAGCACAAAGTATAAATCATGCCCACCACAGTGTAAGCCAAGCAATTGTTTCGTACTGTCGGACTACGGGCTCCGCAAACCAAAGAAGTTCGAACACAGGGGCGTGAACGAAGATCTCCCCACTCACGTCTACCTAGCGTCTCGCCCTCGTCCGGTGAAGAGATTCAAGCGAACAACAAGTAAAACACACACGAATTTACCCAGGTTCAGGCCACCTTGCGGTGTAAAACCCTACTTCCTGCTTTGGTGGATTAGCTTCAGGAGGGCTTGAGTATGAACGAGTACAGTGGTTCCTGAGCTCAGGAGGGTCAGGAGGCAAGGGTTCTTGCTCCTTTGTGTGTGGGCGGAGTCTCTCGATATGATTCGCCTCCCTCCATAATGGAGATCCTAGCTACTTATATAGGCGGCCAGGGTCCTCTTCCCCCGAAATGTAGCCATTTTGAGCGAGAACACAAGGACGTTCCTATCCTGACAAAAGCAGTCTTCGCCTGCAAAGGGATCAGGCGGTGACGCGGTGGTGGGCTCGGTGGTGACATCCTCCCTGTCGTCCTTGCGGTCTTCGGTCCTGTTGCATCGAAGGGGAAACCTTTGTCCTGCTCCTCGGGAACCTGCGCCTGCGCTGTCTCCTTTGCACCAAAATGGCAACTGCGCCGCTCGCACGCGCTGGCACCCGCTGGCGCGGTGTGTCACTGCTTGCGTCACTGCCTCCTCCTGAGTCAGGCTTGGCCTTGGATTCTCCGCCCCTTCGGAGCAACCTAGCCAAGGCCACTCCTGAGGGGGTCTCGATGTCGTTCTCCTCGCGAGGCCTAGCCCCCTCGCGAGGGTCTTGAGCAGCTGGACGATCAGCTGGGCCGTACTAGGCCGTAGTAGGAGCGCGTTGCGGCCCACAGACAGGCAAGTCTGGGTACCCTGGTTCCTAGGACGCCGACAGTAGCCCCCGGGCCCAAGGCACGCGCGAAGTTGGCTTCGGGGCGACGCCTTAGTCGAGGACGAAGCGCCACGGGCCCCAAAAAGGCTGCGGGCCAGGCTGGCGCGTGACGGTTGGATGTGACGTGGGTGACTCTGCTTCCCATGCAGTCTCGGCAACCGCGTAACTTGACAAAAGGGGATGTCTTAGCTGCAGAGGGGTTATCGCCTCCTTTCCTTCCAGCCCAGATCCCCTTCTCCTTCGCCTCTAGCCTTCCCAAATCGCCTGCATCCTCCAGCACCTCCAGCAATGGCGAAGAAAAGCAAGGGTGCCGCGCAGGTGTCCGGATCTGCTTCCTCCCTCGAGGCGGCGCTCGAGGAATCCATCATCACCGCGGAGGGGGACTACTTGGAGGTCCAGTCCTTCTTGTCGAGCGTCCACAACAAGCATGGCCCAATGAAGATATGGATTGGATCCACCGCGGCGCGGATCTTGTCGAAGTCTTGCTACCCCTTCTTCCTCCACAGCATCTCCGTCGGGCTCCTGCCGCCCTTCTCGGAGCTCTTCTACGCCATCCTGGACCACTACCAGGTCCACGCCCTCCACATCCAGCCTCGCTCCATCTTCGTCCTATCGCTCTTCGCCTTTTACTGCGAGGCGTGTGTGGGGGTGAAGCCGACTGTCGCCCTCTTCTGCCACTTCTTCTCCATGCGGAGGTACGACGAGGGTCCATGCTTGGGTTGTGTCTCCTTTGTCTTCTAGCGCCAGGACTGCCGGCTGATGATAGCCGGGAAGAAGATAGACTCCCACTGGAAGAGGTTGGTCTATCTGGATACCCAGCGCACTCACCCGCTGCTGGCGCTGCCTACCGCCCGTCCGGCGAAACGCGCCGGCTGGAGCTACGCGAAGCTCAACAACTCCCTTGCCGAGCCTGTCTTGGCAAGGATCGAAGCCGACCTGGGCTCGAGGCTTGAAGGGGCCCAGATCGTGAAGGAGTTCCTGAGGCAGCGGCTGGCGCCGCTCCAGGCAAACTCGCGCCCCATGTGGGAGCTAATGGGGGATGACGACAGGCTTTGGGTGCGCTCGGGGACGCTGGCCAAGGTCGACCTGGACCTTGTCTTGATCACTCTCCTGGGAATGGTTCCTGAGGACCTCTCGGGGGCCCACCTACCGTTGTACAGTCGTCCTAACAAGGCTGAGCTGCTGAAGGCTGTGTGAGGTTTCGGGGTGCCCGTGGCTGCTCCGCCCACGGTCGACATGTCCTCCAGTGCCGACGAGGGGAGCGATGAGGAGGACTCGGAGGAGACCCTAGGTGACGAGGACCGGGTTTACAAGGGGGGCACCTCCGAGGAGTCCGTTGAGGAAGTGGCGTCAGGCGCATGTGCTGCCGGACTGCGCTAGGCGACCACTCTGCGTCGATCCGGGCGCGCTGCGTCCGGGGGGAGCAATGCGGCGACCCCGCCTAGGAGAGTCGTGCCAGCGAAACTGGTGACCGCGGCCGTGCCCAAGTACATGGCCTCGCGCCTTGCCAGGATCCGGACTGCCGGCACGCCTGTAGTGCCAGCGGCCGCGGCCGACCTGCTGATGAAGAGGAGGGCGCGCCTCGCCTCCGATGAGTAAGTGTGCAATCTCTCGTTATTCCTCGGTCGCCGTGTTCCTGACGTACTTCTCTTGGCCCAGCAGCCTGGGTGGTGTGATGAAGAAGGTAAATGGGGAGGTCACGTCACGGTACCTCGCTCCTCCTGTCGCTGCCGCCGCCGCGGAGAAGGGTGCCACAGCTTTGCGCGCCTTGGCCAGCCGGGCCACCGAGTGCGCGGTAGCGGTGGCGGCTGAGGGCGTCGTTGCTCTTTGCGAGGCCGCGGCAGCTCCTGCTCCGGCTGCCCCAGCGAGGAGAGCTGGAGCCCTCGAGCCCCTGGTCGAGCATCCGATCTCGGCGGGACCCATCCGCCAGCTGATGCAGCCTGACCCTGAGACCTTGGAAGCCGCTTCCGCTGCGCTGGGTCGGCTCCATGACGAACTTCAGGGTGGTTATGTCCGTGCGATGGAAGGACGCCTAGGCCTGATCTCTGGGTGGCTCCTGGCAGACGAGTCTGCGCGGGCCTCCTAGAGCCAGGCCTCAGCGGTCGCTGCCAAGGGTCAAGAGGAATCCGCGGCAGCCACGCGGGCACGCGACGCCACGCGAGCTGACGCGGCGTCCTCCGAGAAGCGCTGCCATGGGGTGGAGAGAGAGCTGGAGGCCCTTCACGAGGAAGGCACCAGGCACGCCCTGGAGCTCGAAAGGTTGGAGGAGGAACTCAAGGCACAGAAGGCTGAGACGTCCTGGCTGCAGCAGGAGCAGCTTGCTGATCGCGCGAGCCTGGAGAAGCTGAAGGCCGAGGCTGAGCAGGCCAACGCGACCCAAGCTGCGCGCGACAAGGAAGACGCCCTTGCGGCCTCGACAGCGGTGAGTTGCGAGGCCCTCGCCGCCTTCGAGCTCGAGGCCCGTACGGCGCTGCGGGCTGCTTACGAGGAAGGGTTCGAGAAGCCACTGGCCACCCCGGAGGATGGCCCCGCCAGGATCCTCGCCGCGCTTGTGAAGTACCTGCATGAGGTTACAGCCGTGATCAGCCAGTTAGCAGACGTCAAAAGTCGCACGCTCCTTACCTTGGCCCTGACGCAGGTGTGCGGCCACCTATGTCTCTGTGATCCCACTCTTGTCCTGGCCTCGCTGTCCGAGCCCGTGACCGCGAGCATAGAGGGCGCGGCTGCTGAGGCCCTGGAGGCGAAGGTCAAGGAACTTGTGGAGGCGTTCCTCCGGGTCGCTGCTGCCGCGGCCGAGGAGGCGGAGACTGGTGATGACGCGCTTGGTGATGCCTGACATGTTCCTGTCCAGATGAGAGAAATGCAAGTGCCTTGGGGAGGCATAAGAACTCACTTGAATTTGGAGAACTTGGTATTATTGTAATAACTAGATTTGAACTTGATGATTTCCATGCTTGCTTCCTTTCATGTTTGCTTAGGTGCTCTGCGTCGGCAGGGCCCAACCCCGCGCATACCTTGATCGCCATTGAGCCCTCCGGGTGACCGGGGTTATCATAATAACTAGACTCAAGGAATTAGGGGCTACGTGGCTAGTGAGGCCCCTGGGTCGCGATGCCTAGGGGTCCCCCTTGTCGTTTAAGCAATCCCGTTTGCGTTCTGTGTTGGCAAGGCCCATCCCCCGCGCATACCTCGACCGCCGTTGAGCACCGGGCTCGAGGGGTGAGGGGCTACGTGACTAGTGAGGCCCCTGGGTCGCGATGCCCAGGGGTCCCCCTTGACGTACGAACGGCTCTCATGAGGGAGAACGAGGACCATACCTTGCTCACGAGCCTTCGCCTAGGATGGGGGTGCGAGAAAGCCAGGTGTCTGGGCACCTGGTATGGTGGCGTCTTCCAGGCGTGGCCTGAGCATAGCCCCCATGCCTAGCCCCCCTCGCGACACCTATCCAAGGACAAGATGTGAGCGTCGTGAGCTAAAAAGCTCCCTGAGGTTGGTGCGACCGCTGGGGGCCGCCCTCAGTTGTTTATAACTAGCGCGGAGCATAGGGCTACCTCACTTGCGCGGAGTGTGGGCATAACCGCGCCTCGATCGTAGCGGCCAACGCGGAGCTTGGTGCTTCCACTAGTTCGTGGGCATAACCGCTCCTCGATTGGTTCTGCCAGCACGGAGCATGACACTTCCACTGGACCGTGGGAGGGAGCCTCCCACCGGGAGAGACTCCGGGGCGTGTACAGCCCTGTCCTGACACGTGGCTTGCACGGCAGGACAGCCAAGGTGTATATGGACCCTTCTCAGAACGAGCTGAACGACTCTGAGGAAGTTCTTGTGAGCTTACGAATCACTCACGAGACCCTACCCTGAGGCGGGTTGCGCCCGAGTCTTCTTCTACAAAATGTGTGTGTCGACCTATGCCGAGTGCATCTCTAGAGGGCATCGCATGAGAAGGCCGCAGCACCAACGACCTCAGGAGGTGGCGTTAGCGGGACCGGCCTGTAAGACAGATCTCAGTCGCTGGATTTATCGACGCTGTAGGGACGGACACGAGCACAGACGCCGTACCCAGTCTTCTCATGCAACAGTCCAAAAGAAAAAACAACCGGCGCACGGTTCCCGCATGAGCGAGGCACCTGCCACAGGCCCTACTTACCCATCTACGATTAGCCCATGCGAGAACAAGGCACCAAGGACCACGGGAGGTGACGTCACGGGAATGGCTCGCGAGACAGAGTGCAGCCCTTGGATTTAGCGACGCTGCAGGGACGGACCCGAGCATAGACGTCGTGTTAGTCCTTAGTCATGGGGCGGTCACGAGTGGGCTCGCAAGGGCTCATGACCTTAGTGGTGGTAAGAACTCCATGCATGTAGATAATGCAAATAGGAAGGAGCAACTAGCCTTGGTTTACGTGCAAAAAGATAGCTACGGGAGGTGAGCCCCCAGCAGCTCGAGGATGATGCAGCCCGGGGGGCGCCCTCGATTGAATACCTGAGACATCACCTGACACTTGTCGAAGAAGAGTTGGTGTAGCTGAAGACGCGAGCCGTGCGGGTTGCCCCTGAGGATCGTCGGGTTCCTGAGGCCCTCAATGGTCACGGGGGTCCGGCTCCCGCTCCAACTGGACCGCCCGCCACTGAGCATCCCGAGCCCCCAAAGCCTGTTGCGCGAGGCGCTGGAACGTGGGGGCTGCGTTGCGGAAGTCGAAGAGTGTGTGAACGTAGCTGCAGGGGAGAGCCCTCCTCCAGTCGACCGTCGTCGGCTAGAAGGGCTCCAAAGAAGCGGCTCGGTTGAGGCCCACGACGTCGATGCAGACGCAGAAGTGGTTGCTCGGGTTGCGGGTAGGTGAGCTTGGTATCATGCAGTTACGCCCACCGCGTATGAGCCTTGCGTACTGAAGTTCCTCTGTAACCTGGTTGATGAAGTCCTGAGCCCCCAACGCTGTACGGCTCACGCTGGGCTCACAAAAACGCGCGTCGAGACACGCCTGCAGGTGGTGCCCGAACACCTCCCTCAAGACGCTGGTTAGACCAGAGACACTCCATAGGAGAGCCCCCGAGCCCGTCCTGAGAGGGGCGTCGGGCGCGCCTCCCTATGCGAGGGTGGAGGGCGCCTCGTCGACAGGCGCGGTCCTGAGCCGGAGCCGTCAGGAGCCCCTGCGTCCTGAGGTCCGTTGGTGGGCAGGTTCTTCTTCTTCTTGGGGGTGGTCTGCAGGGCGAAGACGGCTCCATCCTTGTCAGAGCTCTCGACCATCGCGGTCTGGTAGGCGCGCTCCAGGGAACGCACTGCTTCCTTCTCGTCGGAGGCGATCGTGATGACTCCGCCACTCCCGGGCATCTTGAGGATGTTGTAGTCGTGATGGGCCGCTGCCATGGACTTGGCGAGGGCTGGATACCCAAGGATGGCGTTGTACGGGAGGTGGATGTTGGCGACGTCGAAGTCGATGAGCTTGGTGTGATAGTTGTCGCGATCACCGAAGGTGACGGGGAGGCGGACCTGCCCCATCGGGAGTGTGGAGCCATCCATGACTCCGTAGAACGGCTTGGTGTCATAGGGTCAAGGCACGGGATGAAAAGAGAGATTGCAACCTATGTTGCAAAGTGTGATGTGTGCCAAAGGGTCAAGGCTGAATATCAGCGACCTGCTGGATTGCTCCAACCACTCAAGGTTCCCGAGTGGAAGTGGGATAAAGTCGGAATGGACTTCATCACTGGACTACCAAGGTCGAATAGAGGACATGACTCCATCTGGATCATAGTCGACCATTTGACCAAGGTGGCCCATTTCATTCCTATCAAGACTACCTATTCAGGCAACCAGTTGGCAACTCTCTATATCAACCGAATCGTGAGCCTCCATGGTGTTCCACAAGAAATTGTGTCCGATCGAGGCACCCAGTTTACTTCAAGGTTCTGGAAAAGATTCCAAGAAACCTTGGGAACCAAGTTGTCTTTCAGCACAGCTTTCCACCCACAGACCGGAGGTCAGACGGAACGAGTAAATCAAATTCTCGAAGACATGCTCCGAGCCTGTGTCTTGGCATATGGAGCCAAGTGGGAAGATTGTCTCCCTTTTGCCGAGTTCTCCTGTAAGAACAGTTACCAGTCGAGCCTTCAGATGGCACCATTTGAGGTGTTGTACGGACGCAGATGTCGCACACCCCTCAACTGGTCAGAGACTGGAGAAGGGCTAGTCTTTGGACCGGATATTCTCCGCGAAGCACAAGAGCAAGTCCAACTAGTCAGAGAGCGTTTGAAGGCAGCCAAGTCAAGGCAGAAGAGCTATGCTGACACTCATCGTCGGGACATGAGTTTCCATGTCGGGGACCATGTGTACCTACGGGTAACTCCTCTAAAGGGAACCAAGTGTTTCCATGTTAAGGGGAAACTCGCACCATGGTTCATTGGACCCTTTGAGATCACTGCACGACGAGGAGAAGTGGCTTACCAGTTGGAACTACCACCTGAGCTATCCGATGTGCACAACGTATTCCACGTGTCACAACTCCGGAAATGTCTCCAAATTCCGAACAAGCCTGATCTCTACAAGGATGTTGATCACCAAGCCATTGATCTCCAGCCTGATTTGACCTACCGCGAGAAGCCCATTCGCATTCTGGATGAAGCAGAACGACGAACGCGAAGCCGTACCATCAAATACTTCAAGGTCCAGTGGAGCAACCACACGGAAGCAGAAGCAACCTGGGAACGTGAAAACTAACTTAGATCCGAGTATCCCGATCTCTTCTAAGACCTAGTTTAGGAATCTCGGGGACGAGATTCTTGTAAGGGGGGTAGGTCTGTCACACCCTGCATTTTGTAACATGTCATTTGCATCAATGAAGCATGAAAATTTGGACCAGCAAATTTTTTTGGCATCATTTGGCTTTTATTTGGAATTGAGTCTTTCTTCATATGTTTTTCATGTGCTCATTAAAGTCAACTATTACCTGTTGTAGTAGTCATCTCCATACCCAAAACTTCGGCCCAATGATCATGCCAAGTGTTATATCGCATTATAGTATTTTCTTATAAAATTAATTTGGCCAAAATGTATTTTTAAAATTTAGTATTCCAAAAACCCCTGAATTGAGGTTTGCACTGGAAGTGCTTGATTTAGGGTGAGAAAATTATTTCAAAAAGTATATTTGACACCTAGTAGTCATAGGACTCCCAGAAACCACAAAAGTATAATTTTAAAAGTTATTTTCCTATTTTATTTAAAAGCTTTTTCTTAAGGCCAGAAATGGTCTTTAATAGGGGAAAATTATTTAAGTATTTCAAAAATATTTGCCAAAATTCAGGGAGACTCATAGGACATATATTGTCCATATATAACAGTTTCAACAATTGGTCATGTTCAAAATAATGGGCTAATCCCTCCAAAACCCTTTCTGGATATTTCAAGCTTTTGAAATATTTACAAAGGAAATATTCTCCAAAAATTCCAGGGAAATTCTATCATGTCATATATGACATATTTGATGATCTTGCCAAGCCCCATGCCTTGGGAATCAAGATAACATCCTCAAAACCCTTCATAACCATTCTGTCCATATCTGAAGTTTGAGCAACTTTACATTGCCAAACTTGTCCAAATGCTCTCAAACTTGGTGCACATGCTAGAATGGCCTAATAAGGCATCTAGACCAAATGGCACAAGATTTGGAGTAGGGAAACTTGATCAGAATACCCCCAAACCATTTCTGTTCAAATTCAAATTTGAACAACTTTACATTACCGACTTTTTACCTGGAGCTTCAAACTTTGTGGGCATGATCATAACCCCAAATGATGAAACTAAACCAATTGGTGCATCAAGGGGAGATGATTAGCTTGACTTAAACAAGATGAAGCTATTTCTGTTGTTTTCTAGGGTTCACCAAAGTTACATTGGCTAGTTTCTTCAAATGAGCCCAAATTTGGTGAAACGCCCTATTTCCATATAACATTCAATCCTGTTAAGTGTCATGGCTAGTGGAGATCATTTGCTAGTCCAAAACTTGATCAAACACCTTCTGCCTTTTTACCAAAACTATCATCTTGACCCCTTTTACTATTTACTTTTGCCTCAGCTTTCTACCACAGCTTCATCTAGTTACATTCTACCTCAAGTAACTCCCACATGTCCACAGCTCCATGATTGAGGGGTGAAAACCCCAATTCACCTTGCTGGACAGCCAAATTCTACCTAGTTACCAGCTTCACTCCTCTCTCATTGATCATCCAGAGCATCCAAGGCCTCATCTAAGTTGATTACTTCGTCCTGGACCCCCCAGACACGGCGGACACGCCCAGAGAGCCAATGGCATGCCATGGCATGCGATAAGCACGCTCCAGAGCACGCTACAGTGCGCACCTGCACTGTAGCTTTGCCCAATCGCTCGCCTCCGACCACCTCGTGCTCCCCCCTCGCGCCTAACGATGCGCCTCGACGTCTGCGACTCCCCCCGGCATTGTCCCCCTCCTCCTCCTCCCTCCAGTGGCCGCCCTCGCACGTGCGCCGGCCGCCCGCAAGCTCCACTCGTCGGCCTCACACGCGCGCGCCCTCTGGAGCATCCCTCGCTCCCCCTCTTCCTTCCCTCCGCCCTGGAATTCGTCCAGCAACACCCCAGACTCAATCCCATCGCCTCCCGTGCACTGTGGCGTCGAGCAGAAGCTCGCCGGCGCACAGGTTCACGGGACCTCGCCGCTCCCCTATAAATAGGGCCTCCGAGCCCCTCCTCTCTTCACCAACAGCCTCCTCTCCCTCTCAATCGCCTCCCTGAGCCACTCGCCTCTCCCCAGACCCGCCCGAGCTTGAGATTGAGCACGAGCTCCGCCGCGGCGGCCTCCCGTCGCCAGCCCAGTACAGGCCACCCTAGCTCTTCCTTTCGTTCGATCTAGCACCGCAGCACTCCACTGATGCGTTTCCCTCTCTTCCCCCTCTCTGCAGCTGCCGGAATCGACCGGAGCAGCGACCTCCCGACGCTCCTCCGCCGCAAGCCCTCGCCGCCGGCGAACCAGGCCTCTCCGGCGAGCCGCACCACCACCACTTGAATAGCGACTCCTCGCTGAACCCATTCCTGCCCGTAGCTCGCCTCGCCGAGCACCCTATCGCCGCCGGTGAGCTCACCGCCCCTCTGGCCGTGAGGTTGAAGATGACAGGCGGGCCCCGCCTGTCATCCTCACCCCCCCCCTCTCGCTCCTCTCTCTGCCACTGACCGCCGGGCCCCGCCCGTCAGGTTTTAAAAAAAACCTGGCACACGCGCGCTGGCTCTCGTGCGGTGGGCTATTCGCCCTGGGCCGTGCACTGTGGCCGTTCTGGCCCAGTGGCACTATGCCTTTTCTCTTTTTCTTTTCTGTGAATATTTCAAATAATTCCACATAAATAAATAATTGTCCAAATGAATTAATTCCAACTCCTAAAATCTTGTAAAATTCCAACCTATTTAATGGTGTCACTTTCACACATATCCATGAACCTTTTCTGTTCTGTTCAAATTTAAATTCATATTTGAACATTAAAACTTCTGTTCAAAAATCCTTAGATCCCATTCTGCAACTCCAAAACTCCAACTAAGAATTTTTGCCATCTTAGTTTTCCCTCTAGTATTTAACAAAAATAAGTTAACATTTTTCTAAGCACTTTGATTTTTCTGTTTTTATTGTGGTCTTATTTTCTCGTTGTTACTTTGCGACGAATAGATACCGTATTTGACGAAGTTGCTGAAGAAGAAGGTGGAGAAGGATTTGAAGACTTTGAAGACCAAGCCAATCCAGGCAAGCAGCCCTTTGACCATGATACACATGTGTTCTTCGGAACCCGTTTGTTTCCGAATGCATGATGATAAGAGTTATGGTGGTGACCTAGTTTAAAACCACCACATGATGCATGCTTTGCTCTTGATCTTGCTATGTGCTAGATGCATTGCAAATGACTAGTAGTGATGCTTAGTGATGCATGTGTGCCATGATGCCTTCGTGGTTGCATTCTTTTTAAAGACCCCATCGGGTGCCACTTATGCCCGGGGAAAAAAGATGAGATGGGTAACCACTTGATGACGAAGTGGTGTACCAAGACAAGTGTGTGATGTTTTTCAAAGGATTGGTTTAAGTTGCGACCGTTATTCCAACCATACATGTGCAACCACTCTACCCCTTATGGGACGGGGCGTTATTGATTACTTAGGCCGATACTAGCATGGTGCCCGCATTACTAGTGACGGGAATACTTGAGGTCTTTCCCGGGACGGGGTCGTGCTTGGATAGACGACCATGACTGTTTTCACAGGGCACCGGACACACCGTTGGTCCCTTCGTGTACACGTGACATTGAAAATAGGGCAAGTCCCATGATCTATTGATTGTACTCGAGGGCTGTGCACCAACGAGTGGACTCTATGTTAGTGTCGTCTAAGGAAAGATAATGACCGGGTGCTTCCCCCGAGTACTTGAGGTACTGCGGGATCGTGGGTGACACGAAAGCTTCCCGGATCTTGTGGGTAAAGTGTACAACCTCTGCAGAGTGTAAAACTATTCGAATAGCCGTGTCCACGGTCAAGGACAGTTGGGTAACCACTCTTGGGCTACGTCCAATGTTTGCGAAACCTTGGGTGTGTGTGTATGTTGAGTCAAGGTGGTGACTTGACTTATTGAGTTGAATCATATTCATGTTGATATCGGTAACCTGTCCTCGAGGTTATGAGAAATTATTGATGCATATACTTGATGGTAGAATATTTATTCTAGCTCATAGCTAGATTGCTCATTGTTGTTCAATTGCATTGTTACTTTGAACCAAATCATGGGTTGCTTGCGAGTACATTCAAAGTACTCATTGGCTTGCCACTGGTTATTTAATTGGCCAGGCATGGAGGAACAGGAATATGAAGAAGAGTTCTATGGAGACGAACATGCGAACTAGGATGCTATCCCAGTCAGAATGCATGTAGGGTTAAGGCAGATGGCATGGGTTCTACTTATCATCGAAGACTTCCGCTATTTGAGTTATTTGCTATTCAGCCCTTGAGGCTTTATCTATGTAAGACTTGGCCATAATGGCCATAATTTGTGTAAGACGGTATGTATGGATGTAAGACTCTTGTTATTCAGCTTCTGTGTGTTCAGTGAGCATTGATCTCTGGGATCACTGTACACGTGCATTCGGTGATCTCGACTTGTAAGTTGGGGTCCCCACACTTGGTCGGGTGGAGCTGATCATAGGGGACCTGTGTCACATCCCTAGGTTAACCCCTGTGGTCCTTGCCTGATCATCATGTCATCATGTTTAATTTTTGTTAAACTTGAAATGGGGATTGTTCAAACCCTAGCACCTTGAATTTCAAATAGGTCCAGTCAAAAAATTGCATTCAATGTTTCCAAAATGTTCCTAATATTTGTTGGATATTTTTGGCAAGGCTTTTGCAGCAAACCAAAAATAATGGACATCTTTGTGGAATATTTTGGGCATGGAATTTAATTTATTATTGTATTTGAATTTGGAATTATATTCATAATATATAGAATATATTTTCAAATAACTTTGAAATGTTTTATGTGCTTTTGGAAAAGTCCATCTAGCAACACAAAATTGTTCAGAGGGTTTTTGGCACTGGTTTGAAACTGATGAAATTTCAAACAGTGGCAAGATTCAAATCAAAACAGAAAACAAAAAAATAGAAAAGAGAAACAAAATGTGGTAAGGAGGGAAGCTTACCTGGGCTCACCTGAGCCTGCCCAGCCCACCTGGCCTCAGCCAGTCACCCCCTACCTCTGCCAGTAGGCAGAGGAGGGACATCGCACGCACGCCGAGCGCGCCACGCACCTTCCTGCGTGCCTGCATCGTCTGCGCCACCGCGACGCCTCGCGTCTTCTCCTCGGTGCTGATTTGACCCCCTGGACACTACTCTCCCCTCCTCTTCTCTCTCCCTCGTCCCCTCCCACCATGGCCGAAGCCGCCGTGGCCGCGCCGGCGAGCACCACCGTGGCCACAGCCCTCCCCACGCCCCCGCAAAGTGACCACGAGCTCCGCTCCGTTCTCCACTTCTTCCTCGCCGAGTAACGCACCGTGGAAGTGCCTGCAACGCCACCATCGTCGCCATCCTCTAGCTCGGGTTCCGCCGAACGCCATCGTTGATTCGCCGCCCACTGCACTTCCCCGAGCCCACCGAGTTGCGCTTCGACCTCGCAGTGAGCTCCTCCGCCGTTCCCCCCTGTCCCCGTGGCCCGCAACTCGCCGTAGCCGTCGCCCCCTTTCTTATCGTAGCCGCCGCCGCACGGGCTCATCGCCAGCGAAGCCTCGGTGACCATTTGGCCCCGCGTGTATGTCCGTTGCACTCGCCACATCCCGTAGAGCAACCCTAGCGCGACAACCAGCTCATTTGCAAGCTGCAGCACCAACCCCGCACCCACCCGAGCTCCAGCCGCCGCAAACCTCGCCGTCGGCGCTGTTTCCGGCCACCCCAGGTCGAACAGCTTGCACCGTTGGATGCGGCCAAGTGCCAGCTTTCCAACGGGACCAACCGCGCCCAAAACCGCCCCTTGTACGCGAAACCCGACCCTCTTCGGCGAGTCACCGCAGCGGAATGAGGTCGCCGGCGAGTAACTCCGGCGTGCTGACGTGGCATCGTCGTTAGTGACTAACTAACCCAACCTAGAGTCACTGACAGTGGGCCCCAGTGCCTGTTAATTAGCTTAGTTAGGTCTAGTTACTTACTGTTAGATGTTGTGCGACTGACTAGTGGGCCCAGACCCCACTGACAGTTTAATTAGCTCTTAGCTTAGCACTAATTAACTCTGTTAATTAGCTGTGACACTAACATGCCGGGCCCACATGTCATGTTTGACCTAGACCAGCCTTTGACCCTCCTGACATCAGCATGAGGTCATGCTGACGCAGTAAATGTTTTTGGGATTTTTAAAATAAATCAGAAATGATTTATTTAATTCAGAAAATGCTTTAAACTTCTAAAAATCATATAAAATCAACCGTAGCTCAGATGAAAATAATTTATATATGAAAACTGATCAGAAAAATCCAAGGAATCTGTTTATGGCATTTTCATGCATGTTTGAATAACTTACAGCCACTGTTTAGGGCAATTCGTATAAATGTCATTTGAATAATCACATGTGGAGTTTGATTTGAACCCTGGGTTCAAACCAACTTCATTTAATTGTGTTGCTAGCTGCATTAGCTCAATAAACATCATATTGCCCTGTCATGTTCATGCATCATATTGTTGCATTGCACTGATTGTGTTCTTCCTCTGTTTGTCGGTTTTGCCCCCTCTCAGTAGACGACGTTCCGACGATGAGTTCGATGACACCGATGAAGAACTATTACTATCTTCAGAAGTGCCAGGCAAGCAAACCCCCATTGAGCATCCCGATACAATCCCACTCTCTCGCTCCTGCTCTCTTTTACTGCATTAGGACAACAACATTTTGAACTGCTTTTTGCTGCGGTAGCTGAACCCTTTTCCTCTGCATGACCTGTCATTGCCACAGTAAATAGTTGAAACCCACTAGTATGAGTAGGAGTTGTTTGAGCCATGTTGTGCCTACTCGTTCATGCTTTCTGGTTATGCCTGCTATTGCTTAGAGTCGTGTCAGGTCTGATTCATCGGGGATGAATTGGAATGTGGTGAACATGTCCTACTGTGTGTGAGCTAAGTGTGTGAACACGATTTGGTAAAGGTAGCGGTGAGAGGCCATGTAGGAGTACATGGTGCGTTGTCTCACTAGAACCGTCCTTAAGAACTGAGTTCTGTGTAAGTTGTCCAATGACTAGTTACTACCACACATTGGGTTCCGGTAACTCGACCCCTCTCGACTTATTAATCAACTAGATCTCTATCCAGGAGTTGCAACTAGTTTCTGGTGTTTGTAGGTAGTGTTAGTAGTCTACCAAGTGGCACACGGTACATGTGGGCTTGGGGCAGACTAGACACCGTGGCACGGTGTACCAAGCGTAGATCCATCCGTCGAGGTGGGCTTGGGAACCCTGCGCACATCATTTGGGGCCGTGAGCGACACCCCGGCCGGATCTCCCCACGGATGGAACCCGAATAGGCGATAAACCTGGACGAGAGACTTGTGTGGTTAGTCAGGTCGTGGCCGACACCCTCGCCAGGCTTCCGCTTGAAGGTTGCCGAGATACACGATGTGTACATGGCGGTAAGTGGCGAGAGCGTGTGTGAAGAAGTACACCCCTGCAGGGTTAACATGATTTATTCGAATAGTCGGGTTCGCGGTTATGGACTTCTTCGATGCTTACGTGGTACATAGACAAGTGAAAGTGGATACTCTAAAATGCTCAAGACAAGTGTGAGTGCTATGGATGGACTTCTCGTAGGTAGACGGGAATGGATCCATAGTGGTGTATTGATTGGTGAATATGTGGACTCGTGTGCGCCACCTCAAAAGAGTTACTTGCAGTCATAGTTCAGGATAGCCACCGAGTCAAAGCTGGCTTGCTGCAGTCAAACTCCACCACCCTTTTGTTGATACTGATGCATATGTAGATAGTTCTGATGTAAGTCTTGCTGAGTACCTTTGTACTCACGTTTGCTTAATTTATGTTTTGCAGAGAGACTTCAGTCTCGCTAGTGGTTCCGCGTGGACTTCGACGTTTATGTCAGGACCCTGATCCTAAGTCACACCGATCTAGCTGTAACACGTCATATCACTTTGCGGCCTCACGCACGGTAACCCCACGGGTGCCACCTTACCTGGCCCGGGACCGTTTGCGCATTTTGGCACACGTATATGACAGTGTCGCTAGCATCCATATGACAGAGAATCCGGGCCGACATGGCTAGTTATAAACCAAAAGTGGCACTAAATTACAGAGACAGGCATCCATGACCCAGCAACGAACGTGTCGGTCATCAACGTATGAACCCAAGTCGTAGCAAGCTACATGGACTTAAAGGAACAACGCGTGACATTTCCCCTAAGGGACAGACACAGGAACGAAGAAGGACACATGCCGGCCAGCCTACGTGTTCCGAGCAGTAGCAAGCTACCAAGGCTCATTGGAATCACTAGGAGGCATTTCCCTGTAAGATAGGCTACCAAAGGGAAACAACTAGGTGTCGGATCCCACACATACCAAGCATTTCAATCATACACGCAATATGCTCAATATGTGCAAATACAACATTGCATCACAACAGAACTCTATGACTCAAAGTACTTTATTTAAAAGGCTCCAAGAGCCATACATAACATATTCATACAGGTAGGGGTCACATGACCCAACACTCAAGTCATACAGTCATACAAGCACAAGCGGAAGCTACATGTCTGAGTACAGACAACTTAGAAAATAAAATAGGCTTGGTGTAGCCTGACTATCTACAAGGCCCTTCACAAGCTCCAGATCACCGTCTGGGTGTCAAGCTACTCGTCGACGTCAACGTCTATGTAGAACCCATCAGCAGGGGCAGGGTTCTCCTCTGCAACAGTTATTAAGCAAACATGAGTACAAAGGTACTCAGCAAGTCTTACCACAGAACCTATCATACATGCAAAATTATCAAAGGGGGATAGTGGAGTTTATAGCAGAATGCCAGCTTTGACCTTGGCTAACCTATACTACAACTCTCAACGGATTGCAAGATATTGTTACGAACACGAGTCCACTAATCACCACATCAAATACACTACCGAGGATCCTCTTCCATCATCCTACGGAAGGGCCATCCACGGCACTCACGCTTATCTTGAGGCTTTTAGTAGTATCCATCAACTTGTCTATGAACTGTAAGAGTAACCAAGTAGTTCGTACCGCGAACAACGGCTATTCGAATAGTTTGATAACCCTGCAGGGGTGTACTTCTTCACACATGTTTTCACCACTTAGCGTCTGCACACGACATGTGCTCGCAGACTTCAAGCGAAAGCCGACGTGGGTGTAGACCACGACCTAACCAACCACTCAAGTCTCTCGTCCAGGTTTATCGCCTATTTGGGTTCCATCCATGGGGAGATCCGGCCGGGGTGTCGCTCACGGCCCCAAACGATGTGTACAGGGTTCCTGAGTCACCAAACGGGCAACCGGTACACCGTGCCACGTACCTGTCGCATCACAGCCCACCCCGAGGGTCAGCGCTGTGCACGACCTCCAGTAAACTATAAACACCAAAAACTAGTTGCAACTCCTGGACAGAGTACAAGGGCAGTCAATAAGTCGAGCGGGGTCATATTTCAGGGCCCAATGTGTGGTAGTAACTGTAACTTGAATCACACACACAGATCTCGGGTCCTATGGACGATTCCAATGAAACAACCCACCATGTACTCCTACATGGCCTTTCATCGATACCTTTACCAAGCGTATTCCACACTTCCCTCTCTTTATCGGTAAGATCATTTCACTCTGATCCATCACCCAGATGAATCAGACCAGACACAACTCTAAGCATAGCAGGCAACATAAGTAAATAGCATGGTGGATCACACATCACATGGCTCAATCAACTCCTACACATGCTAGTGGGTTTCAACTATTTACTGTGGCAATGCCAGGTCATGCAAGGGAATAGGGTTCAACTACCGCATCAAGTAGCAGTTCACGCGTTGTTGCCTTAATGCAGTAAAAGAGAGCATGAGCGAGAAGATTGGGTTTGTATCGGAATGATCAATGATTGCTTGCCTGACAAGGTAGTTGTCGGGTACTGCTCTTCAACTGGATACGCAGCAGTATCCTCGGGAGCAGGACCTAACACAGGAAATACCGACGATACAATCATTAACAAACAAATGCAACAATATGATGCATGTTTATGACATGGCAAGATGCATGTGTGTTGGCTAATGCAACTAGAACCAGAAGGGTTTGAACCTATTTGAATCAAGGATTCAAATTGAAGTTCAAACTATTATTTAAATAAGTGCATTATCATGTTTTTGATATATACAGCAAGTTAACTTGTTCAAACATGCATGAAACCAGTGCCATTAGATAGATTGGATTTTTCTGATCATTTTTCATATATAAATCTTTTCCATCTGAGCTATGGTTGATTTTATATGATTTTTAGAAGTTTTAGGTATTTTCTGGAATTTCCTGAATTATTTTAAATCTAAAAATCCCAGAAAAACCTTTACTGCGTCCGCATGACATCATGCTGACGTCAGCCAGTCAACAGGGCCAGTCCAGGTCAAACCTGACCAGTGGGTCCCTCATGTCAGTGTCACAGCTAATTAACTGAGTTAATTAGAGTTTAGTTAAAACTAATTAGCTGCCAGTGGGGCCAGGGCCAACGTGTCAGTGACTAAACTAATTATCTAGTTAATATTAAATTAACACCTAAACTAAGTTTGACTTGCGGGCAGGGCCCACATGTCATTGACCCAGGGGGTCAAACCCGTGGTCAAAACAGGTCCAACTCGCCGGCGTTTAGCCGCCGGCGAGGCCAAACGCGGCGGCGTGCTTCGGAAAACGTCTACGGTGCACGGTTCGAGCTGCGGTTGGGTGCGTTGGAGAGCTCTTGCTCTTCCGCATCGGATGGAGGTGGTCACCGGACCTGGGGTGGCCGGAGACGACGGCAGCGAGCTCGACGGCAGCGACCGGCGTCGGGCGTGTGTGGAGATGCGGCTGCAGGGGCCTAGGCGATGCGTGCGTAGCACCGTTCGCATCTACGTGCTGTGGTGAGTGCGATGGACGGGAGCCGGTGACCAAATGGTCACCGGAGCATCACCGGCGACGAGCACGGCGGCGGTGCGTGCGGGCGAGCTACGTGCAGTGTGTTACAGGGCAAGAGGAAGCCAACGGAGAGGGGGAGGAGGTAGCTAGGCTCACAGCGGTTGCAGCAAGCACCGAAGCGAGCTCGGGGGTGGTCAGAGCTGAGCAGCACGACGCGGGCGATCTCCGTGGCCGGAGTTGGGGAAGAAGAGCTCGGGGGCGTCTCCAGGGCGGGCGAGCGCTCGGGGCTCGGCCTGTCGAAGCAGTCGAGGTCGGCGGAGACGAGGGACAACACGGCGGAGCTCGGGGACGACGGTGGACGCGGCTTCTACGACGGTGCGATCACGGCGGCGTCGGCCATGGCGCGGGGAGAGCGGAGGAGAGGAGCTGGGGAGAAGCGGAGGTGTCTGGGGGGTCGAGGGAGACATGGACGTTCGATCCATGCCTCCAGAACGGCGAGGGGGCGAAGCAGGGCGGCGGGCAGCTGCGTGGCGCGCCATGCGGTCGCCGTCGAGCACCTGCCTGCCTGCCTGGCCGAGCCAAGCAGCTCGCTGGAGCGGCAGCTGGGCTGGGCCGGCAGGTGGGCCGGGTGGGCGCCAGGTAAGTTCTCTCTCTCTCCTTTTTTTCTATTTTCTTTTCTGTTTCATTTCTTTTGCAGCTTTGTTTAATTAATAAAAATGCCTAAACATTTTTATAAATCATAACACTTGTCATACCTACTGTATATATTATGAACAGTAGGAAACATTATAGTTTATGATTATTTGAGCATTTAAATTATTTTATAGAATTTAAATGCCCAAATTCAAATACCATATGATTTAATCCAAAACCCTAGATTGTCCTAGAAAATTGTGCACCATTTTTGGCAGAGGTTTAAGACCAAGGCAGAAATGATGAACATTTTGAAGGGCATTTTGGGTACATTGGAAAATATTTTAGTAAACCCTAGTTGTTAGGGGAGGGGTGCTAGGGTTTCTGTTAATCCCATTTCAAGTTTGTTTGAAAGTAAACAATGATGCACACTCTAGTCAGGTCCTAATGCAAGTGCTAGCTAGGGATGTGACAGTTTAGCTTGTTACCTCAGCTACGATCTTGTACCCTTGGGAGGGTCTTGTAGATAGTCAGGCTTTTTCAGCCTTTTTCATTTGTAGTTGTCTGTACTCAGACATGTTATGCTTTCGTTGCCTGTATGCTCTGTATGTTGGGTCATGTGACCTCTGATTGTAATAAATGCTATGATGGCTCTTCTGGGCCTTTATCTATATGAGTTGTTGAGTTATGTTGTGATGCCTTGTTGTACAGCACATACTTGCATGTTATGCGTACGTGTAATGTGTATTGCTATGTGTAGGATCCGACACCTAGTTGTTTACCTTTGGTAGCCTATCTTACAGGGAAATGTCTCCTAGTGCTTCCACCGAGCCTTGGTAGCTTGCTACTGCTCCGGAACACTTAGGCTGGTCGGCATGTGTCCTTCTTTGTTCCTGTGTCTGTCCCTTAGGGGAAATGTCACGCGTTGCTCCTTTAAGTCCTTGTAGCTTGCTACGACTTGGGTTCATACGTTGATGACCGACACGTTCGTTGCTGGGTCATGTATGCATGTCTCTGTAATTTAGTGCCACTTTTGATTTATAACTACTCATGTCGGCCCGGGTTCTCTGTCATATGGATGCTAGCGACACTATCATATACGTGTCCCAAAATGCGCAAACGGTCCCAGGCCAGGTAAGGTGGCACACGTGGGGATACCGTGCGTGAGGCCGCAAAGTGATATGATGTGTTACAGGCTAGACCTGTGTGACTTAGGATCAGGGTCCCGGCAGCTTTGTTATCAGAGCCTGACTGCCTGTAGGATTAGCAAGCCAAACTGGTCGAAGTCGTGTCTAGAAATTCTTTAGTTATATAAGGGAATTGATTGTGGAAGGGAACGTAAGGCTCTTTTTACTCCTTTACCTTATGACCTTCTGATCTGAGTCATCTTCTTCTTTCTACGGGGATTAAGAACTAGGCTTTCTCTTATGTCTATCAGGATCACGTTAATTGTGGATTCAACCCTCAGTTCAGTTTCTACTACTTCTGTTTGGTCAACTGTTGGTCTCAGAACCTTGACATTATGATGTTAAGTGGATATGCTACCCTTTTTGCTTGGATCTCAAAAGTATTTTCGAGCATTTGCAGCCGTTATGCTGTCCGAGTCATCCCAGGTTTCTAAATAGTCTGATGCATTTGCAAACCTTTCCTCCCTGTTTCCGATGTCCTTTTAGACCAGATTAATCACACTAGTCAGGGTGTTGAGGTAATCTGTTATCTCGACATATATGTTGGACTTATTATTATGACCCTAGGTGTCTTAGAAAATCACCCAGTAATTTAGCAATACTCTGTATTCCCGGTGTGATGATTCTGGCCATTATCCTCGAAAGCATCCCGTGATGCCATTTGGTTGGTAGGTAATCTATTTCTGGGTTCCTGAACCCAAGATTCACTCTACTTACTTCATGTTGATAGTATTTGCTCGTTCCTTTAGGATATTAGTAACCTTGTGATAGTCCTCGAGGTCCGTGGTGAATCGTTCTTCCAATACCATGAACCGTTATGGCAGAAGTTCTTCTGAACCAAAAGATCACAACCAGAGTGCTCTTGATGAGTTCACCATTCCACATTGTGACCCTGCCAATTCTATCTTTCTGCATGGGTTATCCGGGAGAAATATGTTGAACTTGTTCGACATGCTGATCTATGCAACCACAACTCAGAAAGTTATATGTTCCTTGAGTTGTCCCTCTTTAGTTGTATTATAACCCTCGTCTATCAGTTGATAGTCAGGAGTAGTTGTGCACTCATGTTCATCGATGCCTTTTACCCTTGTGGTCCGTCAAGCCATTTTATTCTGGATTGACTAGGAGAAATAAACTCCAGTACCTTATCCATATCCAGGATTGGGTCAAAGAAGTTGTACTTCGCAGATGAAGAATGCTAATCCAGCTTCTAATCTGTTCTATCTTCGAATATTACCATCCTTATGTCAAGAATGTCATGGGAATTGCACAACCTCCTACGAACTCTTGATACAGTAATGCTTCTCGCCATCATTGTTCATTCCTCGGTCTCCGTGTTATTGTAACCGGAATGCCGACAAGAGAATCATGATGTGTGAATCAATACCCCTAGCAACCTCGTTGCTTGGTGGTTAAAGGACAACAATTTCATTCTTAGTGTGTTGGTTACTAAATCACCATTCTAAGATTGATCATGCTACCTAGTCCATTTTTCTGGTGCACTCTTTGATCAATGAGTTAGGATTGCATAAATTGCCTCACTCTTGTGATCATATCATCTTGCCCTGAAAAGCAAGATTATTTGCAAGCTTAGTAACATATTGGTGGTTCGTGATTTTCTGAATATCTTCTCGGAAGTATTACCAGGTTGTCACCTGGCCGCTATGTTGAGTTTGTGATCAAGTTGGTTCCTTATAAACCACCACTTCTCCAAGAATCTATGTTGGATACCCTGAATTGGTTGGTTAAGCTAAAACAATAACTTGGAGAGTTGGAAGATAAAAGCTTGCCAGCTTAGTTCATCTCAAGGGGTAAGTTTGCGTGTGTTGAAGATACATGACATCTTCATCAATTGGTCCCTGTGATCAGTTGTTGGACCTATTGTCATATCCAACGATGTTCATAATGTTGTCTTACTCGTGGTTGATTCCTCGAGCATACACCGTTATATCTCCTTGGTCTGACCAATACTATCACTTGTTCACATAATTATGGAATTCCATCTCCATGGAAACCTGGATGAATTGTTGTTGAGCCCATCAGCAACACTGTTATCTCCTCCATGATTTTGTAGGACATTAAGCTAGTGTTGGAAACTTTGCAAGCATTGCCTTCGTGTCCCATTCATGAAGCATATGTTCGGGCGAAAGAAGTGTCTTCCTCTAATTCACGTGCATTTGATGCAAGTTGTTGCCGCTGAAAATTCGAGAAAGTCAATATTGTTCCTCTGGAATCATCCCAAGTCAGTCATGCATACGTGCGAAGTATTCTGTGGTTTTGAGACTTGCAACCTTCGCTCTATATGTATTCCTAGCACACCAAGCCACTGATTGATTGTCCTAGGAGAAGAAGTTCCTTCTTAAGATCCGGACTTATGCCAGGACTTCGTTATCCTCGATGATGGTTCCCCAACCCGAACTTGGTAGTGTTTCATTGTAAGACTACTACGTGGTCATGTTTGTCTTGGACAACGTGTTCACATGTATGTAGCAGAACCAGCTCATGTTTTGGAGCTTGCTATCATAGTTCACTTCCCGAGAATCTCGCAACACCATCTCGTCAATTTGTGTTGTAAACTTTCTTTTTCTTTCTAGACTCGATGAGTCTCGAATGTCCTGCCACCAACCAGAACTGAATCTCAGGCAGATATGATGGTTGGAGTATTTTCCAAGAACTATAATAATGGTCTCTCGATAACCGGTAAAGTGGATGTCATGGCCAACACACCCAGCCGAAAGACCTATTGTTGTAGTATCTTGATTGAAGAAGTTGGCCACCTCCCCATAAGGATTTCATAGGATTTACTTCCTAGTTGTTCCTTATGGATTCTTGTGCTCCCGAAGTCCGACCTTTACTTGATGTTCAAGATACCAAACATATCTATGAATGGCTTACGCTAACACATCAAGGAGAACATTAGAAGCGGAGTGCTAAATGTCTCTCGGTCGATCATCCATATTTTGCCCCTTGACTCCGCTAAGGTGAAATCTGAGAAAGTGTTATCTTCCTTTGCATCTGCATCGTCCATCATATTTCATCATGGTAGTATGTGGTGTTGCCAGGATCCTTGACACGGATATTGGTATAACCTTGATGAATATGGGAATGCTCAAGTTCTTGAGAGCACGCACAAGCACTAGGTGTTATCACCGGCACTAACCGGGATTGCTCACAGTGTTCTTGGTTATGTTATAACCTCTCAAAGAGTAGATTTACTCTCTACTGTTGGGATTTACCCCAGTTACCAGAATCATTCCGAGCATTTGCATTTTGTTCCCAGCTTGCACCACCATTGTGCCATTTACCATGGGCTGCCCTTTCAGCAATTGTTGTTCAGGATCATCTTCAAAAGTGGGCTTACCATGGGTCCCATCCATTTCCGATGATAAGCAAAATCATCCCTTGTGTTGTCTTCAACAAGGTAGTCCACATCATCCATTCTGGTTCGAGAATGTCATTCCTTCGAACTCCGTCTAATGATCGATTGAAATTTGCCTTAAGCTGGTATAAAAGAGTTTCAATGATTTTTGAATCAAAAGTAATTCTTTTTGCCACTTAAGGAATAGTTCTACGAGTCACCTCCTCTAAGGTGCCCCGTCTGGTGACATCGATCACCATCTTCCTTAGGTGTGGAATTGGTTTCCTGCCAAGTGAACCTTCATCGTCTGTTTCACTCTATTCCTCCGGATGTGTGTTCCATGTCTCAGCTCAAGAGATGCTTCATTGTCTCACTCCATGAGCTGATCTTGGGTTCCTCGATCTTCGGAAGATCGATTTCTACAGAGTATGTCTCCGTTATCATCTAGTTGGATGAAGATCTCAAAGCAAGGATGACAAGATCAACATGATGCAATGAATCAGCAACTTCGAGGAGGACAGTTGAGTCGAGAAGATTGTGTTAGTTAGTGTCCCCTCTGATTTCTTATCTCACGTCCTGAATCTCAGGACGAGATTCTTGTCTTAGTGGGAGTGAGTTGTCACATCCCTAGGTTAACCCCTGTGGTCCTTGCCTGATCATCATGTCATCATGTTTAATTTTTGTTAAACTTGAAATGGGGATTGTTCAAACCCTAGCACCTTGAATTTCAAATAGGTCCAGTCAAAAAATTGCATTCAATGTTTCCAAAATGTTCCTAATATTTGTTGGATATTTTTGGCAAGGCTTTTGCAGCAAACCAAAAATAATGTACATCTTTGTGGAATATTTTGGGCATGGAATTTAATTTATTATTGTATTTGAATTTGGAATTATATTCATAATATATAGAATATATTTAAAATAACTTTGAAATGTTTTATGTGCTTTTGGAAAAGTCCATCTAGCAACATAAAATTGTTCAGTGGGTTTTTGGCACTGGTTTGAAACTATTGAAATTTCAAACAGTGGTAAGATTCAAATCAAAACAGAAAACAAAAAAATAGAAAAGAGAAACAAAATGTGGTAAGGAGGGAAGCTTACCTGGGCTCACCTGAGCCGGCCCAGCCCACCTGGCCTCAGCCAGTCACCCCCTACTTCTGCCAGTAGGCAGAGGAGGGACAGCGCACGCACGCCGAGCACGCCACGCACCTCCCTGCGTGCCTGCGTCGTCTGCGCCACCGCGACGCCTCGCGTCTTCTCCTCGGCGCTGCTTCGACCCCCTGGACACTACTCTCCCCTCCTCTGCTCTCTCCCTCGTCCCCTCCCACCATGGCCGAAGCCGCCGCAGCCGCGCCGGCGAGCACCACCGTGGCCACAGCCCTCCCCACGCCCCCGCAAAGTGACCACGAGCTCCGCTCCGTCCTCCACTTCTTCCTCGCCGAGTGACGCACCGCTGAAGTGCCTGCAACGCCATCATCGTCGCCATCCTCAAGCTCGGGTTCCGCCGAACGCCGTCGTCGATTCGCCGCCCGCTGCACTTCCCCGTGCCCACCGAGATGCGCTTCGACCTCGCAGTGAGCTCCTCCGCCGTTGCCCCTGTCTCCGTGGCCTGCAACTCACCGTAGCCGTTGCCCCCTTTCTTACCGTAGCCGCCGCGACACGGGCTCATCGCCGGCGAAGCCTCGGTGACCATTTGGCCCTGCGTGTATGTCCGTTGCACTCGCCACATCCCGTTGCGGCAACCCTAGCGCGACAACCAGCTCATTTGCAAGCCGCAGCACCAACCCCGCACCCACCCGAGCTCCAGCCGCCGCAAACCTCGCCGCCGGCGCTGTTTCCGGCCAGCCCAGGTCGAACAACTTGCACCGTCGGATGCGGCCAAGTGCCAGCTTTCCAACGGGACCAACCGCGCCCAAAACCGCCCCTTGTACGCGAAACCCGACCCTCTCCGGTGAGTCACCGCAGCGGAATGAGGTCGCCGGCGAGTAACTCCGGCGTGCTGACGTGGCATCGTCGTTAGTGACTAACTAACCCAACCTAGAGTCACTGACAGTGGGCCCCAGTGCCTGTTAATTAGCTTAGTTAGGTCTAGTTACTTACTATTAGATGCTGTGCGACTGACTAGTGGGCCCAGACCCCACTGACAGTTTAATTAGTTCTTAGCTTAGCACTAATTAACTTTGTTAATTAGCTGTGACACTGACATGCCGGGCCCACATGTCATGTTTGACCTGGACCAGCCTTCGACCCTCCTGACGTCAGCATGAGGTCATGCTGACGCGGTAAATGTTTCTGGGATTTTTAAAATAAATCAGAAATGATTTATTTAATTCAGAAAATGCTTTAAACTTCTAAAAATCATATAAAATCAACCGTAGCTCAGATGAAAATAATTTATATATGAAAATTGATCAGAAAAATCCAAGGAATCTGTTTATGTCATTTTCATGCATGTTTGAATAACTTACAGACACTGTTTAGGGCAATTCGAATAAATGGCATTTGAATAATCACATGTGGAGTTTGAATTTGAACCCTGGGTTCAAACCAACTTCATTTAATTGTGTTGCTAGTTGCATTAGCTCAATAAACAGCATATTGCCCTGTCATGTTCATGCATCATATTGTTGCATTGCATTGATTGTGTTCTTCCTCTGTTTGTCGGTTTTGCCCCCTCTCAGTAGACGACGTTCCGACGATGAGTTCGATGACACCGATGAAGAACTATTACTATCTTCAGAAGTGCCAGGCAAGCAAACCCCCATTGAGCATCCCGATACAATCCCACTCTCTCGCTCCCACTCTCTCGCTCCTGCTCTCTTTTACTGCATTAGGACAACAACGTTTTGAACTGCTTTTTGCTGCGGTAGCTGAACCCTTTTCCTCTGCATGACCTGTCATTGCCACAGTAAATAGTTGAAACCCACTAGTATGAGTAGGAGTTGTTTGAGCCATGTTGTGCCTACTCGTTCATGCTTTCTGGTTATGCCTACTATTGCTTAGAGTCGTGTCAGGTCTGATTCATCGGGGATGAATTGGAATGTGGTGAACATGTCCTACTGTGTGTGAGCTAAGTGTGTGAACACGATTTGGTAAAGGTAGCGGTGAGAGGCCATGTAGGAGTACATGGTGGGTTGTCTCACTGGAACCGTCCTTAAGAACTGAGTTCTGTGTAAGTTGTCCAATGACTAGTTACTACCACACATTGGGTTCCGGTAACTCGACCCCTCTCGACTTATTAATCAACTAGATCTCTATCCAGGAGTTGCAACTAGTTTCTGGTGTTTGTAGGTAGTGTTAGTAGTCTACCAAGTGGCACACGGTACATGTGGGCTTGGGGCAGACTAGGCACCGTGGCACGGTGTACCAAGCGTAGATCCATCCGTCGAGATGGGCTTGGGAACCCTGCGCACATCATTTGGGGCCGTGAGCGACACCCCGGCCGGATCTCCCCACGGATGGAACCCGAATAGGCGATAAACCTGGACGAGAGACTTGTGTGGTTAGTCAGGTCGTGGCCGACACCCTCGCCAGGCTTCCGCTTGAAGGTTGCCGAGATACACGACGTGTACATGGCGGTAAGTGGCGAGAGCGTGTGTGAAGAAGTACACCCCTGCAGGGTTAACATGATCTATTCGAATAGCCGGGTCCGCGGTTATGGACTTCTTGGATGCTTACGTGGTACATAGACAAGTGAAAGTGGATACCCTAAAATGCTCAAGACAAGTGTGAGTGCTATGGATGGCCTTCTCGTAGGTAGACGGGAATGGATCCATAGTGGTGTATTGATTGGTGAATATGTGGACTCGTGTGCGCCACCTCAAAAGAGTTACTTGCAGTCATAGTTCAGGATAGCCACCGAGTCAAAGCTGGCTTGCTGCAGTCAAACTCCACCACCCTTTTGTTGATACTGATGCATATGTAGATAGTTCTGATGTAAGTCTTGCTGAGTACCTTTGTACTCACGTTTGCTTAATTTATGTTTTGCAGAGAGACTTCAGTCTCGCTAGTGGTTCCGCGTGGACTTCGACGTTTAGCTTGTTACCTCAGCTGCGATCTTGTACCCTTGGGAGGGTCTTGTAGATAGTCAGACTTTTTCAGCCTTTTTCATTTGTAGTTGTCTGTACTCAGACATGTTATGCTTCCGTTGCCTGTATGCTCTGTATGTTGGGTCATGTGACCTCTGATTGTAATAAATGCTATGATGGCTCTTCTGGGCCTTTATCTATATGAGTTGTTGAGTTATGTTGTGATGCCTTGTTGTACATCACATACTTGCATGTTATGCGTACGTGTAATGTGTATTGCTATGTGTGGGATCCGACACCTAGTTGTTTACCTTTGGTAGCCTATCTTACAGGGAAATGTCTCCTAGTGCTTCCACCGAGCCTTGGTAGCTTGCTACTGCTCCGGAACACTTAGGCTGGCCGGCATGTGTCCTTCTTCGTTCCTGTGTCTGTCCCTTAGGGGAATGTCACGCGTTGTTCCTTTAAGTCCTTGTAGCTTGCTACGACTTGGGTTCATACGTTGATGACCGACACGTTCGTTGCTGGGTCATGTATGCATGTCTCTGTAATTTAGTGTCACTTTTGGTTGATAACTAGTCATGTCGGCCCGGGTTCTCTGTCATATGGATGCTAGCGACACTATCATATACGTGTGCCAAAATGCGCAAACGGTCCCGGGCCAGGTAAGGTGGCACCCGTGGGGATACCGTGCGTGAGGCCGCAAAGTGATACGATGTGTTACAGGCTAGACCTGTGTGACTTAGGATCGGGGTCCCGACAACCTGGAGCGTCTCGAAGGTCTGGATAGAGAGGACGTTGAGCCCTGCTCCGCCGTCGATGAGGGTCTTGGTCATAAGGACATTGCTGATGGTCGGGGTGCAGAGCATCGGGAGAGCGCCTGGGGCTGCGATGCACTTAAGCTGGTCCTTGGGGTCGAAGGCGATGACCTGCTTGGTCCACCTGAGGTTGCGCGCGGCGTAAGGCCTCGGAAGCGCCGCGTTCACCTCGCGAGCGAACTGCTTGAAGATGCGGTGGGAAGCCGGAGCATGGGCTCCTCCCAAGATGCAGGCAACCGCACGTGGCTCCTGAAAGCCCCCTACTCCATCTCCCTGGCGGTCGTTGTCGTTCCTTCTTGGCGGTGGTGGAAGCGGAGGCAGACCTGCGTTGCCCTAAGGGAGACCCTCACGAGGCTGGTCGCGCCAGGGGGCCTCAGGAGGCTCCTCCTGCCAGTGGTCTTCACGAGGCTGGTCACGCCATCCTTGGCACGAGTTCCTGCCGTCCCAGCGTCCTCTACCACGGCCCCCTCCGTGGCCGTAGCCGTGGTTGTCGCGCTCAGGGCGCTGCCCGACGCGCCCGCCGCGCGTCGCACTGAGCTCTTGATAGTCGTTGGTGTTGTAGCTGTGGACATCGTGGAAGACGCAGTACGAACGGTTGTCTCTGGGGGGGGTCGTTGTAGCCGCAGCCACGCTTTACTTCTGGCTCTGCAGCCAGCACGGTAGGTCCCTTGCGATTTGCTTCTTTGGCCTTAGCCTTCTTGTCGTCAGCCTCCACTTCTGGCAGCTCCTGGAGGGAGAGGCGTCCTTCCTCCGCCCTGGCGCACTTTGCCACGAGCTTGAACATCTCGAGGGCTGTGCATAGATTCTCGTGGATGGCGAGCTCCTCCCTCATCCTGACATCGCGAACACCGTCGGAGAACGCCAAGATGATGGCCTCGTCCGAGACCCTGGGGATCCTGAGGCGCATGGTGTTGAAACATTGGATGTGCTTCTCCAGGGTCTCCCCAGGCTGCTGCTTCACGCGGCGTAGGTCCGCGTCCGCCGGGGCTCGGTCGCGGGTGCCCTGGAAGTTGGCGACGAAACGCTCACGAAGCTCCCCCCGGAGGAGATGGATCCCACGGGGAGGTTCAGGAGCCAGGAGCGGGCGCCATCCTTAAGGGCCATGGGGAACCTATTCGCCATGACCTTCTCGATGCCGTTGGAAGCCTCGATGCTCAGCTCATAGAGTTGGAGGAACTCCGTGGGGTCGGTGGTGCCATCGTAGTGCGGAGGCAGATCCGACTTGAACTTGCGTGATCTTAGGGCGCCGGCGCCACCACCTCCTGTGGTGCGTGGTCTTGGTGCTCCGGGACGGGGGGCCTGCGAGCTTCTGCCTAGGGATGCGGAATCATCTGGCAGCTCTCCTCATCGTGCGCGGGGGCCCTGCGGGGCGGCTCACGCCGCGGAGCCTCGCGCCTGATCCCCTGGCCGGCGCTGTAGAGCGGAGGTGGAGCCGGGGCACCGTGGCCCTCGTTCCCCACCATGGGCGACGGAGGACGGGAGGAGTGAGTTGGCGTAGGTACCTCCCCGGCGACGTTGACGAGATCGGTGATGCGGTGGAGCCACTCGTCGTAGAGGTCGTCCACAGGGCGGTAGCACAGGAACTCCCTCGCCATCAGTAGCGCAGGTTGCTGGTAGACCGGCCCGCGGCAGATCAGTGAGGATGACGCCGTGGTCGGCTAGTGTGAAGGCATCGCCGTGCGGCCATCACGCTGCACGGACGGCGGCGGCGACGAGTCCTGCTGCTCGTGGACGGCCGGGTCGGTGGCGGCGTTGGCGACCGGCGAGTTGGGGCGTAGTGGCGTAACGTTGCCCGCGGGCGCCGTCTGAGCGACGTTGGCGGCATGGCGGGCGGCGCGTGCTCGGCGTGTGTCCGCCATGGCAGTGGAGCGAGGTCGACGACGAGAGCGGGACGAGGTCGTCGGAGAGGCGAGATTTCGACACGCCCCCTACCTAGCGCGCCAAATGTCGGATTATGGGCTCCGCAAACCCAAGAAGTTCGAACACACGGGCGTGAACGAAGATCTCTCCCACTCACGTCTACCTAGCGTCTCGCCCTCGTCCAGTCAAGAGATCTAAGCGAACAACAAGTAAAACACACACGAATTTACCCAGGTTCAAGCCACCTTGCGGTGTAAAACCATACTTCCTACTTTGGTGGATTAGCCTCAGGAGGGCTTGGGTATGAACGAGTACAGTGGTTCCTGAGCTCAGGAGGAGAGCTCAGGAGGGTCAGGAGGCAAGGGTTCTTGCTCCTTTGTGTGTGGGCGGAGTATCTCTATCTGATTCGCCTCCCTCCATAATGGAGATCCTAGCTACTTATATAGGCGGCCAGGGTCCTCTTCCCCCGAAATGTTTAGGCGGCAAGGGATCCCACAACGGCCATTTTGAGCGGGAACACAAGGACGTTCCTATCCTGACAAAAGCGGTCTTCACCTGCAAAGGGATCAGGCGGTGACGCGGTGGTGGGCTCGGTGGTGAAATCCTCCCTGTCGTCCTTGCGGTCTTCGGTCTTGTTGTACCGAAGGGGAAACCTTTGTCCTAGTCCTTGGGAACCTGTGCCTGCGTTGTCTCCATTGCACCAAAATGGCAACTGCGCCGCTGGCACGCGCTGGGACCCGCTGGCGTGGTGCGTCACTGCTTGCGTTACTGCCTCCTCCTGAGGCAGGCTTGGCCTTGGATTCTCCGCCCCTCCAGAGCAACCTAGCCGAGGCCGCTCCTGAGGGGGTCTTGGTGTTGTTCTCCTCGCGAGGGTCTTGAGCAGTTGGTCGATCAGCTGGGCCGTACCAGGCCGTAGTAGGAGCGCGCTGCGGCCCGCAGACAGGAAAGTCTGGGTACCTTGGTTCCCAGGACGCCGACACGTACTTTTTAACGGGTTCAGCTTTTTCAACTCTTCACGCAATACATGTGCGTGAGCCATGGATATAGCTCTATAGGTGGACAAAAGTAGGGAGAAAGTCTCACATCAACTAGGCAAATTAATGGACTATGGAGATGTCCATCAATTAATGTCAATGTGAGTGAGTACCGATTGCCATGTAACGGATGCACTAGAGCTATAATTGTATGAAAGCTCAAAAGGAAAACTAAGTGGGTGCGCATCCAACATGCTTGCTCATGAAGACCTGGGGCATTTGAGGAAGCCCATCGTTGGAATACAAGCCAAGTTCTATAATGAAAAATTCCCACTAGTCATATATGAAAGTGTCATATTAGGAGACTATCTATCATGAAGAACATGGTGCTACTTTGAAGCACAAGCGTGGAAAAAGATAGTAACATTTCCCTTTCTCTCTTTTTCTCTCATTTTTTAGACTCCTCTTTTTTTGGAGATGTTTTTTTTTCTGGGATCTTTCGCCTCTTCTATTATTTGGAGTCTTTGGCCTCTTTTATTTATGACCTCAAATGGGAAAATGTTCTAATATTAATTATCATCACATTTTTATTTACTTACAACTCAAAATTACTACTCAAGGTGACTCAAACTCATAATGACAAAACAGTGGAGTTACATGGAAATATATGTCGGAATCGCTATGAAAATGCCATAATAGGTTGGTACGGTGGCTGTTTTGTGGAAGGGTAATAAGTGGGTTTAATGCACCGACGAGAGTTGTGCGGTACTAGTGTGGCTAGCAAGGTGGAAGGGTGAGAGTGTGTATGATCCATGTACTCAACATTAGTCATAAAGAACACACACACTTATTGCAAAAGATGTTAATTAGCCCTCGAAGCAAATTACTACTACACAGGCTCCTAGCGGAGAGGTTGGTAGGAGTTAACCATCGTGCGCTCCCAACTTTCAAGCAAAGGAAGACAATCAAGAATAAGGCGCGCTCCAACTCATCACGTAACTAGAAGACCATATGTGCATGCTATGGGAATCACAAACATTAACACAATTATTTCTTTAACTACACAATTCAGTACTAGCATAACTCTAATATCACCATCTTCATATCTCAAAACAATTGCAAGGAATCAAACTTCTCATATATTCAATGCTCTTTATGAAAGTTTTTATTATATCCCCTTTGGACGCCTATCATATTAGGACTAAATTCATAACCCAAGCAAATTACCATGCTGTTATTAGACTCTCAAAATAATATAGTTGAAGAATGAGAGTTCATCAATTTCTTCAAAATATCATCACCGCCATGCTAAAGAAGGTATAAGTGAAGCACTAGAGCGACTACCCTAGCTCAAAAGATATAAGTGAAGCACATAGAGTATTCTGACAAATTCATGATTAATGAGTGTCCCTCTCAAAAGGTGTGTATAGCAAGGATTATTGTGGCAAACTAAAAAAGCAAAGACTAAAATAATACAAGATGCTCCAAGAAAAACACACATCATGTGGTGAATAAAAATATAGCCTCAAGTAAATTTATCAATGGATTGAAGACAAAAGAGGAGATACCATCCGGGGCATCCCCAAGCTTAGATGCTTGGTTGTCCTTGAATATTACCTTGGGGTGACTTGGGCATCTCGGAGCTTAGGCTCTTGCCACTCCTTATTCCATAGTCCATCAAATCTTGACCCAAAACTTGAAAACTTCACAACACAAAACTCAACAGAAAACTCGTGAGATCTATTAATAAAACAAATTCAATCCCTACTTGTAGGTACTGTTGTGTGCTCATTCTTATTTTATATTGGTGTTATATATACTGTATTCCAACTATTCCATGGTTCATACCCCCCCCCCATACTAGTCGTAGATGCATCAAAATAAGCAAACAACACAATGAAAACAGAATCTGTCGAAAATAGAACATTTTGTAAAGATGTGAATTAAGGTGAAACCTCTGTATCTCTAAAAATTCTAAAAAAATTAGGATAACGTGGGCAATGTGTAGATCAGAAATGTGCAAACAATTCCGAGTTTTTTCACATTCCAGAAATCAGAATAATTCTGACACTGGACGCAGAAGTTTCTGTTTTCCAGAAAAAACCAACCTACTATCTTCCAAATCATCCCAAAGGTCTTACTTGGCACAAACACTAAATTAAAACATAAAAACTAATCTAACCAGAGGCTATATGATAAATTTATTCAAGAACAACAAGAAAATGATTAAAACCAAAATAAAATTGGGTTGCCTCCCAACAAGCGCTATTGTTTAACGCCCCTAGCTAGGCAAAAAGCAACGATCGAGGTATTGTCATCTTTGACAAGAAAACTCATAGACGTGATTTGTTCATTAGGTTTTCCAAATATTACTTGAAACACATTATCCATAGAAACCTTAGCATTCTCGAGTTGTCCTTTTGCAAACCCCTTTCGGTTACCAGCTACGATCCAAAAATATTGTTTGTCCCCATTAATGAAAACCTGTTTGATCATGTCTAGAACGGGAATCTGCTTTTTTAGATTTTCATCAACGATTTGACTATTTCCAAGAAGATGCCTTAATAAGTAGTCGCTATTGTAAATGATCTCATCTATCACCGGTTTCTCACGGTTCATAGCATTAAAATCAAAGATCTCTCTATTTTCTTGTATTATGAAATCAAATTCGTCCATTAAGACAAGTGCATCTATCTTTTTAGCTTGAGGGTCCTTTATGACTGGAAATTCATAAAACATTATTTGCAAGGTGGGATGGGTACGAATAAATTTCTTCTCAAGTTTAAGAATAAGCGCAGAAATAGCTTCCGTGTAAGTTTTGGTTCTCTTGAGTATAGAAGCATCCTCACGAGACAAAATCCCAATATAGTTGAAAAAATCTTGTATAGCCCCTTTTCCCATAACGTTCCCTTGTCCCACTAAAAAAGTTTTAGAATCCAGATTATTAGGAGCTCCAATATTGGGAGTCCTTTCTTCTTCCGGTTCTGCCATACCGAAATCACTCATGATAACAAATCCGCAAGCGGGAAAGTGTAAAGAAGGAGGAAAAGGAGGCAATACTTTGGTGTTTTTATGAAAACGTATTAGAAGTGGGGAAGATGAAAA
This sequence comes from Secale cereale, assembly GCA_902687465.1. Lineage (NCBI taxonomy): Eukaryota > Viridiplantae > Streptophyta > Magnoliopsida > Poales > Poaceae > Secale > Secale cereale. The sequence goes on along the minus strand of LR738714.1, from coordinate 356,413,928 downwards.
TGAGAGGCAAATGGAAAACAATATAAGTGCAAGAGATGAGAGTTTATGATAAGTACTTGGTCGGCTTGATGTAGAACCTCCTCGCCAATGGCGCCTGAAAGTCTTCCTGCTACTTCTTGAGCTTGTGTTGATTTTTCCCTTGAAGAGGAAAGGGTGATGCAGCAAAGTAGAGATAAGTATTTACCTCAGTTGAGAACCAAGGTATCAATCCAGTTGGAGGCATAAGCAAGTCTCCAATCTATGCACCTACACAAACTAACAAACACTTGCACACAACGTGAAAAAGGGGTTGTCAATCCCTTCACGGTCACGAACAAGAGTGAGATTTGATAGAGATAGATTTAAAACTAAAGTAAAAAGCTAAATAAAGTAAACATGAAATACTTGCAGCAAGATATTTTTGGGTTTTGGGTTTTATAGATCTGAAAATATAAGATGGAAAATAGACCCGGGGGCATAGTTTTCACTACAGGCTTCTCTCTCAAATAAAGCATATGGTGGGTGAACAAATTACTGTCGAGCAATTGATAGAACAGCGCAAAGTTATGACATATATAAGGCAATGATCATGAATATAGGCATCACGTCCCTGACAAGTAGAACGACTCCTGCCTACATTTACTACTATTACTACACTCATCAACCACTATTCAACATGCATCTAGCATATTAAGTTAAAAACAGAGTAACACCTTAAGCAAGATGACATGATGTAGAGGGATAAACTCATGCAATATGATCTAAACCCCATCTTTTTACCCTTAATGGCAACAATACTATGCATGCCTCGCTACCCTTTCTGGCACTGGGTGAGGACACTGCAAGATTCAACCCATCACAAAGCACCTCTCCCATTGCAAGAAAAACCAATCTAGTTGGCCAAACCAAATCAATAGATCGAAGAGAAATACAAAGCTATATTAATAATTCATAACAGAGTTCAGAAAAGACTCGAATAATATTCATAGATAATTTGATCATAAATCCACAATTCATCGGATCTCGACAAACACATCGCAAAAGAAGATTACATCGAATAGATCTCCAAGAACATCGAGGAAACACAGTATTGAAGATCAAAGAGAGAGAAGAAGTCATCTAGCTACTAGCTATGGACTCATAGGTCTGTGGTAAACTACTCACGCATCATCGGAGGGGCAGCAAGGTTGATGTAGATGCCCTCCATGATCGAATCCCCCTCCGGCAGAGTACCGGAAAAAGCCTCCAGATGGGATCTCACGGGAACAGAGACATGCGGTGGTCGAAAAGTATTTTTTCTGTTGTTCTAGGGTTTTGGGAATATTTGAGAATATATATAGGCCAAGGGACGGGGCAGGGGGTCCTCGAGGGGGCCACAAGCCCTGGGGGCGCCCCTAAGGCGCGCCCCTAGCTTGTCGCTGCCTCGAGGATCTTCTGACTTGGAATCCAAGTCCTCTGGATGTCTTCTGGTCCTAGGAAAATCATCACAAAAGTTTTATTCCATTTGGACTCCGTTTGATATTCCTTTTTTGCGAAGCTCAAAAACAAGGAAAAACAGAAACTGGCACTAGGCTCTAGATTAATAAATTAGTTCCAAAAAAATATAAAATAGCATATTCATGCATATAAAACATCCAAAGTTGATAATATAATAGCATGGAACAATTAAAAAATATATTGATACGTTGGAGACATATCAATGATGGCTCCGATTTCCCCCTCCTGGAGGGAAGTATCCCAAGTGGGATCTCTCCGTCGGAGAGCAAAAGTGCTTCTGCCCAAGTTCCGCCTCAAGACGGCGGCGCTCTGTCCCGAAAGTCCTCTCTTGATTATTTTTTCTAGGGCAAATGGACTTATATACGAGAAGATGGGCACCGGAAGCTGGCCAGGGGGCTCACTACCCACCAGGGCGCGCTACGGGGTAGGCGTGCACTTGTGCCTAGTGGGCACCTAGGTGGCCCCCTCTGATATTTATTTTCTCCAATATTTTTTATATATTCCAAAATAATTCTCCGTATAATTTCAACTCATTTCGAGATGTTCAGAATAAGTATCTCTGACATAGCTTTTCAGGTCCAGAATTCCAACTATCGGCAATCTCCCTCTTCGTTTAAACCTTGCATATTATGAGAGAAGGGCATTAGTACTACTCCATAAGGTGTTATATTAATTAAAACACTATAAATAAAATTAGGAAAACATGATGCAAAATGGACGTATCAACCTCCCTGGTGAAGATGACAGCTAGGAGTCGGGGGATTTCTTCCTCGGTTGCGTGTCATTTCTCTGTGGTGCATCATTAGAGTTCCTAACTGGCCTTGTGTCCTTGCAAACATCTAGGCTATACTCGACAATGTGTGCGAGAACACTAGGCATGTTAGTGGGCCTCCAACCGAAGATGTTCCATTTATCTCTGAGGAACTCCATGAGTGAGGCTTCCTGTTTTGGGCTTAGTTTCCTCCTATGTTGGCCATCTTGGAGGGGTCCTCGGAGTGCACTTCAAACTTTTTAATTTCTTACGCGGGCTCAAATGTCAGGTCGGGCTCAGACGTCCTAGGGAAGGAAGTTGTGGTCAAGTCTACAAGTCTCTTAATTTCCTTGAGTTTTGTTGACCCCGAGGCAGCCTTAGTGTGTTCCTCTACGTTATGTGCTCTCTTAGTGCTGCCCTGCACTATGATGGTGCCGCTTGGGCCTGGCATCTTCAACTGTATGTGAAAGCACATTTGCTCCCTTTGTGGTTTTGGTAATTCATGTCAACATACATATCGCTGGACTAATATTCTCATCTAGTGTATTTCAGAAAAGTTCAACATTGCCATGTAAAGGATACGTGATTGTGGACCCCTTCAAAATGCTAAGTACATGGACTGGCAAAAGCTTCAAGACTCTACATTTTCTGTTATGTGTTCCAAGATCACATTGAGTCCATAGGAAAGCCACTACTATTAAAAGGAGATGAGGTCTTGATCGTGACTCGGTTCTTCAACTGCTTGAAGATATTGCTCTAGAAACCCACAACTATCTTCTCCAAATCCTATCTACCCAAACCCTAAAAGTCCAACTCGTCCCTACCGAATTTCATACACCAGGACCCACCGAGTTGATCTTAGATAGAGCCTGATACGTCTTTGTTGTATCTATAATTTTGATTGTCTCGGGCCAATATTCAACAACTTTCACATACTTTTGGCAATATTTTATATTATTTTTGGGACTAACATATTGATCCAGTGCCCGGTGCCAGTTCTTGTTTGTTGCATGTTTTTTGTTTCACATAAAATCCATATCAAATGAAGTCCAAACATGGTAAAAAATTACGGAGATCTACTTTGGAATATATGTGATTTTTGGGAAAATATAATCAACGCGAGACGATGCTCGAGGGAGCCACAAGCTTAGACGGCGTGCCCCATACCCTGGGCATGTCGGGTAGGCTTGTGGCACCTTTGTAAGTCAGTTGGAGGTGTCCTTTGGCAGCAAAGAAGCTAATATCTAGATAATAATCCCCTCAAAGTTTCAACCCATTCAAAGTTATGGGTCTCCGGGAATTTAGGAAACGGTTTTCAGCAAGAAAACGGGAAAGCAAAACAGAAGAGAACATAGAGAGATCCAATCTCGGAGGGGCTCCTACCCTCTAGGAGGCATGGCAGACATGGACCATAGGGGAAACTCTCCTCCCATCTAGTTGGGCAAGGAAGAAGAATAAGGAGGGGGCTCTCTCCCCCTTTCTCTTGGTGGCGCCAAGACATCAACGGGGCAACCATCATGACGGCGATCAACACCAACAACTTCATTGCCGTCAATACTAACTCTCTCCCCCTCTGTGTAGTGGTGTGAAACCTCTTCTCCCCATTGTAATCTCTACTTGAACATGGTTCTTAATGCTACATATTATTATCCAATGATGTGTTACCATCCTATGATGTCTGAGTAGATGTGTTTTGTCCTATGGGTTGATTGATGATCGTGATTGATTTGAGTTGTATGTTTTCTTTTGGTGTTGTCCTATGGTGCCCTCTGTGTCGCGCAAGTGTGTGGGATTACCATTGTAGGGTGTTGCAATACATTCACGATTCACTTATAGTGGGTGGTGAGAGTGACAGAAGCGTATACCCGAGTAAGGGGTTGTTGCGTATGTGAGTAAAGAGGACTTGTTACTTAATGATATGGTTGGGTTTTACCTTAATGATGTTTAGTAGTTGTGGATGCTTGCTAGAGTACCAATCATAAGTGCACATGATCCAAGTATGGAAAGTATGATAGCTCAAGCCTCTCCCTCATATAAAATTGCAATAATGATTACCGTTCTAGTTATAAATTGCCTAGGGACAAATATTTCTGTGTGTTACAAAAGTTGTTTACTCAACAACTAACTTTTATTATCTTGAAAACTACTCCTACTTTTATATAGAAAAGTATTCCTAGTTTTATTATTGTAAAGTGGTTTTAGTTTTATCACCCCAAAATAGTTTTATACTTGTTCTAGGTAAAGCAAACGTTAAGTGTGTGTAGAGTTGTGTCGGTGGTCGATAGAACTTGAAGAGAATATAAATTCTACCTTTATCTCCTTGCTGGGTTTGACACTCTTATTTATTGAAAAAGCTAAAATTGATCCCCTACACATGTGGGTTATCAAGACCTTTTTCTGACATTGTTGCCAGCGAGAAATTGTGTGGGGTGAACATTCTCATGTGTGCTTGTTTGCTCTATCATTAAGTATTTTCATTTTCTGAACTAAGTTGTTTTCTATCCTTAGTTATGCGTAGGAAACACAAAATACTTAAAAAATAGTTGTACCTGCTAACCTAGTGGTTGAGGAAAAATACTAAAATCTACTAGTGGTTGAGGAGGATCGGGATATGGAGGATGAGTATGTATTTCGCTCCTTACATTACCTTCTGACTTCATTTTCCGCATTATCTCTCTTTGATCCGATGTTGTCTCTGTAGGGACATGGAGACGCTGGCCTAGAGGGCGGCGAAGAGGGCCAGGGCGTCGTCCGCCGACAAGCCCCCGGCGGGTACCTCAGGTATGCCGCTATTGGTGGAGAGCAGCCCAAACAACAGCCGCCGGCGTAAGTTCACTACTTACTCTTTCATGGACGAACACCGGGGCGTGAATCCTTGATGCTGACCTTGCCGGGTTTGTAGGTGTGGAACGGCAGCTGGAGGGCCCACAGGGGGCCACCCCTAACATGCCGCCCCCCTCCACTACACCGCCCCGAGGGGCGTCTCCGGCAAGGGCACCGACCACCGAGCCCACGCCCATGGAGGAGGAGGAGAGGAACTTGAGCGCCAGTGACTCTTCCCCGGCAACGGTCGTTGGCGGGGAGAGCGCCACTCCTTCTCAGCCTGGTACAGATAATTTCTTTGTTCTCTGTAAGTTCAGGTTCGACTTTGGCCTTCCCTCACTTTTTCTCTTGACTTTTTAGACCCTTCTTTGACGGACCGGGTAGATGTCGAGCCCACCATCGAGGACGTTGCCAAGGACGCTGAGGCCGAGGCCAACAGGATCGCTGCCGAGGAGGCCGCCAAGGCCACTACTGAGGAGGCAGCCAATGGGCCTGTCGGAGAGACCGGCGAAGCCAGCGCCGAGGAGGCCGGCAAAGGGCCCGCCGGAGGGACCGGCGAGGCTGCTGCCGAGGAAGCCGGCAAGGCTGTCACTCAGGAGGCCAGCAGGGCCACTGCAGAGGAGGCCGGCAAGGCTGCCACCGAGGAGGCCGGCAAGGCCACTGCCAAGGAGGCCGGCAAGGCTGCTGCTGACGACCAGCCTTCCTCCTCCGCCGCCTCTGGCTCGGGACGTTACTTGAAGGTGAGCGATGACTTGTCCTTCCACCTCCCATGGATGGCAAGCAGCAGGGCGCCACCCGAGGGGGGGGGTGTTTGACGACGAGGCGCTCGCCGCCACCGGGCTTAAGGTCGTTGACGAGCCGAGCGTCGGCGGTGACGGTTCTCGAGAGGAGCAGCTCCTTCGGGCCATGGGCGCCAGCTTCCAGAAGCTCCAAGCGCTTCACCGCACCCGCCTGGACATGTGTGACGCCCGGATAATCAAGCTACAGTAAAACTCTGCTAATGATGCCACGTCATCTCGATACTATTGCTAATCTCGTGTTAAGTCCAAAAACGTTTCAAATTCAAATTTAGAATAAAGGCAAACGACAACAGTTTTCAAATATTGAAACTAAAATGTTCTCGATGTGCCAACTAATTCATAAGTAAATTTGCTGATGAAACCAAAATTTTCTAAAATGCTTAAATTCCATAAGATAATAGAAACATGGGCTAAAACAATTATTTGAATGATTTTAAAATTATATAAGTATTAAATAAATTATTTTAGTGTTAAACTGAAATGTGGGAGATGACTAATTTGTGACACTAATTTAGGTGCAAGAATTATATTTTTTGTAAAGCTAAAACAATATGAAAAGGAATTAGAAAACAAAAAAGAATAAAAAGAAATACAAAAAAAGGAAGGACCCCCCCCCCCTCAGCTGGGCCTCGGCCCGGCAAGCTACCGGGCCGCCAGGCCGGCCTAGGTGCGCCCGCTACTACTTCCCCGGACGCCCGAAACCCTAGCCCACTCCCTCCCCACTTCCCCCACGTCTCCCTCGCCTCCCCACCCCGATCCAGAAGCGCCTCCCCACCCCGATCCCCTTCTGGATCGAGGCGCACGGCCTCGATGCCACCCGTCCCCCACGACCTACTCCTGCTTTGTTTTAATTAATGGTGAAAACGGCTCACGTGAGGGGGTTACAAGTATGTGGTGGTGTTTGCTACCGATGCAATGTCTCTGGAATAAGATGTCTCAAACTATCCCTGACCTCGCCTTGTAAAGCAGGACGAGGCCTAGAGTTATGAGAGTTCTAACCGTCCTAGAGTCCTACCTAGTGGAGAAATTTGCGGCTTGCACGCCAAGATGCTTGATTCCCATAAGGAGGGCTCTTTGTGCTTAGCCGAAGTCCTTGTCGATGACCCATGCATACGGGGCTCTGAAGCCGGCCTAATACACGACTTGCTAGCCGATGGAGCACCCCTGTGTAGGGCACCGACACCGATATATGGCAGGAGCTTCGCTGCGGATTGTGGTGGCCACCGAAAGGTCTTCGTGGGGGTTCCTCTCTCAACATCCGGTGGTTGACTTTGCTGGTGAGATTCAATCTATTTACGATGGCTTGATGTAGAGGCTATGGATCTGCAGTGGATCGGTTTGTAGCCAAGCACGTGTAGGTGCTGGGATCGAAAAACATGGTGGTGACAACACTAATTCACTTCGATTTGGTGGTGCTTATCAAGTACCTGCTCCCAAGCTCCGAGATGAAAACCTATGTCTGACCCAAGTTGGTTATACCTGGTAGTGGTGATGTTTTGTGTCATTACCTTGTTGAAGGCATTGCACAAATACGCTCATATTAGTTTCTTTAGGGTGAAAACATAGAATCTGGCCTTTGATGGTTGGATTTGCTGACAGCGGCGATTCCCTTCCTGAAGGCGTTGTTGTTGAAGAACCTCGTTGTCCTTGTGGTGTCAAGAGATGGTTGGTGCAGATATGGTTGTTGTTGTAGGTTGTTGATGACCCACAAGTATAGGGAATTGATCATTGTCCTTTCGGTAAGACTGTCGAACACAAGGAGGAGCAGTAGGAATTGATAGGCGGTTTTCAGCAAGGATTTCACGGCAAGTACAGTAAGGTGGTTTTGACAGATAGTTTGATAGCAAGATAATTTGTAACAGGGTAACAATTAAAAAAAGTAGCAAGGTGCAGGAAATAGCACCAATCTTTGTTGTGCTAAGGACAAGCTGGTGATACTTCTTATTGTGATTAAAACGCTCTTGAGACACATGGGAATATCACTAAGTTACTTTCACCGGGATCCATCGACTTACGTTCATTGCCTTCATAAGTGTTATATGGGTGGACGGGGGCTAAGGTATTATCCTTACTTGAGAAAATATATCTACTTATGATTATACTCTCCATGCAAGCATCCACAACTACAAGAGAATTAAGATAAATATAACCATAGCATTAAGCAATTGGATCCAAAATAGCCCCTTACAAAGTCATTCATAAACTGGGGTTTAGGCTTCTATGACTCCCGCAACCCATCATCTAAAACCTAATTCTACAATGTCTTCCCTTAGGCCCGTAAATGGCGAAGTTTCCTGTAGTCGACGTTCACATAACACCAATAGAGAAGGACAACACAACATAATATCAAAACATTAAACAGTGATCAACTTCACATGATTACTAGCAACAAGACTTCTCACACGTCCACAAGAACAAATAGAACTACTCACAACTCATCATATTGATTATGATCCGTGGGTATAAATACATGACTAACAATATAAACATAATAATCTTGCACCAATTAAACCAACAAGCATCGACTACAAGATGGAGTCAACACTACTAGCAATCCCATGGATCTAAGGTTTGATAAAAAGATTGAACACAAAGGATGAACTAGGGTTTTGAGATGAGATGGTGATGATGAAGATGTTGATGAAGATGATGGTTCGCACGATGAGAGAAGCATCGGTGATGATGAAGGTTTCGATTCGCCCCTCCGGAGGGAAGTTTTTTGACAGCTCTGGCTGAGAGCAAAAGTGTTCCGCCTTGTGCACAGCGATGAAAGGTACCGTAAACCTTCTCTTGATTTTTTAGGTTAATTAAAATTCTGTGGCCAAAGGGCTTTGGGAGAAGGGTCACTAGGGCCCACAAGCTCGGGCGGTGCCGCTAGGGGGTGGTCGCGCCACCTGCCATTGTGGCTGGCTGGTGGGCCCACTCTAGCATAGATTGGCTCCATAATTCATTATATATTCTAAAATAATTCTCCAAACAATCACGCTTCATTTTGAGCTCCGGAGTTCTATCTCTTCTGTTGTTATTCTAGATCCAGAATTCCAGCTACTGGCAATCCCTATCTCTTGATGTAACTTGCATTTTTAAAGAGAAAATACATTAGAATTGCACCATAATGTGAAATATAACATTGAAATAAGATAAATTATAGTGGGAAATAATAACACAAAATGGACGTCTTAGTTGTAGACAGGGGATTTGTTTGCTTCAGGGTTTTTCGTTTTCATCGGTTAGTCATAGCTTTGGTCATATATGACTTTGCTATTTGTCGTGTATGTTATTTGTGTGAGTTGGTGTTCGCCGTGTGCACCTAGCTATACAGAGGTCGGATGTATCCTCGTTGTGTTTCTATCCACTTGATACTTTATTTTAAACTAATACTATTTGTCAAAGAGACACGAGGTCTCGCCGGAAACCGTGGGAGTTATGTATCTGTTGTACCAAGACGTTATAGGTCTCTCCTACAATACATTGTTAATAGGCTGACCCAATACTATAGCTGCTCATGAGTTTTTTTTGTGTTTTTCACTGTTTTACATCGGTTTCTTTGTTTCTTTCTTTAGTTTCCTTTTCCCTTTTTCCTTTATTCAACACATTTATTTTTTGAAAACACAATAACTTTTTTGTATACATGAGGAATACTTTTAATACACATTTAATGTTCTCTGTATTGATGTTTAACATTTTTTTCAAATATATATTTTCATGTCTATTTTCTTCACTAATAATATCACATTTTTCATATACACCTAAAACAATTTTTATGCATTCTTAATAATTTTCAAATATTTGTGATTAATATTGTTTCAAATACCTGTTTTGAACATATTTTTGAATACATGTTAAACATTTTTCAAGTAGACATTAAAGCATTTTTAGGACAATACAATTTTTTTGTAAAACTATGCGAATATATTTTTCTAAAATTGTATAGCATTTTTTTTAAAATTCACTAACATAATTATGAAAATAGTGAATTTTTCCCTAAAATGTAACAAATGGTATGAAACACTATTTTCGAATTGCGCCCTCAATTATTGCATCATATAATATTTTCGGAAAATGTCTCATGCACTTTATTAAACGCGTGAACATTTTTCGAATGTTATATATAGCCGGTCTATTCTACTAATATTAGCAGAATAGTTATTCTGATAACACTACCGCACTGCACGCTCAACACGAGAGCACTCCACTTTCTGTAGCAAGGGTACTGTAATACACGGACTAGTGAACTTCGCGTCGGAAAAAACTACACACGGTGTTTTTTGGTACTTTTTTCGCTCTAGTTTTTGAACCATTTATCGGAACGAGGCGTGTAATATACTGTTGAGAAGCTATGAATTAGGCACAACTTTGCCATGTTGAACACTTTTCGAGACTCCTCATGGGTTCAGAGCAGTTTTGAAAACGGTGCGGCGCACGACGAGTGCCAGCGAGCGTTTTTTTTTTCTAAACCGTTCGTCGGAATGAAGCCAATGATACACCGTTGGAAAGATATCGTTGAGGCGCATCTTTTTCATATTTATTATTTTCTCTACTTCGTTACGATTTCAAAGCAGTTTTAAATTTAGTAAATCGTGAAATTCAGTTTTTCCAATTTTTTGCAATTTTCGTACTATTTTCGCTCTAGTTTTTGAACCGTTCGTCGAAACGAGTCGTGTGATACACCGTTGGAAAGCTACGGACGAAGCGCAACTTTCATATGTTGAAATGTTTTTGAGATTCATAATGGTTTTTAGTTAATTTTGAAAATTGTGTGGCTGACGATTAGATGCAGCGGCCGTTTTTCGTGAAATTTTTACGAACCGCTGGTCAAAATCATTCAAATTATAAGCCATTGGAAAGATATCGTCCAGACGCAACTTTTTTATGTAGAACACTCTCTTCAATTACTTACGGTTTAAGAGAAATTTTGATTCTAACGAAATGCGGACAATCTATTTTTGGCGACACCAAAATCGTAGTATGTACTGCATGAGACAGAAAAGCGCACTGCCTTAGAATAAAAACCGCACTGCATCGGATGGTCCGGCGAGCTGCCTAATTTCTTTTATCGGACATAAATTTTCTTAGGCGAGGAAGTGGCCCGCACTTCACACCGGGCGTAAGTGAAACGCAAAGGTATGAAGAAGTGAACAGCATTACTTTTTTGTCATTTCGGTAACATTTTTTTTGCACTTACTAGATGAATAGCATCATACGACCGACTGCACAGCTTTTGGACCAAAAACCGCACTGCATCATACGGACAATCGAACTACATGGTTTCTTTTGTGGAACCGAAACTTTTCCATATGTTTTGCAACATGTTTAGCAAGTACTCCCTCAAAAAAAATCAACAAAACACATTGTACTCCATCGTGGGGTTGCCGAACCGCATTTGTTTTTTATCAACAGATTTAATAACAATTAAAATGCCACTCGGGTGTGGGGCTGCCAAATTGCATGGCCACGGTCCAGCGCACTACATGGGGGGAAATAAGTGCACTGCATAAATGATGCAAATAATAATGAAAAGCAAACATGAACATGAAAACAGAGAAAAAGAAATTACATGCACATGACACACACGAGCATGACTTCACCAACATCAAGGGTCTCCCAACCGAAGTGAATCAGGGGCAATGCCCTGTTTTCCTCCGACGAACTTCATCAGCCAGCTAGAGAACCTTCTGCCCACACCAAGTAAAACGCATGCCTCGCCCATCTGCACTGCATAAAGGACGCCATGGAACCACATGTTGTCGCACAGCTTCTGGAAAAAAACTCACCAGTGGCAGTTAGATCCAAGGGAGCCGGAGCTTCTAACCCAGGTGGGGGCGATGCGTACTGAACGTGCACGTGGGATGGACTGCAACAACAGGCGGTGCGTACTGACGTTGCCACAAAAAAATGCGGCAAGGAAGGGGCGTGTTGCCGGCGATTTGCAGATGAGGGAGGAGAGAGTTGTGGGGGTCACTTGGAAGAACTGCTTCGGTTGTAGTTGAGCAGTGGGCAGCCAGAGCAGGTGCTGGTGAAGGGGAGGGCAGAGGTTCAGGGGGGTAGAGGAGGATTAGGGGCATGGCCGGCGACGTCGCCGGAAGTAGCTGAGGCGCAGTGGCGAGTATGTGGTCGCCGGAGTCTGCTGTCCATGGCCACCAACTCAGTGAGGAGGAGACTGTTGACCTCGCCATTGATGGTGGGGAAGGGGCGCATGGCCTAGGAGAGGGAAGGTAAGGGAGGGGTGGCACGGTAGCTGTGGATGTTGGCGGAGGTCGGAGACGACTCTCCGCCTGCGTCTAGCCATGGACAGACAGGAGGACCCCGGGTGTCAGGGATATTACTACTAGGTATAAACCGCCCAGGGAGGGGCCGGTTTATACCCATAAAGAATTATTCATATTGAAGCCCGGCGAGACATGGAGCATGGCGCTTTATTATGGAGGACTAGAGGTCCAGGGCCCAAGAGGAGTTAAGGCCCGTAATGTGTAAACCGCCATACGGCGTGTAACTTGTATTGTAAGATAGGAAAGATAGAGACCGAGCCGAGCACGTTGATGAGCCGGCTTCGGGATTCTGTAAACCGGACCGGGCGTCACCCTGTGTATATAAAGGGACGACCCGGCGGCGATTCAGTGACAGAGGACAACAACTCGAGACACAGGCAAAGCGGATTCGCTCCCTGGTCATCAAAACCCTAGTAATACCACACCAAACTAGACGTAGGCTCTTACCTTCATCGAAGGGGCCGAACTAGTATAAAATCCCTTGCGTCCTTCTCTGCTTTAACCCGTTTAACCTAACCTATAGCGATGGATCCACGACTAAGTCCTTTTGCTAGGACATCTGCCGTGACAAAACCACGACAGTTGGCGCCCACGATGGTTTCAAGTTCTTGAAAGGCAGCTTTGACGGACTCAAGGGCTATGTAGTGGGCCGAGGACTAAGAGTCGTCGCAGCAAGATCTACATCGACGATGCAGGCTGGGGCCCCGAGGCCGATTCAATCGAGTATGGGTATCGGGTCCCCTTTGGCAGCATCCATGTTTTCATTGGCAAGATCGGCCAACCGGGCCCTGAGTCGGACATCTTCCCCAACATCGTCGAGTCAGCTCAGCATGCGAGACCTGCCCGGATTCGGCCCGCCGTGAAGCATGTCTTCGTAGGAGTGGTTCACGGAGCACAAGCTGAGGATGGATCGGACTCTAGTGGCGGGACCGTTGTTTATTCCGGCGATGAGTCGTCCACTGGAGAAACTGAATCTTTATACCTGTTACAGGATGGCCGGTCTGGGGGCTGTTCCGATGGTGATAGTATTCCGGACCACCTTGATCCGCCAAACTGGGTCGCAGTCTTCATGGCCGTATCACAATCTGTGCAACAGTCTTCAACTGCGGCAGCTTTAACATCACACCCGGCGGCAGCAGCAGCAGCTAGGGCGGGAAGCCATGTTCAGCCGCCGGCTCAAATTTTGACCACCTTAGTCGACACATTGACAACACTGATAACCGCGGAGGTCCGCCAGGCCGAGAAGGAACAACATGATACGGAAGTTGCTAAGGTGATGGGCCAAGTAGATCAAGCGAAATTGGACCTGGCTGCTGAGAACTCTAGGATGGTCGCAAGGCAGGCCGAGCTAGATGCTCAGGCCTATCGGCTTCTGTTGGATCAGACGGCATCAAACGACGTAATGAGGAGAAGGCGCCAGCCTCGCCTACCACCGGTTTACGAAGCGAGGAACCTCTTCAGTACGCCGGGAGCGGGAACCAGCAACAAGCCGGGGGTAAACCGGGGAGAACTGCCTGGCACCGGGGCATCAGTCCAGCCACAGGCCGCGGAGCCAACCCGCCAGGTCGTTCCGTCGCAGCACATGCCCACCCCTCCTGGTCACTACTCCAACCCATTGGATAACATAGTTGCCGCCGCTTCATGATTGGCAGCCCTTCCCATTGAAGGAGAATCCCCTATAGCAGTGGAGGCACGGCGAGCTAGGGAGTCTCTGGAGACGGCCTTAACTCAGCAGCAAGCTTATTCTCACAGCCGCGAGAGGATTCACTCCACCCCTCGCCCAAGCCGGAGTTACAGCAGGCACCTGGAGGAGCCAGCCGTGTCAAGCAGCGTGCGGAATCGTAATCTGTCGCGGAGGGATAATCCGGCGGGAGGAGGCGCAAACGCTCAAGATGTGGTGGATCAAGGCAGGCAGCACCGGGAGGCCGAATTATCAGCACAATGTGAAGCCTGTCAGCCGACGCCGGTTCGTCCATCTACCACAGTGGAGCCAGGGGTTACTTCCAGCTCCTTAGGAGTGCCATGTCTCACCCCCGCTTTACGCAACGTACGGCTGCCCAAGGACTTCAAAGGACCACGCAAAGTGCCCAACTACACTGCGGATCTATCCCCTGAGACATGGGCCGAAAGCTACGAGATGGCAATGGAGATGCTGGACGCAGACGATGCGGCGTGTGCTAAATACTTCAGTATGATGTTGGAGGGCACAGCTCATACTTGGTTAAAGAGTCTACCACCCAATTCCATCGGATCATGGGCCGAGTTATGCCGCCGGTTTAACAATAATTTCAAGGACACGTGCAAGCAACCAATGTCCATCGTCGATTTAGCTGCCTGTGTTCAAGGGGAGAATTAATCAACAAGCCATTGGGTGCGCCGGGTGTCGGAGATCCTGAATTCTTCCAATCGCATCAATCCGGATACATCAGTTATAACGTTGGAAGGCAATTGCCGGTTTGAGCCCCTCAAGCTAAAGTTGGGACGGCTCAAACGTAATTGCGATGACATGGGAACACTCATGGGCGCTCTGGTAAAATACGCAGATTCAGATAATACCAAATATCCAGAGTCTGATGACGAGAAATCAGGGAAAGGAAAGAAGAATGGTAAAGCGCCGCAGCCTAATCCGGCGAATCAAGGATACAGTGCTAACCGTAAAGCGGATAGCAGTTCAGATTTTGTAGCTAACACTAGTGCACAGGAGGATGGCCAGCGCCGCAAGAGCAGACCGCCCCCACGGGGTGGACGTCAAAACATTAATCTGGAACGCGAGATGAATGTGCCTTGCCCCAGGCACGGTACGAAGGAAAAGCCAGCCACACACCTCTGGAAGGACTGTTTTATTATGACGGAGTTTAGAAATCGTTTCCAGTATGATCACGGATCGTCCGACGGTTCAGGCCCTGGTTTTCACGGGCCGGGTTATCAAGGTGGTGGCTCCGGTTCAGGGTTCCAAGGTAACCAGAACGGTCACATCAATCACAACGGGCATAATCAGCATAACCAGCAGCACGGCCAGGGCGGTTATAATAATCAGGGCAATCAAGAGCAGCAGCAGCAATCAGGCTATCAGAGCAACCCGAAGCAGTTGAGTAGTGGGAAATATCACGTCTTCACCACAAGCTTATGTAAACGTGATCAGAAGGTTTACAAGAGGGCAGTGCATTCTGTTGAACCGGCGGTTCCACGTTATTTACGCTGGTCAGAACAGCCCATTGTGTGGAGTCGAGAGGATCATCCGCCCCGGGTTGATAATCCGGGTCAGTTGGCTTTGGTGGTAGCGCATCAGGTTGGGGGCTATAAGTTCACCAAGGTGCTCATGGACGGAGGAAGCAGCATCAATATACTGTATTATGAGACTTTCCATCGCATGGGGTTGACAGACAAGAAGCTCAGACAATCCAACACTGTTTTCCACGGCGTGGTACCTGGTAAATCGGCGTATCCGGTCGGTAAGATAGACCTAGAGGTCACCTTTGGAGATGAGCGTGATTCAAGGTCGGAAACTTTGACCTTTGAAGTGGTAAAGATCAAGAGCCCGTATCACGCCCTGTTCGGGCGGCTGGTTTATGCTAAGTTCATGGCTAGGCCTTGTTACATTTATCTGCAGCTCAAGATGCCGGGACATAAAGGAACTATTATGGTCCATGGGAGCCATAAGATTGCTTTGGAGTGCGAGGAAGGTGATGCAGCCAATGCTGAGGCAGTTTGTGCAACTGAGGAGTTAAAATTTTACAAAGATAATGTTGATCCGACAAACATGTCTCCGTTAAAGAAGCCTACTACGGAGCACGATCCGGCCTTGAAATTCAAATCTGCTGATGAGACCAAGCAGATTGACTTTGTTCCTGGCGATTCATCCAAGCAGTTTACCATCAGTGCTAACTTGGATCCAAAATAGGAAAGCGCGCTCATCGATTTCATCCGTGAGAATCGGGACATCTTTGCATGGAAACCTTCTGACATGCCAGGTGTACCGAGGCAACTCGCTGAGCACACTCTTAATGTTGATCCCAAGTTTAAACCGGTTAAACAGTTTCTCCGCTGCTTCAATAAAGAGAGGCGCAAGGCTATTGGTGAAGAAATGGTTAGGCTCTTAGCGGCAGGTTTTATAGTTGAGGTGTTTCATCCGGAGTGGTTGGCTAATCCGGTGCTAGTGCTTAAAAAGAACGGCACTTGGCGAATGTGTGTTGATTACACAGATCGGAACAAGGCTTGCCCAGCTGATCCCTTTGCCCTCCCCCGTATTGATCAAATCATTGATGCTACGGTGGGTTGTGAGCGCCTAAGTTTTTTGGATGCATATTTCGGTTATCATCAGATCAAGATGGCAGTTAAGGACCAGGAGAAAACAGCCTTCATAACTCCCTTTGGAGCCTTCTTCTATGTATCTATGCCTTTCGGGCTCAAAAGTGCCCAGGCGACCTATCAGTGTTGTGTGCAGAATTGTCTTCATGGACAGATTGGGCGGAACGTTCATGCATATGTGGATGACATTGTGGTGAAATCCAGGAAGGAAGAGACGTTGATAACAGACTTGAAGGAAACCTTTGATAATCTCCGGGTCTATAAGATGATGCTTAACTCGGCCAAGTGTGTTTTTGGTGTTCCAGCAGGCAAGCTCTTGGGGTTCTTGGTGTCAAACAGGGGAATTGAAGCTAATTCGGAGATAATCAAGGCTATTACATCCTTGGCTAAACCGGCGTGCATCAGTGATGTCCAACGCTTGGCGGGCCGTATTGAGGCACTAAGCCGGTTTATCAGCCGCTTGGGAGAGAAGGCCATCCCGCTTTATCAGATGATGAAAAAGACAGACCGCTTCATCTGGAGTGATGCTGCGGATGCTGCGTTCGAGGACTTGAAGAAGCAGTTGGCAGAGCCGTCTGTCCTTGCTGCACCAGTTGATAATGAGCCGCTGTTATTATACGTGGCTGCTAATGCCCGAGCAGTAAGCGTTGCCATTGTGGTAGAGCGCAAGGAGGCATGAAAGGAATATCCGGTTCAACGGATGGTTTACTATATCAGCGAGGTGATCATTGAGTCGAAGCAGAGATACCCGCATTGGCAGAAATTGGTATACGAAGTCTTCATGGCAAACCGGAAGCTTAAGCAGTATTTCCAGGGCCATCCAATCACCGTGGTCGGTTCAGCCCCTCTGGGAGATATAATCCAGAAGAGAGAAGCGACGGGTCGGGTTTCCAAATGGGCCATTGAACTTAGTCCTCACGGGTTAAAGTATGTGCCTCATACTTCAATCAAATCTCAAGCACTGGTGGACTTCATTAATGATTGGACAGAGTTGCAAGCGCCGGAGGAAAAACCAGATCACACATACTGGACTATTCACTTTGATGGATCCAGGCAATTGGAGGGCTAGGGGGCTGGAGTCGTGTTAACTTCCCCACGAGGTGATAAATTATGTTATGTCCTCCGTTTAATGTTCCCTTGTACTAACAATGCAGCTGAGTATGAAGCTCTCCTCCATGGTCTGCGAATGGCTAAGGAGATGAATTTAAGCCGGGTTAAATGTTTCGGCGATTCAGACCTGGTGGCACAACAATTATCTGGTACTTGGGACTCCAAGGACCCACTTATGGCGGCGTATCGTCGAGAGGTGGACTCTATTGCTGGACACTTCAATGGTTATCAGGTGGACCATGTGGACCGGCGAAAGAATGAAGCAGCGGACGGATTAAGCCGGCTGGGTTCTCAACGTAAACCGGTTCCACCTAATGTCTTCCTGGACGTATTGCATAATCCGTCGGTGAAATTACCTTCAGAAGAGGATTTGGTGGTTCCTGATCCAGAGGCTCAATTGGTGGCGACGCTTCATGCTATTTCGGATTGGACGGTCCTGTACCTGGCGTACATGAACCGAGGTGAGTTACCAGAAGATGAATTCTCGGCTAGACAGATGGTCCGGCGGTCCAAATCAATGACTATTGTCAATGGAGAGCTGCATCATTGTAGCGTATCTTGGGCGTTTCAACATTGTGTATCACCGGACGAAGGCCGGGACATTCTTCGAGATATTCACGAAGGAGATTGTGGTCACCACGCCGATTCAAAATCTTTGGTGGCTAAAGCTTTTTGTCATGGGTTCTATTGGCAGACGGCTCACGCAAATGCAGAGGACTTGGTCAAAAAGTGTGATGCTTGCTAGAAATTCTCACGGCGTGCTCATATACCGGCTCAAGAGTTGAGGATGATTCCAATTACTTGGTCATTCGCAACTTGGGGGCTAGACATGGTTGGGCCCTTTAAGAGATCTCTAGATAAGAAGACCCACCTTCTGGTAGCGATGGATAAGTTTACCAACTGGGTTGAGGCGGAGCCAGTCAGCAAGTGTGATGCAGCAACGGCGGTTCAATTCCTCAAGAAGGTGAATTTCCGGTTGGGCTTTCCACATAGTATTATAACTGATAATGGTACCAATTTGTCCAAAGGGGCTATGGAGGAGTTTTGTCAACGAGATCACATTCGGCTTGATGTATCTTCAGTGGCTCACCCCCAGTCCAATGGTCAAGCTAAGAGAGCCAATCAAGATATCTTGAGAGGCATCAAACCCCGGCTCATGGTCCCTTTGCAGAGGATGTCGGGTTGTTGGGTGGAGGAATTACCCTCTGTGTTGTGGAGCATCAGCACCACACCTAACAGGTCTACGGGTTACACGCCTTTCTTCATGGTATATGGAGCTGAAGCGGTCCTCCCTAGTGACATCCGTCATGATTCGCCACTAGTGGCGGCTTACATTGAAGCTGATAACGAGAAGGCACGGCAAGACGCGCTAGACCGGCTGGACGAGGAGCG
The DNA here is from genome assembly GCA_902687465.1 of Secale cereale. Lineage (NCBI taxonomy): Eukaryota > Viridiplantae > Streptophyta > Magnoliopsida > Poales > Poaceae > Secale > Secale cereale. The sequence continues at coordinate 356,394,999 of LR738714.1, read as the reverse complement.
TGACATGGTAGCAGCTCGATCGGTGATTTATTAGCAAGATCTACGCCGATATCACAGTCGCCGGGTTAAAACCAGAACGTTTCAAGAAGGTGATCTAGTGCTTCGGCTCATCCAAGACCAAACAGACATGCACAAGCTATCCCCGCCTTGGGTAGGACCCTTTGTGGTCAGCAAGAATCTACACAACGGATCATACTACCTCGTCGACATTCGAGAACACAAGGACTCACGCACCACGGAGGAGGAGACCCGACGGCTATGGAACATCGCTCATCTTCGGCCTTACTACACCTGAGCCATAGGCTCCGCTTTATGTACATATGTTCGAAATGTATATATTATGATCAATATAATAAACCGGCATCCCCGTTAAAGCAGGGTATCTGTTGCTTTTTTCATAAGAGTTTGTCACATGGGTGCTTCTGTGTGTAAAGGAGTTCCTATGGCCCTCTTAGACCGGATGTTACGCCAATATCATCATAAGAGCACAGCTCTGGTTACTTCGGTAATCCGGATATCAAGCCAACATGATGGTAAGGGGCAAAAGAGAGTTTGATGCATAGCACAACTCAAACATAGGCACCCGACGAGCACAGCTCACAATGCTACCTGGGGGCTCCTGTCGCACAGCGGCAACGAGTTTTCTAAGATCCTTGTAGTAGGCTATCAAGCCACGGCTTGGAACCCTGGTGTATACACCTAAAACCCCAGGTTAACCTGCCTGCTTCAAGTAAGTCACTCCGCCCACGTAAACCTGGTATGACCAGTCGAATGTTTGAAAAGTCAATCTTATCACAGACCCTGAACTTGTCAATGTTAAATTGACGATTGGTTAAGGATCGAGGACCATCTTAACAGGCTTTGTGAAATGGTTCAACTCAGTGGCCTAGCAGCCCATGAAAAGCCTCGAATTTGGAGCATGCAGCTCGTAAAAAACCTCGACTACAATGATTTTTATTTCGATAAATGTTTCTTTGTTTTTTGTCAAGTTTCTTATCTTTTGAGATCATTGGTATTTAGCCGAAGTCTATCGATTCGGCAGAGTGGTTGACTATAAGTTGCCACCATAATAAACCAACGTTCACAGAACCTGGTCTGATTTGATTACAAATCGCCAGTACTATCTACAGCTAAACGGTGTTTATCATAGCCCGGCACGGTTTCATCATGAATCGGCAAATATTCAAGGAGTCATCAATACTCACAAATTGGGATCATTGCCCTTACTGCAAAATATTGGGTAAAGCCAATGGCACAAATTTCTATCACATGTATGATATATGTTTCATATTTTAAATACAGTTCAAGTTATAAACCTAGATCATGTATTTGGGCATTATGACCGGTCCGACGATAAACCGCCAGGACACTTTAAACTTTGTCTTATGCAGAAATAGGTGGAATAAACTGTTAAAGCATCATAAGAAGAAAAATTATGAAGTTGCCAGATGGAGCAATGTTATGAAAAGGGAATATGCATAAGGACATAACCAAAATGTTTCAGCTACCCTATTACAAGGCGTTTGACAGCCCAAAAGAATATATGTTCCTTGCTTAAGTACTATGACATGATAAATAAGTCGGCGCCGGTTCATGACTCTGTGTCAGCTCGGCTAGAAGGTTGTGGATCATCCTGCTCTGTCTCCTCGTCGTTCTCATCCAGCAGCTAGAAGTCAGTGGTTGCCCAATTGATCTTTGTTAGCGCTTGGAAAACAGCCTAACCACTTATGAGTTCAGACAGTTCAACGTTAGGAGCATAAGTATGCTTACGGACAGGCGGGATGAGATCTTCCACTTCATAGACCAGAGTATTAACCCGGCGATTGTCAGCGTCGTAACCCGCCTGATAGCGGGACAGATCAGCTTCGTCAGCTACTTTGCTAGCCAAGGGCCACATTTCTCTTGTTAGAGCCCGCAAATCTGTGTCTTTGAACTCTGATCTGTCCTCCTTCATGCTGGGATAGCCATTCATCACGTCTGCCGGATCTAGATCAGGCACCCAAGCTTTCGCTCGAGTTAATGCCATTAAAGCGCCCGCCCTGGCTGATGATTTCTTCAGTTCTCCAAACCGGGCGGGTAGCACTGATAACTTCTCCAAAGTGCCTTTGATCAACATAGGAGCCGGTTTGTTATGAGAAGTAGTGCAAACAATCCTTTGAGTGTCGGTATACAACGGTTCTATAAGAGTATATGCGGCCTTCAACTTCTTCCGCATGTCAGTGCCAAGATGAGCAGTATGTTTTCCTGCATCAATAGAGCTTGAGTTAAACCGGAGAGTGCAGAACTATCATATTCACAACTGTATTAAGTATACTTACCAAAGACAACAGTAGTCATGGCATCTATCTGCTGCTTTAAGCCAGTCAGTTCTTCTGACACTGGATTCAGCGCGTTTTCTGCATCAACTGCCCTTTTTTCAAAGCGGCTCTTTCAGCATCCCAATTCGCCCGTTCCTTCTGGAAATCCTTCTTCAATTTTTCCATGTTTGCTAAAGCCAGGGTCAGCTCATCCTTGACATTGGCAGCAGCGGTTTGCTGAAATTTCCGAGTATCTTGGAGCTCAGCCACTTGAGAGTCTTTCCGGTTTAGATCAGCCTGTCAAGAGAAGAGAATATATACATTGGTAAAGCATATTAGAAATCCCTAGCACATAACAAGTTATCCACTTGGCACTTGGAGGCTAATGCATATTTGCAGTTATCAGGCATTTTCAATAAAGTCCCAAGCACATAACAAGTTATACACTTGGCACTTGGGGGCTAATGCGTCATTGTTCACAAAGGGTTATAAAATAAAGTCCCGGTTCATCCTAAAGGAGTAAACCGGCCCTTGGGGACTACACGTGAAAAATTATATAATGGGTATTCTGAAGTCCCGGTTCATCCTAAAGGAGTAAACCGGCCCTTGGGGACTACATGTGAAAAATTATATAATGGGTATTCTGAAGTCCCGGTTCATCCTAAAGGAGTAAACCGGCCCTTGGGGGCTACGGCAGAGTAAAGGCAAGCTACAAGACTTAAGCAGGAGTAAAGTTAAAGGAATTTCAGCATAAGTTTACCTCATAGCGTTCCTTCATTAGATTCACTAAACCGGCTTCATGATCACGGCTTGTGTACAGCCGGTTCAGATAGCCGGAATGAAGATCTTGGGCACTAAGTTGAGCATAGTTGGACAAATCGGCATTCCATTTGCCTTTGTCCTTGCCAGAGACTTCATCTTTTGCAGTGTGTTTGGATAAGGCAACGGGTTCAATAGGAGCGGTATAGCCAAAACCAGTAATTTGAACATCTTCTGCTGAAGCGGCCGTGGCTTTAGCAGGACTGGTCGGAGTATGGCCGGCCTGGACTGGGCTGGGCGGATTAGCGCCAAAGTCCATTGGTGCAGCTTCTTGTTCAATAAAGACTTCATAATCCATTGGAGGAGGATCATCATGCAAAGCGTCAACATCTTCGGCTGGCTCGGGATTCTTTTCCGGTTCAGGATTCGCATCATCACCTGCAGGTTTATTCAGTTTAGCCTTCTTGCTAGGCTTGGGCTTACTGTGAGATTTAAAGATGAAGATAGTCAATGGAGTGAAAGAAAAAAGGTTAATAGAAAAATGAAAACTTACCCATGAATAGTTTTAAGAGGAGGAAGCTGCGTAGCTGTTGATTCGCCGGATGACGAATGAGGAGTATCCTGATAATTTGAATTACACTGATTAAGAGGCTGACGAATATGACCCGCTTTGGGATAAAGAGCATCTGGAATATGTAAAACCTCTGAGCGACGTTTCTGGGCTGGTGTTTGCAGTAAACCGGCGGACTCAATAACTTGGCCACTGTGTCGTGTTGTGCGGCGAGCTTCATGTTGTTGTTTCTTCAAAATAAAGTTTGGGTCCAAGTAAGCGAAAGGGTGAGAAAATTGTACTTTCCGACTTGCTCGACGAATTTTTGGTGTTGGCAGAGGATCTGAACTGGAAGAAAGGGTAATTACCTAGACATCATCGGCCTTGCTGCCTTCAGTGTTTCCCTGAGTACAGTCATTGTTAATAAGATGCAAGAAAAGGGAGCCAAGGGAGTCAAATGATACCTCTGAGACCGGTTCATCATCTTCAGGATTGGATTCAGATACTTCAGTAGCTTTCTTCCTGACGGTTTTCTTAACGGCCTTGGTTTTCTGGCAAGTTGCCTTCGCCGGTTTATCCTGGACTTTCCTATTCCAGAATGGGTCATTACCCTGATAAAATTTGTGAAGTCATTCAGAAAGAGTACTAAAGACAGATGAAATAGAACAGACAAAGTAAAAGAAAGATTTACAGATGGCGGTTTGTTGAGCTCGCAGAAGGGGGCCAGTCCGGTTTGGCTGCAGGCTTCTACCGGTTCATTCAATAGCCTTTTAACAGCCTCATTGACCTCACTCTCTGATAGCACAGCTTCAGTGTGGCGCAGAGGGTCCTTGGGGTTTTCGGTATATTCACACATTAAACCAGAGCGCCGACTTAGCGGGAGAATACTCCAGGAAATCCAACAACGAACGAAATCAATACCTGTTAAACCGTTTGCGGTGAAGGATCTGAGCTTTGAAAGTTGCGGGTCATATTGGGCTCGTTCTTGAGCACTTAGCCGTTGAGGAAACGGATGGTTCTCAGAAAGCCGATGAGAATGGTAGCTTGGCAGAGGATTTTCATCTTCCGGAGAAGTATCTATACAATAAAACCATGTTTGATTCCAATCTTTAGGATGGCTGTGGTGATTGGCATGAGGAAAACTGACATCCTTTCTCTTCTGGATGGACATTCTACCAAGTTCAGTGTTAGGACCATCAGAAAACTCTGTGCAACGGTTTAAATGGAAGAAATCCCTGAATAGTTCAACTGAAGGCTCCTTTTGCAAATAAGCTTCATCAAATACTTGAAAATTGCAGATGTTGGACACAGAATTGGGCCCAATATCTTAAGGATGGAGCTGAAAGTCAGCCAGCACGTCACAAAAGAACTTTGATCCGGGAGGACTGAATCCTCAGGCTAGATGGTCAAGAAATACGATAACCTCTCCATCTTTTGGCTCCGGAGGACATTCCGGTCCAGGAACTCTCCAACGGAGGACATCCTTCTGGCCTAAAGCGCCAATCTCAGCCCGGTTCTGCAATTCCTCTTCGGTAACCCGAGACTGGACCCAGTTGCAGGAAGTAAACTGCTTGGATTGCTTTGCCATTTTGAAGGGAAAAGCTGAAATATAGTGAAGGGCGATTCATGATTTATGCAATGTTAAACCGGCAGTGTTTCAAAGGCGATTAAAGACGGCGGTTTAAGCAGGGCCTAATGGTATCTACCGGTTTATGATTTTTTCTAAAGCTAAAACCGCCAAGGAGAAGTGAAAGGTGCAGATTTAAAGTTATGGAAGAACAAGTTTTGCAGAGTCAGCAACAAAATTATAGATCTACGGCATGTCAGAAATTCAGAAATATTCAGGATCATAATTCAACGGATACAACGATGGTTCAAACAGACCTAGATTGGGCTAGAACTTTGAGGAAGAATAAAGCATGCTAAGGAAGCAGAGTTATTACTACGTTCGCAAACAGGGGTATCAGATCTGTTTTAGCTATCGAGGCCATGATGAAGAACAGCAAAAACATCGCCTACCCATGAACTCGCGGAAGAAAACCCTAATGAGATCTATATAAGGGGGGAGGAAGGAACTTACCGGAGTCAACGGGTGCGGAGGCGCGTCGGTGATTCTCTGGTCCGACCAGATTGATGTAGCGGCCAAACTTGACGAAGGTGCAAGGGTCGACGGCGGTGGCAGAGCTTGAGCATGGACGAGCGTGAGGAGGAAGAAGCAAAGGAGCAAGGGGGGAAAGAGATGCCCCTCTGCCCTATTTATAAGCCAAAAAATGAAACGGCGGGCGCGGGAATCGAGGAGCCAGAAAGGTGGATATGGGATGATACTGTCGCCTCGATCTTCAGAGCTTTTAATAAGTAAGAAAATAAAGCAGGTACAAGTATTAAATGAGCAGATGATGTCACGGCAGTTCAATGTGATCCAGGAAGATGACGTCACGGCGATTTATGAAATATTTGGAGCCACGGAGGGCAAACCTTTTACAAGGCGTTAAAGATTGACATGAACAGGTTCAAATCAATCTGCGCCTAATGTCAAGGATATTACTACTAGGTATATACCGCCCAGGGAGGGGCCGGTTTATACCCATAAAGAATTATCCATATTGAAGCCCGGCGAGACATGGAGCATGGCGCTTTATTATGGAAGACTAGAGGTTCAGGGCCCAAGAGGTGTTAAGGCCTGTAATGTGTAAACTGCCATACGACGGGTAACTTGTGTTGTAATATAGGAAAGATAGAGACCGAGCCGAGCACGTTTATGAGCCGGCTTCGGGATTCTGTAAACCGGACCGGGCGTCACCCTGTGTATATAAAGGGACGACCCGGCGGCGGTTCAGGGACAGAGGACAACAACTTGAGACACAGGCAAAGCGGATTCGCTCCCTGGTCATCGAAACCCAAGCAATACCACACCAAACTAGACGTAGGCTTTTACCTTCATCGAAGGGGCCGAACTAGTATAAAATCCCTTGCGTCCTTGTCCGCTTTAACCCATTTAAGATAACCCGTAGCGATGGCTCCACGACTAAGTCCTTTTGCTAGGACATCTGCCGTGACAAAACCACGACACTGGGGTAGTGCGAGGGTCAGGGATTTTGGGCCGTTATCAGAGAGGAAGAAGCCTGGGCTCGATGCAGTGGGATGGGAGGGAGGAGGTGGAGGAACGGGGAGGAGAGAGCCACCGGCGACCCCTAAGCTCACCGGCCCCGCTAGGTGCATCCGTCGTCGGGAAGCCGCGGGAGGACGACCACGCGACGGATCCAGTAGCCCCTCGACCCGGTCGTTGGCACGGACGGCGATGCGCGGATCCGACGCCGGCCACGTGTGGGAGGACGGCGACGGGCCGATCCGGTGGCTGGCCAGCGCGGGGTCAGGTGGGCCGGGGAGGAAAGGTGGTTGGAGGTAGTGCGGTGACGGCACCGGCGGCGAGGGGAAGAAGGTGGCACGCGGCGGGCAAGGTGGTGACGCGTCGGAGGGGTGGGGTGGGAGGTGGTGTCGCACCGGAGGGATTGGGGAATGGTGATGTGCCGAAGGGGTGGGGGTGGTGGGGGCCACCGGAATAAGGGTGGTGGGGCGCCGGGGGTGGGTCAGTGGGGCGCCGGGTGGTGGTGGTGGTGGGGAACAAGGTGGGCACGAGGGGCGGTGGGTCTGGGCGCAGTTCATTTTGTTGGAGAGGTGTTATCAGAATAAGCCTAGTGTTATTAGAATAAGAGTCTTAAGGGTGTTATTAGAATAGACCCATCCTATATATAGGGCTGGACTATTCTGTTTCTAGTAACAGAATATTATTCTGCTACTATCGGGTATCGGCTCTATATAGGGCCTGATCTGTTCTCGTCGGACCTAGGAGAAACCCACCCAGAGCAAGGTGTGTGGCCAAAAGAAACAAAGGCCCACCCGATCCCCCACGCAATCATCAACCTCCCCGATGCCCTGCTTCCACCCGCCGCCGCCGGCCAACCTGCCTCCAACCGCCGCCGCCAGCCAACCTCCTTCCAACCGCCGCCGCTGCCACCCCACCTTCTACCCGCTGCCGCCAGGCCCCTCCTTCCTTCCTACCTCCGTCCTGCGCCGCCGTCCTTCCTCCCCACTACCACTCCCTGCTCCTCAATTCCGGGGACGGCTAGACACCGCACCACCACCAACCTTCTCTCCCACAACCGGCGGCGACTCCCTCTTCCTCCAGCCGCTCGCTGTGTCCCCAAAGCACCTCCATGCTCTGCCCCTATCTAAGCTCGCGCCACCACAGCTCCTAGGCCATGCATCGCTGGCACCATAGTCTGTTGGCCGCCGACACGCGAGGCAGTTCACCGCCTACACCATGAGGTTGCCATCACCAGAGGGGATCAACGACTGGATCCCATGGCAGGATGGAGGAGCAGCGGCGGTTGCCTCGTACCGACAAACTGAGCTTCACATCATACTGCCACGTTCGATCTGCATGAGGCAAAACCGGTCGTCCCGCTCCTTCGAGTTGGAATTCGATTCTGCATATGTCTGGTATGTGTGTGCTTCAACTGTTTGGGTTAATGCCTGAACCAAAACTGCTTGGTTGAGTTCACTACACGGAATCTGTGAGTTCAAAAGAGAAACAAGCTCATTGTTACAACCCGAGGAATTCATAAAGAAAACAAAATCGGGAATTATAAGAAAACCCGTAGAAGTTTGTTATATACAATTCTGAAAGTTTGAAGTTGTGACGCCCGAGACCGACGTCCCAGAAGATCCCAGAAGATTCTAGAAGATTCCAGATGTTCCGGGTTGCCCGTGTGTTCTTTGTGCTTGTGTTATTTATTTTGCATTGCATCATGTCATCATGCCATCATGTCATATTAATTTTTGCATATCAACCTAAATAAATCATGTGGGCCTTCGGTCCATTTAAATCGAGGGAAGATGACTTCTCTTTATAACATATAAAAGCCTCTCAATATTTAGGGAGCTATATTTAAAATATTCCATTTGTTTGGAATTAACCAACACACTTGCAATATTCCCCATGCCTCTTAATTCGAGTTTCTCCTTCAAAAACCTTGCCAATATTCTTTTCCGTTGTTTCGAGGTTCCTCCGAAAATTTGAACATTTTTGGACACTTCAATAATCAAGTCTTAGTTCAAACCTATTTGAATTAAATTCAAATATGTTTGAATTATTTTCCGATCTGGCCTTTTGTATTTTTCTCCGGTCGTGCTCATTTTTGTGAGCCCGAGGAAAATATAATTCCATGTACTAATTTTTTCCTAACTCCCCTCCTCTTTTCTTTCTTCTCTTTTATTTTCTGCTAAAGAAAATAAAAAAAGAGAGCCTCCCAGCCTGCCTTCCCAGGCCTCTAGAACCAGCCCAGGCCCAAGCCAACCTCAGTCTCTCTCTCCCTCTAGGCCTGCGGCCTCCCTCAGCCACTTTTGGCACGGCCCATCTCTAGGCCCAACCAGCCTCCAGCCCGCACCCCTCGAACCCTAGCCCCTAGCGACCTCCCCTCGCTCCTTCCCTCAGCGAGCGCCGCCAGGCATCTCCCGTTTCCCTCTCGCTCTCTTCTCGCTCTGCCTCGACCCTCTCTGTCCCTCTCGACGAGCCCGATCTCCCTCTCCTTCCTCCTTCGCCTGGAGCCCCAGCCTCGATCCCCTTCTCCTCAGGTTCCGCATCGCCATGGGAGCCGCCCGTAGCGCGCCTCCACCCGAGCGCCCGGCCAGGCCAGCGACCTCCCCAGCGCCGGCCTTCCCTCCTCCAGCTCGTCACCTCCGCGCGTCCCCTCCTCGTTGCCTCGAGCGGCCGGATCCCGAGCCCGGCGAGCGCCCGGCCAGGCCCGTGGCACCGGCGCCCTTCTGCCCCGTCGGCCAGCATCGCAGCCGCGGCCGGAGCTCCTCCCTCCGTTCCCAGGCCCGAGTGCCTCGCCTCTTCGCTCGTCTTCAGCCCCGCGTGGCGGCCCTCCTCTCCAAGTGGCTGCCGCCCAGCGCCCCAGGCCGACCAGGAGCTGCGAGTCCCTCTGCCTCGTCCAAGAGGATCCGCCGGTGGCCGCGACCTCACCTTCTCCAGTGACCAGCAGCACCGGAGCCGTGTTCCTCAGTCCCTCGAGGAAGCCCCTCGTCCTGCTGCCTCCTCTGCTGCCTCAAACCGTGACCGAGGCTGTTTGTGTTGTGTTTTGTTTTTGTTTTGTGTGCCTGTGCTGTAATTTTGACAGATGAACCGTGTACGACTACCGGCGACCCGACCAAGTACCCCTTCGGAGAAGTACATCTACGAACTCGTCGCGAGAACCGAGTTTGGCAAGTACCTCTACGGCCCGAACGTCTACGAACCGTGTACGAGATCGACGCCCGAACAACTACCCTCGCCGGAAGACCCAAGTACCACGACGACCCGAACCTCTACGGGAAAACGAGCTCCAAGTTCGACTACTTCACGGGACCCGTCAAGTCCGACTACTACATGAACGAGTACCACTACGAACGCCGACGCGACAAGTACCCCGACATCGACGACCCGAACAACTACCGTCGCCGTGTACCACTACCGTCGCCCGGAAACGAGGAATTCGCCAAGTACCACTACACCCCCGTGAACGTCTACTTCCTCTACGTCCCTCGACGATCTCGAACCGTCCCGAAACAATTGTTTCGAAGGTATAACCCCGTCGATGACCCGTGTGATGCTTGCTTGTGTTGTATGAAATGTTCCCTTGTGTGCTTCGTGCCCGTTCCGACCTTTTTGTCGAGCTCCTCGGTTGCCTCGTCGCCGACTCGTGGGAACCCGGTGACGGGATCGCCCACCTTTCATCTCGTTTGACTCGTTCACTCCACCTTTTGTTTTGCACCGGTCTCTCACCGAGTTACCGGAACCGATATGATGTTGTTGCATCATTTTCGGATCGTTGCCGTGGTACCCTTTTTCATTCCACCACGGTGACAATACTTCATATCTTGTTAATTGTCAACCTTTTAATAACTTGCATAAAACTTGTTCATGTCATCCGCATCATGTTAACAACACTAAATGCTTAATTGTTGTTGCTTTATAATTATTAAACATGCTCATGAGGATTTTCCGGATATGTTGTTGTTATTCTCCGGCCTCATTTAAAATGCCTAAATAGGTAGTTTATTTATGTTTCACCTCTTTACATGCTAAAAACATTAAATCTTGTCTTGTAAATAATGAGAGTCAACTAAATAATTAATGTGGTGTTTCGTCAATATGCAACTCGATGCATATTGAGCTCCACTTAACTTGTAGTGTTGTTTGTGCACTTTGCCATGCCATGCATATTAAACCGGACATGCATCATACTTGTTTGTGCATCGTATGCCATGTTTATGATATGTGTGTTTACCGTGTTGTTTGTTTCTTTCCGGTTTGCTTCTCTTGATAGCTTCGGTTTCGTTCCGGAGTTGTGAGGTTCCGCTCGACTGTTGCTCCGTCTTCTTCTTGGTTCCGTTCTTCTCCCTTGTGGAATCCCAGGCAAGATGACCGAACCCGGATACCATTACTATCTTTGCCTATTGCTAGTAGTTCCGCTCTATAGTTTTGCCTCGATGCCCATGATCTTCTTGTCAGCCTCCTACTTGTAACCATTGCCTTGTGTAACCACCCTACCTACGCAAACCGTTGCTTGGCTAAGTACGCTTCGCTCAGCCCTTCTTATAGCATTGTTAGTTGCAGGTGAAGATTGAAGATGTTTGCTTCATGTTGAAGTTTGGTTGGGTTATATCACACTATATAAATGCTTAAAATGAAATCATCTATATACTGGCAGGGTGGAAGGCTAAGCCTTTTGCTTGGTGTTTTGTTCCACTCATGCCGTTAGGAACCGTTTAAACCGGTGTTATGTTCCTTGATTATGCGTTCCTAACACGGTTGGGGTGTATGGGACCCCCTTGATAAACCGCTAAGTGCTAAGTCTTTTCCAGCAAGTCCCAACATTTGGTACTATTTGCCTCATCATAACAACTTAATTAAATAATTAAATTGCATAGGGGGTCGCACCCTCGGGTTCTTAATTCTACATAGCAGGGGGGGCCAGCGCTGATGGTGTTGGTCCCAAACGGGGGTTCTGCGGGGCCGCCTTGGGGCAACCCGAGGTATCTGGTATCCACCCGTAGAATCGCCCATCCGGTCGTGTCCTGAGACTTAGATACGCGCGGCTACTATCAGGGTGTCGACACGCCGGGAGGATTTGCTGGATTAGCCTTACCTTAGTTCGGTTTAACTTGAGCACGGGATTCCGAGAATACTCGGGTCTTCCCACCTATGGAGTTGCGACTTCGCGGATCGTGGGCTTGTGATGGGCCAAGTTGGAACACCCCAGCAGGGTTTGAACTTTCGAAAGCCGTGCTCGCGGTTATGTGGCAGATGGGAGCTTGTTAATTCCGGTTGTAAAAAACTTGACACAATGTTCTAATACACTACCAGCGTGTGTACCGTAACTGTCAATTTCCGAATAGGGATTCGGGAGTTGAACACGGTGGGGTTATGTTTGACCGGCTTTAGTTAGGATCACTTCGTGATCATCTTTCGACCGATGCTCTTCTCTTCTCGCTCTCTATTACGTAAGTTAGTGCTAGTTGCTGCTGCAGACTCTTGTTTGTTCCTTCACCTCATATTTCTTTCTTCAGCCTTATCCTCACCCAAGGCTTAAATAGTCGTGTTACCCGGGAACGGGATTGCTGAGTCCTCTGTGGCTCACAGTTACTTCACCACACCAGATGCAGGTTCAGCCGAGTTAGATGCAGGAGCTGGTTCAGTGCTTCACCAGGAGCTCGTTGAGGAGTTTGGCCGTATGCTTGTGACGTTTTGATGTTCAGTAGTGGTTTCTACTAGGATTCGATCCTGACCTGTGGCTTTATGTTGTTTTGGTATCTTTCTTTTGGATCTTCACCCGTAGTCGGGTTGTGATGTTTTGAATGATGTTTGCTTATGTAATGTATTGTGTGAAGTGGCGAGTGTAAGCCAACTATCTCCTTTTGCATTTTAATCCCTCTTTTACATGAGTCGTGCAAAGATACCAAACTTGAGATCATTCTAGGATGGATTTATGCCTTTAAGTCGTGCCTCGACACGTAGGAGGTATAACTCCATCCTGGGCATTACAGAAGTCGGGACACCGATAAGTTCAGATCAAATTAAAATTGTCAAAAAACATGAGAGTTTTGTGCTTTGAAGTTGTAGTCGTAGATGCTTTGAAGACCATCGTCTCCGTGTTGCCGCTTGTCGGCATCGGCCCTGCAAGCTGCTAACTATCCTTGGTGCACCATCCTCAGTCCAATCCCATGTCATTTGGGTGGCCGAGTTCGTTGTGGGCAGCAGTTCGGATCCACATGCCGCCGCCCATTGATGGCTTCTCGCCCCTCGTTTGTTACCCCAAGTGGAAGGTTTGAGATGCAGTGTAGCGGAAGTTTTCCCTTGGCAAAGATACCAAGGATCGATTTCCCTGAGACTCCCAGTTTCAACAAGAAGGTGTCAACTGCTAACGGCGCCAGATATTAGCAATCAACGTGGACCTGCACACAGATACAAATAACTTTGCTCCCAACGAGTACAGAGAGGTTGTCAATCTCTCCGGCCTTGTCGTTTACAAAGGATCAAACGCAAGTGATAATAGTGATAGGTATTGTTGCAATAGTAAGTAAAAAGCGGAAAGTAAATAGCGGATGTGATCAATGATGGTAATATGGACCGGGGTCCCATGATGTTCACTAGTGATGTCTCTCTCCCAAAAGACGATAAAACAGCTATGTGAGGTAAACGAATTACAGCTGGGCAATTGACAGAATTATGTGCGCAAACCAATGCTAACTATGTTACAAGAAAGGTAGAGGTTCAAAGCATGGGCGGTACGCCAATGCAAGTAGACCGAAATCCATCTGCATCTACTACTAATCATCCACCTTGAGATATCTATCCAGAACATCTCGCTGGTATTAAGTTACGAGTCCCACCCATAGTGTAAACTCAAAGCAACAGACAACTGCATTAAAAGAACTTTGCGTAAAGTAAACAATCCTTGCACCCGCGGGCACAAGCACCGTTGTTTTCCCCCTTGTGGCAACATCACATCCCCTAGACTCATGTTTCTGTCACTCAAGCTAGTCATCGAGGGGCATGAACCCACAATCAAGCATAACGTTCCCTCTTGGAGTCACTACCTACTACTTGGCCAAAGCAATAAATAACAACGGAGAACATGCAAGAATTACTTACGAACATAAATATAAAAGAGGCAGATCAAATATATTACTCAAACACAATCTGAACATAATCTCACAATCCATCGGATCCCAGCAAACTCAACATAGCAACAGCATAAGGATTACATATGTGCCTCGATCATGTAGGGCAGCTCACGAGAACTAATTAGTGAAGCACAAGAAGGGGAGGAGAACATCACATAGCTACTGGTCATGGACCCATGGTCCAAGGGAGACTACTCACAACTCATCCGGGAGGCGTCCATGGTGGTGGAGAAGCTCCCGGTGGTGATCCTCCCCTCCGGCAGGGTGCCGGGAAGAGTTCTCCTGGTGCTCCCGATCTTGGAAGCGCGGCGGCGGCGGAACAGAGATGTGATCGCGAAAAAGGGTTTCCGTCTCGAGGGTTTCGAGACACGATATAAATATATGCCAAAGGGGGGCATCAGCGGAGGCCTGGGAGGGGCAGGCGCCCCCCGGCGCGGCCAGGAGGTGGGCCGCGCCACCAGGGCGCCTGGAGCCCTGGTGGCCCCCCTCCGGCTGTATTTTGGCAGCCGGGAAGCTTCTGGAACGCTGATTTTTTTATATAATTTTTCCGGGATTTTTCTGGCAGTTTTCGTAATGGGAAAACCTGAAATACAAAAACAGCAGAAAACAGAAACTGGCACTGGGGTGCACTGAGTTAATAGGTTAGTCCAAATATGATCAAAAGTGTATGGAAGTGTATAAATATCATAGCAATATCACCCAAAAGAGGCATGGAGCAAGCAGAAATTATAGATACCTTTTGGACGTATCGACATCCCCAAGCTTAATTCCTGCTCGTCCTCGAGTAGGTAAATGATAACAAGAATAATTTATGTGGTGACATGCTATTAACCATATAAGGATTTTTCATAGTCATATGACAAGAGCTTACTGATACAATGAATCTGTAGTAATTAAGTTGCCTCATGAGAAAATCACAAAGAACTGAAAGTTTTACAATATGATACTGAAACATCAAATAGATTTGTAATGAGCATGGTGTGCAAATATGATAAAGTGATATCTCGCTTGCCCCCTTTAGTGAAGCAAAACATAAATGCAGGGGCACCTCCAAGGTTTAAGTGATGACTAGATACAATGATTTCAGAATAAACGTTTTCATAATCATGCAAAAGACAATGCTACTTTGGGACAATGTACATTACACTCAGAATGACAATCATGCTCTCAGTAGTTGGTGCTTTAAAAGAAGGTGGAGACTCTCGAACCGTGGCTTTTGTTGGCAAGGTTGAAAACCCGTAGTCGGAAACAAAGACAAAACATGTACCAGAGCTCTTGGTTTTAAAAACAGAGGTAATAATAATTTTTTTTTCTTAGATCATGCATGTTTCGTCAACGAATGCTAGCAGATAGCTCAATCACTTCTTGAGATGGACAAGTTTCGAGGAACGGCTCCGGAATGAGGACGATCACATCCTCTTAATCTCCTTTGTTTATCACTGCCAAAGTTTTCTGATTTCTCATGAACAAAGCGTCAAGGAGGGTTTGTTTGTTATATTAATTTTGAGCCGGGCGCACTCAATGCCAGTTCCTTCTCGTGTTATGGGTTTGCACATTAGACATGCAATCCCGGGGTGAAGCTTGTCCAACTTAAAAAGATCATGAATTAACTACTACTTCCTCATGAACTTAAAACAGAGGCACAAAATAGGAATGCATTTTTTCTTTTTGAATAATTTCGAGATGGTACATGCAAGTCTCCGTTAGGAATGGCAGGTAAATACCATGTAGGAAGGTACGGTGGACTCATATGGCATAACTGGTTTAAAAGAATTTGGATGCACAAGCAGTCAGTCCGCTTAGTACAGGTGGAGGTTAGCAAAAGACTGGGAGCGACCAACTATGAGAGCAATGACGGTCATAATCATGCAGAGCGACAAAGCAACATTGAATCAGGCATGGTAGTTATATCGCTACTCAGAAACAAAAGATCATCAAGGCTTGACAGACTTTCTTTAGAGTCTTAAATATGCGTGAGCATACGCCAAGTCAATCAAAATAAATTCTAGAATGAAGATATTACTAAACCATACCACATCATAGGCAAACAAATCATGTTGGTACTCCAATAACACATTGGGAACCCCCCAGCTATTTGAGACTAAACATAAGAAAACATGAACTACTAAGCACCATTATGCACGTAGCATTTTTATAATAGACATATCAACCATGCAACAGAAGTAAACTCTCTTAATAAGATAATCATGATAAATAAAGAGAGTTCAAGCAACCAACTAAACAAAAGCTCTTTAAAAAGATAAGCATGAAAACTAAAAGCTAAGCATGATAGTAGCTATCGAAAGACAAAGAACACACACAGCAAAGATAAACATGAAAATTCTATGTTATGTTCTAGGTAGAAGTGGAGCGTGTTTCTCTCCCACACAAAGAAAGCTGAGTTCCGACTCGTTATGAAAAGCTAAAGAAAACTAAAAAGGAAAACTAAAAGCAAGACGCTCCAAGCATAGCATGAAGTGATAAAAATATAGTGGAACGAAAGACGAACTGATAATGCTGATGGAGAAGGGGATGCACGGGGGCATCCCCAAGCTTAGACACTTGAGTCTCCTTGAATATTCCTTGGGGGTGCATGGGGGCATCCCCAAGCTTGAGCGTTTGACACTCCTGAATCTTTTTATCATCTTCCCTCGCACACTTGAAAACTCCCTTCATACATAACTCATCATAATCTGATTAGCGAGGTTAGTACCCATAATAAAATAATTGTTCTTTGCTGGAAATAAGGATATTCTTGAAGATCTACTATTTCTCAAGATTGCCAAAAGGTTTTTGCAAAGAAAAAGCAAGCTCAAGGTTTGCAAAATGAAGGAAAGGCAAAACAGGACAGAATCTGTGAAAAACAGAACAGCAGGTAGTAAATGATTTTTTCGGGGCACTTCAGCAACTCTAATCAAAAAACTCAAAACAGACGTACGAAAGAAAATTGTATAGAGCATGCTGTCGATACAATTCAGACCAAAAAGATGATCTGGAGATTTTATACGAATTTTTCTGTCCAAGGACAGAATCTGTTTCCTGGACAGCACGTCACAACTTTTAAACTTTCTTGCAATCAGAGGCTACACTTGGCACAAAGTTGAAAAGCAAAGATACAATGATGATGCTACTGTAGTAACAACATCAAGACACAACAAAAGCAAAATAAAAATTTTATACATGTGGGCTGCCTCCCAAAAGCGCTTTCTTTTATGTCTTTAAGCTAGGCATAATGCATAGAGATCAAGTTTTATCAAGAATAAAAGAATAGCTAGCCCGTATAACGGACTCAAAAGGTAATTTAATCTTCTTTCGAGGGAAGTGTTCCATCCCTTTATTGAGAGGAAATTGAAATTTTATATTCCCCTCTTTCATGTCAATGATAGCACCAACGGTGCGTAGGAAAGGACGTCCCAAAATAATTGGACAAGAAGGTTCACATTCAATGTCCATAATAGTAAAATCAACGGGAACATAATTGCCATTGACAATGATAAGAACATCATCGATCCTCCCCAAAGGTTTCTTTATGGAAGAATCAACGAGACGAACACCAAAAGAACAAGAATCAAAAGGTTTCAATTTAAGCATATCATATATTCTTTTGGGCATAACAGAGGTACTAGCTCCAACATCACATAAAGCATAGCAAGAGAAATTATTCAATTTAATTTTAACCATAGGATCCCAACCATCTTCTAGCTTTCTAGGTATGGAGGCTTCTACTCTAAGTTTCTCCTCCCTAGCTTTGATAAGAGCATTAGTGATATGCTCTGTGAAGGCAAGATTAAGCGTGCTAGTGCGGGGATCTCTAGACATCTTGTGAAGGAAATCAATAACTTCGGTAAGAGTGCAATTATCAAAATCAAGGTCACTACTATCAAGTAAGGTGGTAGTGGTGTCCTTTAGGTTCACTTGTTTGGTAGTTTCTATAGTCATAGCATCACCATTAATAGGTCCAATGGGACCAGGAGTGCATTGGGTGCTAAGAGTTTGGATATCCTCAACAACTTGGATAGTAGCAACAGTGTGGTGGGTAGGAAGGTTCTTAATTCTATCTTCTTCCTCCCTTTCTCTAGCCCATCTCTCTTTAAGTTTAGCCATCATCCTAATGTTTTCATTAATTTGCACTTGAATAGCATTCATAGGAGTGACCTTCCTCTCCTCAAGAGGAGAAGTTCTAATTTTAATCAATTCTACCTCATTGGCTAAATTGTCTACCTTCGAAGAGAGATCATCTAGTTTGTTTAGTTTTTCTCCTACACTCTTATTAAAGGCTTTTTGGGTAGTGATGAAATCTTTAAGCATGATCTCTAGTTCAGTAGTGGAGTTCTTGGTGATAGGATAAGCATTGTTGTTCCCATAAGAATTAGAGGGGAACGGTCTAGGATTGCTACCAAAATTACTCCTATAAGCATTGTTGTTAAAATTGTTTCTAGAGATAAAGTTCACATCTACTTGTTCTTGAGCAATCAAAGAATTTAAAGGAACATCACAAGGATCAACAGAAGATTGCTTCGAAAGTAGAGACATGATCAAGTCAACTTTTTCATTTAGGGAGGAAATCTCCTCGACAGAGTTTACCTTCCTACCTGTTGGAGCGCGTTCGGTGTGCCATTGGGAATAGTTGGTCATCATCTCATCGAGAAGTTTTGTGGCAGCACCAAGTGTAGTTGACATAAAGGTTCCTCCCGCGGCCGAATCTAACAAGTTCCGCGAGGTAAATTTCAAGCCTGCATAAAAAGTTTGGATAACCATCCAAGTAGTCAAACCGTGAGTAGGGCAGTTCTTGATAAGAGATTTCATACGTTCCCAAGTTTGGGCAACGTGTTCATTATCCAATTGTTTAAAATTCATTATGTTACTTCTTAGTTGGATAATTTTAGCATGTGGATAGTATTTTCCAATAAAAGCATCTTTGCACTTGTCCCATGAATCTATGCTATTTCT
The DNA here is from genome assembly GCA_902687465.1 of Secale cereale. Classification (NCBI taxonomy): domain Eukaryota; kingdom Viridiplantae; phylum Streptophyta; class Magnoliopsida; order Poales; family Poaceae; genus Secale; species Secale cereale. The sequence continues at coordinate 356,376,216 of LR738714.1, read as the reverse complement.
AGGCAAAGACTGAAACCAAATTTTAGCTCCTCCTCTCAAGGAGAAAGGAAAAAGCTTAAGCTTAACAATATTATCATCTATTTCTTGGTACTTTTGCATATCACAGAGTTCAACAAAATTGTTTAAGTGTAAAGCAGCATCCTCTCCAGCACCGGAGAATTGATCTTTCATAACTAGGTTCAGTAAAGCAGGTTTAATTTCATACGAAGGTGCTGAAGTGGCAGGTGTAGTGATGGGTGTGCAGATAAAGTCATCGTTGTTGTGACTAGTGAAGTCACACAACTTGGTTTTCTCGGTGGAACCCATAGTAGCAAGCAAGCAAGATAACTATTTTTGTGATTTTCGATAAAAGATACTAAAGCAAAAACTGAAAGGTAAACTAACAAGACTAAAAGCAAAGGTAAAAGATAGCATGCAACTCCCCTATCTTGAAGAGTGGAGTCCCTGGCAACGGCGCCAGAAAACTTTGCTTGATGGCTTCTCGCCCCTCGTTGGTTACCCCAAGTGGAAGGTTTGAGATGCAGTGTAGCGGAAGTTTTCCCTTGGCAAAGATACCAATGATCGATTTCCCTGAGACTCCCAGTTTCAACAAGAAGGTGTCAACTGCTAACGGCGCCAGATATTAGCAATCAACGTGGACCTGCACACAGATACAAATAACTTTGCTCCCAACGAGTACAGAGAGGTTGTCAATCTCTCCGGCCTTGTCGTTTACAAAGGATCAAACGCAAGTGATAATAGTGATAGGTATTGCTGCAATAGTAAGTAAAAAGTGGAAAGTAAATAGCGGATGTGATCAATGATGGTAATATGGACCGGGGTCCCATGATGTTCACTAGTGATGTCTCTCTCCCAAAAGACGATAAAACAGCTATGTGAGGTAAACGAATTACAGCTGGGCAATTGACAGAATTATGTGCGCAAACCAATGCTAACTATGTTGCAAGAAAGGTAGAGGTTCAAAGCATGGGCGGTACGCCAATGCAAGTAGACCGAAATCCATCTGCATCTACTACTAATCATCCACCTTGAGATATCTATCCAGAACATCTCGCTGGTATTAAGTTGCGAGTCCCACCCATAGTGTAAACTCAAAGCAACAGACAACTGCATTAAAAGAACTTTGCGTAAAGTAAACAATCCTTGCACCCGCGGGCACAAGCACCGTTGTTTTTCCCCTTGTGGCAACAGCACATCCCCTAGACTCATGTTTCTGTCACTCAAGCTAGTCATCGAGGGGCATGAACCCACAATCAAGCATAACGTTCCCTCTTGGAGTCACTACCTACTACTTGGCCAAAGCAATAAATAACAACGGAGAACATGCAAGAATTACTTACGAACATAAATATAAAAGAGGTAGATCAAATATATTACTCAAACATAATCTGAACATAATCTCACAATCCATCGGATCCCAGCAAACTCAACATAGCAACAGCATAAGGATTACATATGTGCCTCGATCATGTAGGGCAGCTCACGAGGACTAATTAGTGAAGCACAAGAAGGGGAGGAGAACATCACATAGCTACTGGTCATGGACCCATGGTCCAAGGGAGACTACTCACAACTCATCCGGGAGGCGTCCATGGTGGTGGAGAAGCTCCCGGTGGTGATCCTCCCCTCCGGCAGGGTGCCGGGAAGAGTTCTCCTCGTGCTCCCGATCTTGGAAGCGCGGCGGCGGCGGAACAAAGATGAGATCGCGAAAAAGGGTTTCCGTCTCGAGGGTTTCGGGACACGATATAAATATATGCCAAAGGGGGGCATCAGCGGAGGCCTGGGGGGCCCAGGCGCCCCCCGACGCGGCCAGGAGGGGGGCCGCGCCACCAGGGCGCCTGAAGCCCTGGTGGCCCCCCTCCGGCTGTATTTTTGCAACGGGGAAGCTCCTGGAACGCTCCTTTTTTATATAATTTTTCCGGGATTTTTCTGGCAGTTTTCGTAATGGGAAAACCTGAAATACAAAAACAGCAGAAAACAGAAACTGGCACTGGGGTGCACTGAGTTAATAGGTTAGTCCAAATATGATCAAAAGTGTATGGAAGTGTATAAATATCATAGCAATATCACCCAAAAGAGGCATGAAGCAAGCAGAATTATAGATACGTTTTGGACGTATCACCCATCAGCTCCCCTGCTCGCCTCCCCGCCACCGAATGCCGCCACCTCCCCATGCGCCTCCCCATCCCCTGGCTGCACGAGCTGATGCGCCACAGCCATTGTGCATTGCTACCTCTTGATCTTGCGTTGTTTTCCCTCGAAGAGGAAAGGGTGATGCAGCACAGTAGCGTAAGTATTTCCCTTAAATTTTGAGAACCAAGGTATCTATCTAGTAGGAGACCATGCGCGAGTCCCTCGTACCTACACAAACAAATACGAACCTTGCAACCAACGTGATAAAGGGGTTGTCAATCCCTTCTCGACCACTTGCAAAAGTGCGATTTGATAGAGATGATAAGATAATGTTTTTGGTACTTTTGTTATACATTGCAAAGTAAAAGTAAACTAAAGATAAATAGTTGATAGAAGATTTATATGATGGAAGATAGACCCGGGGGCCATAGGTTTCACTTGTGGCTTCTCTCGTGATAGCAAATTTCTACGATGGGTGAACAAATTACTGTCGAGCAATTGATATAAAAGCACATAGTTATGAGAATATCTAGGCATGATCATTGTATATAGGCATCACGTCCATGACAAGTAGACCAAAACGATTCTGCATCTACTACTATTACTCCACACATCGACCGCTATCCAGCATGCATCTAGAGTATTAAGTTCATAAGGACAGAGTAACGCCTTAAGCAAGATGACATGATGTAGAGGGATAAACTCATGCAATATGATATAAACCCCATCTTTTTATCCTCGATGGTTGTTGTCACTGGGAAAGGACATCGCAAGATTGAACCCAAAGCTAAGCACTTCTCCCATTGCAAGAAAGATCAATCTAGTAGGCCAAACCAAACTGATAATTCGAAGAGGCTTGCAAAGATATTTATATCATGCATAAAAGATTTCAGAAAAGAATCAAATATTGTTCATAGATAATCTTGATCATAAACCCACAATTCATCGGATCTCGACAAACACACCGCAAAAAGAATTACTTTGAATAGATCTCCAAGAAGATCGAGGAGAACTTTGTATTGAGATCCAAAGAGAGAGAAGAAGCCATCTAGCTAATAACTATGGACCCGAAGGTCTGTGGTAAATTACTCACAACTCATCGGAGAGGCTATGGTGTTGATGTAGAAACCCTCTGTGATCGATTTGAACAGGCCCTAAGATGGGATCTCACGGGTACAGAAGGTTGCGGCGGTGGAATTAGGGTTTCGTGGTGCTCCCGGATGTTTTCATGGTATGTAGGTATATATAGGAGGAAGAGGCACGATAGGGGAGCCACAAGGGGCCGACGAGGGTGGGGGCGCGCCTACCCCCCTGGGCACGCCCCCTGCCCTCGTGGCCGCCTCGTTCCTTCCCTGGCGTGTAGTCCAAGTCTTCTGTGTTGTATTTGTTCCAAAAATGACTCTCCCGAAGGTTTCATTCCGTTTGGACTCCGTTTGATATTCCTTTTCTGTGAACCACTGAAATAGGCAAAAAAACAGCAATTTGCACTGGGCCTTGGATTAATAGGTTAGTCCCAAAATAATATAAAAGTGTACAATAAAGCCCATTAAACATCCAAAACATATAATATAATAGCATGGAATAATCAAAAATTATAGATACGTTGGAGACGTATCACGCATGCTGCCACGCGCAGATGGTCTGGCTCCCGTGCCCACGCCCGGGATACTTCCGCCATCAAGACCCAACGGCCGCACAACACCTCTGGAATCCCACTGTTTCCAGCTCGCCGTCGCTACCTCAGGTTGTTCACCATCACAACACGAGGTCGTTCAACGATGCAACACTTAGGTCGTCGACCTCTGCCACCCCCGTGTACTCCCTCCCATCCTATCTCAGTACTACTCTTGCTCTGTTCCATCTTTTTTATGAAGTGCTATGTACCAACTATTGAACTGCTGATGCATCCTCTCTCACGATGTGATGTTCCCGCTCTCTCCCTCATAGCTACAACATGGACAAAAACTAGCTGATGGATGAAAAAAATGATTTTATCAATAATTGCGGTTGTGACCTCGTACCTACGACATGGACAAAAACTAGATGATGGACAAATTGTTGAACTGATAGTTGATGGTTTGTGAACGGCATCGGGTGTCTACGGTGAACGTCCTAAGTATACACATTGAAAAAACTGGGTTAAAACCTGCAGAGGCATGTCCAAGAATTGGTTTGTGATACTGATATTCTGGGTTTTCCAAGCCAAAAACTTTAGTTTCCTTCAATTTATAATTATAGTTTAGTTCAATTTCTAATTTTAGTTCAGTTCAATATTCTAGTTTTAGTTCACTTGAGTTCTTATTTTAGTCTATATTCTTGTGCTTCCATCTAGTTTGTATCAAAGTTTTGCTTGTGCCATGCATCACTCTTCAAATCAAACATTTGTTGTTGCTAGATAACAAAAAAGAGTATTGTTAAATTTAGTAACAACTTACTGGTGGAGTTGTTTCTACCAAGAAACTCATGGAATTTATACTAGAATTGCCGATACTACAAATGCTACTACATATCACTGCTCACTGTCTATCTCACCTTTGCCATATTTGTGTAGACTCTTGGACTTTCACATGATCTGCCTTCATTCATGTAGTTCTGCAACCCTATTGTTGGCTTAGTGGTGAGTACCAACCTAAACATAGTTCTTGTGATTAAAAATTCCCTGCAACAGCATAAGATCCATTTCATCATAGTATTGGTGATAGATACTTTTACACATAATTCATACGAAACTATAAGTTATCTCTGAAGCACTTTGTGCAAGAAATTATCTCATGAGTTGTGTGCCGCGTTTGTGCCTGGTGGGTATTCATATAAATCCCTAGGTGGCCACTGTTGGCTAGTTTTGTGTGCTTCAAATTCTTTTCTAAACAAATCATTAGTATGACAAAGGATTTTTTTGTTCTTATTTTGCTGCACAACCATGGAAGTTTAGAATACATTAGCAGTCTATGTGTATCCAACAGAGGAGATTTTTTGTGCTCGGCTAATACAAGCCTTTTTCTGCTACTTAGTAGTTTATGTAAATGCTAGTGAGATTAATAGCTATAGAAGTGGTTTGTGCTGATAATACACGGCTCATATTTTTCTTAATGAATACTTATGCAGAACGCTCGAGCCACAGCAGCTCCCAGGTCGTCTGCTGTCAGCACCATAGTCCATTCACCGCCGACACCCAGGGCCGTTCACCGACGCAACGATGAGGTCTGGCCGTCGTCACCCATGACCCCGCACTCGCATCTCTCTAGCTTCAAGTAGTGTCCTCCTCTAGCTGCAGGTCACATTCTCCTCCAACTGCAGGCCAATGCTATGGTGCACATTCAAGGCAACAAGCACACCACAGGTCGCAGCGCCGCCATCAACCACATGTGCGCATGCATGCGATTGATGCGTGTGTGTTCTAGGTATGCATCTCAATGCCTCCGCCCTTCCTCTTTTCATGTAGCATATTCTAAAAAAATTAGATGCTTTCAACTAAATAAAAAATGTGTCACACAAGTTCAGGTAAAACCGCTGCAGGACTTCAGAAATCTGAACAAATAAAGCTCAAACCAGAAGCTAATGTGTGTGTGATGTCTAGTTTCTTCTTTTGGTTCAGTTCAATATGTAAAGTCCGTTCAGTTTAATTCTTATGCGTCGTCCCGGCAACGGATCGCGCAGCCACCGACCTCTCTCAGGTTGGGCCACACCACCACCGGCCGGACCACAATGGTTGCTGGAAGCCGTACAAGTTGATACCTAATGGTAGTCCTCTGCATGCTTCAACTCTCTCTCTCTCTCTCTCTCTCTCTCTCTCACACACACACACACACACACCATTTTCTTCTGCTATTAAAATGCGTACATGTGTTCTGCTAATTAAGTAGTTGGGGAGATGCGAAAAAGAACACACTCTTTAGGTGTTCAGTACAATTTATTATTTTAGTTCAGTTAAAAAAAATCTTATTTTAACCCTGTAATATACATGGTTGGCAAAAAGATGACTATAGCTGTTATAGCAAAAATACTACAAACATTTTAAAACTTTATTTTTTGAACTTCTCCCAATTAATATATAGGAATTTGATTATCTTTTTGTGTGTGTGCTACCTCTTGAGCTTGCATTGTATTCCCTCGAAGAGGAAATGGAGATGCAGCACAGTAGCGTAAGTATTTCCCTCAATTTTTGAGAACTAAGGTATCAATCCAGTAGGAGACCACGCGCTAGTCCCTCACACCTGCACAAACAAATAAGAACTTCGCAGCCAACACGATAAGGGGTTGTCAATCCCTTTACGGTCACTTACGAGAGTGAGATCTGATAGAGATGATAGGATAATATTCTTGGTATTTTTGATATAGAAACAAAAAGTAAAGAAAGCAAATAAACAACGGCGACAGAAATTGGCTAGTTGACGGGAAAGTATTATGATAAAGATAGACCCGAGGGCCATAGTTTTCCCTAGTGGCTTCTCTCATGATAGCGATATTCTATGGCGGGTAAACAAATTACTATCGAGCAATTGATAGAAAAGCGAATAATTATGAGACTATCTAGGCATGATCATTGTATATAGGCATCACGTCCGAGACAAGTAGACCGACTCCTGCCTGCATCTACTACTATTACTCCACACATCGACCGCTATCCAGCATGCATCTAATGTATTGAGTTCATACAAACAGAGTAACGCCTTCAGCAAGATGACATGATGTAGAGGGATAAACTCAAGCAATATGATGAAAACCCCATCTTTTTATCCTCGATGGCAACAATACAATATGTGCCTTGCTGCCCCTACTGTCACTGGGAAAGGACACCGCAAGATTGAACCCAAATCCAAGCACTTCTCCCATTGCAAGAACTATAGATCTAGTAGGCCAAATCAAACCAGTAATTCGAAGAGACTTGCAAGGATATTATGAGCACACATAAAAAAATTCAGAGAAGAACCAAATATCTTTCATAGATAACCTTGATCATAAACTCACAATTCATCGGATCTCGACAAAACTCACCGCAAAAAGAGGTTACATCGAATAGATCTCCTCGCAGACCGAGGAGAACTTTGTATTGAGATCCGAAGAGGGAGAAGAAGCCATCTAGATACTAGCTATGGACCCGAAGGTCTGTGGTAAACTACTCACAACTCATGGTGAGAGCGATGATGATGATGATGAAGGCCTCCGTGATGGATCTCCCTCCCGGAACAGGCTTCAAGGTGGGATCTCCACGGGAACAGCAGCTATGGCGGTGGAATTAGGGTTTTCACTCTGCGTACGGAGTTTCTGGGGTACGTAAGCATATATAGGAGGAAGAGGGGCACCAGGGGCCACGGGGCCTGCCCTCGAGGCAGGGGGCGCGCCCCCCACCCTCGAGGGTGAGCCCCCTGTCCTCTGGCTTGGCCCCGAAGTTTATCTCGCGCGATTTCCTCCAAAAATATCTCCTGCAAAGGTTTCATTCCGTTTGGGCTCCGTTTGATATTCCTTTTCTGCAAAACCCTGAAATAGGCAAAAAAACAACAATCTGGACTGGGCCTTTGGGTTAGTAGGTTAGTCCCAAAAATGATATAAAAGTGAATGATAAAGCCCATTAAACATCTAAGACTTCATAAATAATAGCATGGACAACAAAAATTGTAGATACGTTGGAGATGTATCAAGCATCCCCAAGCTTAATTCCTGCTTGTCCTCAAGTAGGTAAATGATAAAGAAAGAATTTTTGATGTGGAATGCTAACCAATATAGTTTTTCAATGTAATTCTCTTAATTGTGGCATGAATGTTCAGATCTGAAAGATTCAAGATAAAAGTCTATATTGACATAAGAAATAACAATACTTCAAGCAATACTAACAAAGCAATCACGTCTTCTCAAAATACTATGGATAAAGAAAGTTATCCCTACAAAATCATATAGTATTTGCTATGCTCCCTTGCTATCACACAAAATATTCATATCATGCACAACCCCGATTTCAGCCAACCATTTGCTTTCATGCTCTATCTTTTCAAACCTTTCAACTTTCACGCAATACATGAGCGTGAGCCATGGACATAACACTATGGGTGGAATAGAGGTGGTTGTGGAGAAGACAAAAAGAGGGAGATAGTCTCACATCGACTAGGCGTATCAACGGGCTATGGAGATGCCCTTCAATAGATATCAATGTGAGTGAGTAGGGATTGCCATGCAACGGATGCACTAGAGCTCAATATGAATGAAAGCTCAACAAAAGAAACTAGTGGGTGTGCATCCAACTTGCTTTCTCACGAAGACCTAGGGCATTTGAGGAAGCCCATCGTTGGAATATACAAGCCAAGTTCTATAACGAAAATTCCCACTAGTATATGAAAGTGACTAAACATGAGACTCTCTACAATGAAGAGCATGGTGCTACTTTGAAGCACAAGTGTGGAAAAACATAGTAGCAATTGTCCCCTTTTTTTCCTTTTTTTTCTTTTTTTTTTCTTTTTTTGGCCTTTCTTTTTTTTCTTTGGCCTTTCTTCTTTCTTTCTTTTTTACGGAGGGGCTTTATAGATTCAGCCTTTCCTCCCATGGGACAATGCTCTATAGATGATGATCATCACACTTTCATTACAACACAAGATTACAACTCGATACTACAACAACAAAGTATGACTCTATATGAATGTCTCCGGCGGTGTACCGGTATGTGCAATGAAACAAGAGTGACATGTATAAAAAGATTATGAATGGTGGCCTTGCCACAAATACGATGTCAACTACATGATCATGCAATGGCAATATGACAATATGATGCGTGTCATATAAACGGAACGGTGGAAAGTTGCATGGCAATATATCTCAGAATGGCTATGGAAATGCCATGATAGGTAGGTATGGTGGCTATTTTGAGGAACAATATGGTGGTTGTCTTGAGGAAGGATATACAGCGGGTTTATGGCACCGGCGAAAGTTGCGCGGTACAAGAGAGGCTAGCAATGGTGGAAGGGTGAGAGTGCGTATAATCCATGGACTCAACATTAGTCATAAGAACTCATATACTTATTGCAAAAATCTACGAGTCATCAAAACAAATCAATCAACGCATGCCCCTGGGGGAGAGGTTGGTAGGAGTTAACCATCGCGCGCCCCCGACCTCCACACAAAGGTTGACACTCTACAAATACCTCATGCTTTAACTTAGTCACACAACATTTCACCATACGTGCATGCTATGGGAATCACTAACCTTAACACAAATATTTATCAATTTCATAATTACTCCACTATCATGAATCTAATATCACTATCCTCATGCCTCAAAACAATTATCAAGCATCCAACATCTCTTTCTACTCAATGCACTTGATGTGAATTTTTTTACTACATTGATATTGGATGTCTATCATGTGAAGACTAGTTTCTTTAGACTAAACACTTTACCATGATGTTTTAATAGACTCTCAAATAGATCTAAGTGAAGCACGAGAGTTCAACTATTTCTACAAAATATTACCACCACCGTGCTCTAAAAGATATAAGTGAAGCACTAGAGCAAAAGCTATTCAACTCAAAAGATATAAGTGAAGCATATAGAGTGTTCTAACAATTTCTAGGGCATATTTAAATATCTCAAATAGGTCTGTCCAGCAAGGATGATTGTGTCAAACTAACAAGCAAAGACTCAAATTATACAAGACGCTCCAAGCAAAACACATAACATGTTGCGAATAAAAATATAGCTCCAAGTATAGTTACCGATGGATGAAGACGAAAGAAGGGATGCCTTCCCGGGGCATCCCCAAGCTTAGGCTTTTGATTATCTTGAATTTACTTGGGGTGCCATGGGCATCCCCAAGCTTAGGCCTTTGCTACTCCTTGTTCCATAGTCCATCAAAGCAATGCTCAAAACTTCACAACACAAAACTTAGACAAAAATTCTCGTGAGCTCCGTTAGTAAGAGAAAGCAAACCACCACTCAAAGGTACAGCAAGAAATTCATTCATTGTTTATATTGGTGTTAAACCTACTTTACTCCAAGTTCTCTATGGTTCATATCCTCCAATATTACTCATAGATGCATCGGAATAAGCAAACAACACACGAAAAACAGAATCTGTCAAAAACAGAACAGTCTGTAGTAATCTGCTGGGTTCTCCTACTTCTGGAACTCTAAAAAATTCAAACAAAATTGTTAAATTTTTGCAATTTTACTACCAATCATCATCAAAAAGAATCAACTAAAAAGCACGCTCCAGTAAAATCTGAAGACTACTTTAGCGAGCGCTAACGATTCTGTTTTTCACAGCAAGATCATATAAACTTCACACAAGTCTTACCAAAGGTTCTACTTGGCACAAACACTAAACAAAACATGAAAACACATCTAATCAGAGGCTATATGCAATATTTATTCCCTAACAGTAACAAAAACAAAAAAACAAAAATTTGGGTTGCCTCCCAACAAGCGCTATCGTTTTACGCCCCTAACTAGGCACGATACAAGATAGATCTAGGTATTGCCATCTTTGGAAGGCAATTCTTTGATTAAGCACTTATGATTCTTGGGCACTTCTTTGTACCTATGAATAATCAAACTCTTGGGCAAGAAATCAAGAAATTCTAAGGTGTCAAAAGGGTCTCTTACAAAAGTAAGAAAATTAGGGTGAACACTTATGGATTTGAGATCCGCGAGTCTAGATGTTTCACCCTTGTCTTTCGGGACATACATGAACTTAGATAATTTAGTGGAGGTATTGGGAATAGTTTTTATAGTAGAAAGGGCAGAACCAACATTAGTGATAACATCCTCAAGCTTATTGATTCTAGTAGAATCCTGATCTAGCTTTTCTTTAACTATGGGTTCCTTTTCCTTAAGATTTTTCAGAACAACTCCTACCTTAGATCCATATTGGGTAATTTCATTGTGAATTTTTCTATCCAAGATCTCTAACAATTCTACCGTAGCAACTTTGTTCTCAATAATTTCTAACCTTTGCATAACATGCTCCGAAGTTAAAACGGTCCCATTAACCGTAAGAGGTGGTGAGCCAAATAATTCAGTCATAGCTTTATAAGAATCAACGGTGTAGCTACCCAAGAAATTCCCTCCGGTAATGGTATCTAAGATAAATCTATTCCACGGAGTTATGCCAACATAAAAATTGCGAAGAAGCACGGAAGTGGAAAGCTTCCTATTAGATCTGTTTTGAGCATTGCAAATTCTATACCAGGCATCTTTTAAGTTTTCTTCCTCCCTTTGTTTAAAGTTGAGGACTTCACTCTCGGGAGTGGCGATAATGATAGGTGTGCTAGACATGATGACAAGCAAGCAATCCAACACACACAAGCAAACAAGAAGCACGTGAACGAGAAACACACGGCGGAAGAAGGGCGAACAAAATGGCAAAGGTGAAGTGGGGGAGAGGAAAACGAGAGGCAAATAAATGTAATGTGAAGGATAAGGGTTTGTGATAGGTACTTGGTATATGACTTTTGCGTAAGCCTCCCCGGCAACGGCACCAGAAATTCTTCTTGCTACCTCTTGAGCTTGCGTTGTATTCCCTCGAACAGAAAAGGGAGATGCAGCACAGTAGTGTAAGTATTTCCCTCAGTTTTTGAGAACCAAGGTATCAATCCAGTAGGAGACCACGCGTCAGTCCCTCGCACCTGCACAAACAAATAAGAACTTCGCAGCCAACGCGATAAGGGGTTGTCAATCCCTTTACGGTAACTTACGATAGTGAGATCTGATAGAGATGGTAATATAATATTCTTGGTATTTTTGATATAGAACAAAAAGTGAAGAAAGCAAATAAACAACGGCGACAGAAATTGGCTAGTTGACGGGAAAGTAATATGATAAAGATAGACCCGGGGGCCATAGTTTTCTCTAGTGGCTTCTCCCATGATAGCGATATTTTACGGCGGGTAAACAAATTACCGTCGAGCAATTAATAGAAAAGCGAATAATTATGAGACTATATAGGCATGATCATTGTATATAGGCACCACGTTCGAGACAAGTAGACCGACTCATGCTTTCATATACTACTATTACTCCACACATTGACCGCTATCCAGTATGCATCTAGTGTATTGAGTTCATACGAACAGAGTAACGCCTTAAGCAAGATGACATGATGTAGAGGGATAAACTCAAGCAATATGATGAAAACCCCATCTTTTTATCCTCGATGGCAACAATACAATACATGCCTTGCTGCCCCTACTGTCACTGGGAAAGGACACCGCAAGATTGAACCCAAAGCCAAGCACTTCTCCCATTGTAAGAACTATAGATCTAGTAGGCCAAACCAAACAAATAATTCGAAGAGACTTGCAAGGATATTATGAGCACACATAAAAAGTTCAGAGAAGAACCAAATATCTTTCATAGATAACCTTGATCACAAACTCACAATTCATCGGATCTCGACAAACACACCGCAAAAAGAGATTACATCGAATAGATCTCCTCGCAGACCGAGGAGAACTTTGTATTGAGATCCGGAGAGAGAGAAGAAGCCATCTAGATACTAGCTATGGACTCGAAGGTCTGTGGTAAACTACTCACAACTCATGGTGAGGGCGATGATGATGATGATGATGAAGGCCTCCGTGATGGATCCCCCTCCCGGAACAGGCTCCAAGATGGGATCTCCACGGGAACAGCAGCTACGATGGTGGAATTACGGTTTTCTCTCTGCGTACAGAGTTTCTGGGGTACGTAGGCTTATATAGGAGGAAGAGGGGCACCAGGGGCCACGGGGCCTGCCCTCGAGGCAGGGGCGCGCCCTCGGAAGGGGGGCGCGCCCCCACCCTCGAGGGTGGGCCCCCTGTCCTCTGGCTTGGCCCCGAAGTTTATCTCGCGTGATTTCCTCCAAAAATATCTCCTGCGTCATTCCGTTTGGACTCCGTTTGATATTCCTTTTCTGCAAAACCGTGAAATAAGCAAAAAAAAACAGCAATCTGGACTGGGCCTTTGGGTTAGTAGGTTAGTCTCAAAAATGATATAAAATTGAATGATAAAGCCCATTAAACATCTAAGACTTCATAAATAATAGCATGGAACAATAAAAAATTATAGATACGTTGGAGACGTATCAGTGTGCTTGTAACACAATCAGTTCAAATCTCGAGAGAATTGTTCTCTTTATCTGTGGCAAAGAATGATTTTTTTTCTGGTTTAATGCAATCCTCCTGTAGAAGCACTAAAACGCGCTACCTGTTGAACTGATACTGAAGACAAGGAGCAGGACCGAGTGCGTTGCAAGATTTTTTGTACCCATGTGCGAAAGCACTTTATTTTTCTGATAATTATTGTTGTGTTCATGTGGGTGCTTGAAAAGTTCTATACAAGAATATGCCAATGATTTTTGTGTTGAGGTCGATGCTATGGATAATATGATTCATGTACATGTATTATATGTGTGAAAAAAATTCTGTCAGATGATGAAAGGAAAAATGGTTTGAATTAAAAATATTGATATGTACGAGTTAAAAACGGTGGTCCGTTCGGAATAAAAAAAGTTACAGAAATTCAAATTGTAAAAGTTCATATGATATAAGTTCATGTTGTAAAATGAGAGAAGTCAAAAACATCACTGCAAAAAAATTGAGTTTTAAAAAATAAACACACGAAAAATTTCTATCTGGAAAAGTATTATTCAGTTCAACGATATAAACCATGCAAGTTCGGGGACGCAAATATCGTAAACTGTTGAAAAGCTACCAGGAAAATCATACTGAAAAAAGAGAGTAAAGTCTAGTATGTTAAAACACGCTCAGTACAAAACCATATGGACATCAGTTCAAGTACTCTTTTTCGAAACCTTTCAAAATTACTCTCCAAAGAATAAATCAGTACAAACGCACACGTAGATCAGTACAACTACTCTGTTTTTTCTCAAAGAAAAACAACACGATGGGTCTCATCGTAATCCAAATTACTCCTCAACGGTTGCGAATTTGAGAAAACTTTCAACATGACTAATTTTTTATTTTCGATATCTTTCCAACGCTATATTATTGGCCTTATTTCGATAAACTTTTAAAAACAATCCCGCTCAAAATCAAATTTGACCCTATTCGAATTTGTTTTTAAAACATAAGGAATTAGAAAAACATTTCAATACGAAAAGGTTGTGCATTTTGCATAGCTTTCCAATGTCGTATCATTTGCGTCAAACCGACAAACCATTTGCAAAAAATCACGAAAATACGTTTCGCCCAGAATTTCACTGTTTTTTGAATTACTTCTAAATCGTATAGAATTAGAAAAGCAATAGATATATGGAAGATGCAGATTTTCACCAGCTTTCCAACGTCATCTTATTTGCTAAATTCCGACAAACCGTTCGAAAATTGAGTCCAGCATACGATTCACGTTTTCGGTTTTGGAAAAAATGGGTTTTTCAAAACTGCTCTTAAACCATAGTGATTTTGCAAAAAAACGTTCAATATACTTGAAATATAGTTGTCAAGAGCTTTCCAACGATATATTACACATCCCGTTCTGACAAAAAAATTGAAAAAAAAAACTAAAGAAGACGATATGTTAAACAGAACTGAAAGAATGAGTTCAACGGCTCGAAAATCATCAGTACAACCGCCAGAAACCGTCAGTTCAAGTAGAGTAACAGAATAATGTTACGCGAAACAGAATAGCCACAGTTCTAAAAATTGAGCAGACATTTTTTTACATTGCATTTTTAAACTACGTTGAACACTCATATTTTTTAACTTTTTTTAAAAAATGAATTTTGTATATTGTCAAAATATAAATGAAAAAAGGAAGAAAAAACTACGAATGTGTGACATCTGTGTGACGAAACCATATAGCTACTGGGCCGGCCACTACCGGCTCCATGTACATGAGCTCGGCATCCGTCTCTCTAAAGACAAGACATAGACTTGCCCGCATTAAACATCGATCCCTCTTCCGCGCCTTAAGGGTGAGATAAAGGCCTGCGGCACACCCCAACCACTATCGTAGGTACAGTAGCGGGCTGGCCTATATACTTCCGGCTTGAATTTCTTTTCTACTTGTAATCTAATATAAAATGTTTTGGTTGAGACCTAAAATGGTCTTATATTAGTTTACAAGGCGAGTATGTTTTTCAGCTGAGTTTTTCTTGATTTCCTGTTCTATTTCTTGTTTTTTTTTTCTTATTTCTTGTTTCTTTTCCTTTTTCAGTTTTATTTCTTTTTTTTGCTTTTTTTTATTCTACTTTCTTCTTCTTTTTTTCATCAAATTTCAATTTCATGAACTTTTTCCATATACACGAATTTTTTCAATTGCTTGAACTTTTTAAAATGCATGAACTTTTATCTATGAACTTTTTTCCAAATTCTTGAACATTTTTCCAAACAATGTGAACATTTTTCTAATTTCATGAACTTTTTCCAATTTTGCAAAATAAATACATTCATGAAATTTTCATACTTCAAGAACTTTTTAAATTCATAAAAATTTCTCAAATTCAAGAACTATTTTCATTTTTTATGAGCTTCTTTAAATTTGAGAACGTTCATGATTTAGTCACAGTTCAAGAGATAAAACTTCTAAGAAAAAACAAATCTACAAACAAAAAAAATCAGGTTGGGACACCATTTGTCAGCACCAGAAAGGTGTAAAGTGACATTTGTAATGCGTAACCTAACTAACTCGTTCCTTTGAGATAAATAACCTAACTAACTAGTTTTTTTTAGAATCTCGTGTAGCGTTTAGGAGCTCTCGCTAGAAACAGCCTGCTGCCTTGTTCTTAGAAGTGGACTTCTGTGGCCATTAAAGCCCATTAGGCTACTATGGCCACCGCTCAAACAAAAAACATTAGGCTAGCCTGGCCAGAGTATATGCCTTCTGGGCATCACAGCCTAAAAATCGATCATGTTCCCTCCGGAAAAAAAATCCATCATGGTGTCCCAAAGAATACTGTCCATATCAAACTTTAAAATATAAGACATTTTTGGCACGTATCATAGTGTAAAAAAAGTCTTATATTTTAATGCAGGAGTACTTTGATCGATCATGCATAGTCAGCATGGACGCGTCGTGTTCGTTCGTTTTACTTCCTATCGAGGTGAGGCAAGCCGCGGGGGGAATAGTAAACAGACGGTGAACGAGCATCGGCGGATAGGCATGCATCTTGTTCTAGTTGCCCACAACGTGGACCACGTACCCGATCAGCCGTGGTTGTCAATTGGTCAGTTCTTGCCCAAGATACCACAACAGTGCACGCCAATTTTCAGTTCCCCTGATCAATGTAAAACTAGATCATGTAAATATTTGAATTCTTTCGGTTCTTTGTTATACAAACTTGTTGTGAAGTGGAGAATAAGATATGTTTAGTACGTACTCTCTTCGATCCATATCATTTGTCGCGGCTTTAATACAACTTTAGTGCAGAGTAGTTAAACTGAAGGTACATGGATAGGTATCTTCTCAAACCAAAAGCGTCAATGCAAGAAAGGGTCCATATGATATTAATTAGGAGGAAGGCATTGAATATGATCCAAGAAAAAAGAAACAAGAATAGTATTATCAATTTATCATCCAAATCTCAAAGAAGTGGTGACCAGAAAGTGGTTGATCCGTTCATGACAATAGGCTTGTGTAATTTAAAATGTAATTAATTCATTAATTAAAACTAGTTTTAGTTGTTCACTTTATATTTCACTTGATAATTTGATGGCACATTGGTAATTTTATAGGTTATGGAATATTCAAGGTCGGGCGGTGTTTTTTTGCTAATCCCTACATAGTTTATGTGTAGCTAGCCTTGAGCCATGTGAGGCCATTTGACTAATCTCATGGCTGACTGTCCGGTGGGGTTTGTTGCCACTTTTTTTCTTATGAGAAACAATTTCTTGGATGGCATCGTGCGTCGCCCTTCCCTCACGTCGCCTCTCTCGGGCGGCTCGAGGGCGACAACCCTAGCCCTTGCCGCCTCCCACCTTCCACTCCTCCCTCGTCCCCGTTGTCAGAGGCATCCGTCGGGCAAGCCCGGGGCGTTGCCAAGGAAGGTGGCGGCGGGGCCTCTGCAGTTCCGCTTCTCCAGCGGGGGGACGACCTCTTTCGGTGAGGCGCCACCGTCTCCTCGGCGGTTGGTGGCGCGGGTGTGGGTCGGTGGGTTTGGATGCGCGGGCAGCAAGCTCTCCAGCGGGCGAGATCCGCGGCGCCAGCGGTGGGGCTTCTGGCCTCTTACGGCGCAGATCTAGCCGCCCCTTCCCCTTCCGCTGCCCTACGTGCTCCACCCCTTCAGATCTAGACCAGGTCGACATGGTTCTACGGTGCCTTGAGCTCAATGTTGTGTTGGTGGTGTGGAGCCTTGACCGGGAGAAATCCTTGGCGGCGACGTCCATGGATGCTGCTCCCCTTCTTGGAGGCGTCATTCAGGTTCTTATCTCCACCCCCCCCCCTTCCCTTAGCCTCCGGGGTGAAAACTCAAACTTTGTTGGGCGATGATGGTGCTCTTGGCGTCGTTCGCTTCTTGAAGTCATCGCCTTGGATGCTTTTGGGCACTACGGTGTGGTGGTTGTCAGGCGGCGACGACAGCATGTCCCCAGTCGCTGCGGCCGTTTTGCATGTCCGACAGTGTTCGAGTTTTCTTCTGGTGCTCTCTGTGCATCTGGTGCAGTTTGGTCTGGCGGCTTCTAGCCAGGAGGTGATCAGGTTCCCCTCCTCCGACGGCTACAGTAGTGCGAGTTGTGAGAGCCGGAGCGTCATTCCTCGGCCTTGGTCCTGCCTCCTTGTTGCCCTTCCTCCCTGGACACTCTGTTGTTATCTGACCGGTACCTTTCTCCTCTCCAGAGGCTCGCCAGTGGGCAGCTGTAACATCCCAAAATTCTAAATTTTAGAATGTTACATTAAATAAATAGTTATGAATGTTTGTTGGATTGTGGTGTGATTGATTGTGTGAAATTGAGTAAAACTTGAAACTTTTTGAAAGTTGAATGAGAGGGAATAAAATGACTTTCCAAAACTTTCACTTTGCATTTTGATCTCAAAGAGTTCAAATTCAATTCAAACAAAAAACCCTAGAGTGAAGATGACATGACTTCTTCCATTTGAAATGAAAAGGGTTTTTGAAAAGATTTGAATTCTATATGAAAATATTTCAAATTCAGAAACTTTATGCAACTCATTATTCTCATGAGAGAAGATAAAATAAGTTCTTCAAATTATATGAAATATGAGTTAGAAGTTTAAAAGAATCAAATTGAAAGTCCCTTTGAAGGTATTTTGAAACCCACTTTCAATTTGGAGTTATTTGGTTTTTATTCAAAAAAAATCTCCAAAACTAAAATATATGGAAAATAGGGTAAAATGATTCCCTATAGTAGACAAGTGGAGAATTTTGAATTTGAAACGTAGCACTCTTTGCTTTATTTTAATTTTTTGGAATTTATTTGCCTCTGAAAATATGTTCATTTTTTAGGAAATCTTTTTCTGAATTTTTTTATATATTATATGCCTATGTAACGATACTATTCAAACCCCTTCTATCTTACAATACTTTTCCTGCTGCCCAAATTCATTTTGAATTTGATTGTTCCGGAGGCCATATCTTCCCAACCTTTGATCCAATAAATTGATCCCTTTTGCGTTGTGATCCTATTAGCTTGTATAAAATCAATACCGACTTCTATGCTGCTATTATTTGGAGTTTTTTTTGTGAAGTGTTATTTGAGTGTTGGTTATTTATTTGTGATTTTCTTTGAACGCTATAGATTGTCCGGAGTGCGAATAGTATCGTTATCAGGATCTTGAGAGCGATAATCTTCATCAAGTAATACTAGGCAAGTTCACTTTGACCATGTTATTCATACCTATGTTTTTGTTGCATCTAGTGCCACCATTCATAATCCCTCCAACAGTGTTATTGACTTCTTGTAGTTGAGTAGAATGCATGAGGTAGGAACTCATCTCCCGGTTATCAAGCCAGGGACATGTATAGTTTTAATGCTACGCTATTGTAGACGGGGTTTGGTATGAGTGCTCGGGAGTGGTGTGAACTGGAGGACTCTACGTCAATGACGACAACTTCAAGATGGCATCTTCAAGGCATGCATCTACAAGACCTCAAGACTTCAAGACTCGAGACAAGAATTCAATATACCTCTAGGTGGAGAATGGTTAAGAAGGGTATATGGTGCGTCCAGTACTCAGTCATTCCGGAGAAGCGCTGTGATATCATGCGGAAAGCTACACCCAGGCTCAAAGAGATGGAAGAATACTTCATGCCCGGAAGCTTACATGTGCAACCGCAAGTCACTATGGGCTCTAGCTTGGTTGACCTTAGTGGTAACTCTGACAGGGATGGTGCCAGCAGATGTAGAACTACTGTAGGATTGGATGGGCACCGGACTTGAAGGAAATATGCCCTAGAGGCAATAATAAAGTTGTTATTTGTATTTCATTATATCATGATAAATGTTTATTATTCATGCTAGAATTGTATTAACCAGAAACTTAGTACATGTGCGAATACATAGATGAAACAGAGTGTCCCTAGTATGCCTCTACTAGACTAGCTTGTTAATCAAAGATGGTTATGTTTCCTAACCATAGACATGAGTTGTCATTTGATCAACGGGATCATACCATTAGGAGAATGATGTGATGGACAAGAACCATCCGTTAGCTTAGCAACTTGATCGTTTAGTTTTACTGGTATTGCTTTCTTCATGACTTATACATGTTCCTATGACTATGAGATTATGCAACTCCCGAATACCGGAGGAACACCTTGTGTGCTATCAAACGTCACAACGTAACTTAGCGATTATAAAGATGCTCTACAGGTGTCTCCAAAGGTGTTTGTGGTGTTGGCATAGATCAAGAATAGGATTTGTCACTCCGAGTGTCGGAGAGGTATCTCTGGGCCCTCTCGGTAATACACATCATAATAAGCCTTGCAAGCAAATGACTAATGAGTTAGTCATGAGATGATGTATTACGAAACGAGTAAAGAGACTTGCCGGTGACGATATTGAACTAGGTATGATGATACCGACGATCGAATCTCGGACAAGTAACATACTGATGACAAAGGGAACATTGTATGTTGTTATGCAGCTTGACCGATAAAGATCTTCGTAGAATATGTAGGTACCAATATGAGAATCTAGGTGCCGCTATTGGTTATTGACCGGAGATGAGTCTCAGTCATGTCTACATAGTTCTCGAACTCGTAGGGTCCGCACGCTTAACGTTCGATGACGATCGGTATTATGAGTTTATGTGTTTTGATGCACCAAAGGTAGTTCGGAGTCCCAGATGTGATCACGGACATGACAAGGAGTCTCGAAATGGTCGAGATGTAAAGATTGATATATTGGATGACTATATTCGGACACCGGAAGTGTTCCGGAGGAGTTTCATATTAAACTGGAGTGCCGGAGGGGTATCGGTACCCCCCGGGGGAACTAATGGGCCACTTGGGCCCTTAGTGGAGAGAGAGAGTGCTCGCCAGGGCTGGGCCGCGCGCCCATGCCACTTGGTCCAAATAGGACAAGGAAAGGGGGCGGCGCCCCTTCCTTCTCCCTCTCCCTCTCCTTCCTTCCCCCTCCTTCCCTCTTGGTGGACTCCTACTAGGAATAGGATTCCTATTCCTAGTAGGAGTGGCCCTCCTGGGCGCGCCTATAGGGGCCGGCCGGCCCTACCCCTTGCTCCTTTATATACGGGGGCAGGGGGCACCCTAGGACACACAAGAAAACATCAGTTTTAGCCGTGTGTGGTGCCCCCCTCCACAGTTACACACCTCAGTCATATCGTTGCAGTGCTTAGGCGAAGCCCTGCGTCGGTAACTTCATCATCACCATCACCACACCATCATGCTAACTAAACTCTCCCGTGACGCTCAACTGGATCAAGAGCTCGTGGGACGTTATCCAGCTGAAGGTGTGCTGAACGCGGAGGTGGCGTACGTTCGGTGCTTGGATCGGTTGGCTCGCGAAAACGTTCGACTACATCAACCGTGTCACTAGTGTTGGGGAACGTAGCATAATTCAAAAAATTTCTACGCTTTCACCAAGATCCAACTATGCAGACATCTAGCAACGAGCAAGTAAGAGTGCATCTACATACCGTTATGTAGATCGCGTGCGGAAGCT
The DNA here is from genome assembly GCA_902687465.1 of Secale cereale. Lineage (NCBI taxonomy): Eukaryota > Viridiplantae > Streptophyta > Magnoliopsida > Poales > Poaceae > Secale > Secale cereale. The sequence continues at coordinate 356,355,021 of LR738714.1, read as the reverse complement.
TTCGAAGAAGCGTGGATGAAGTAGTCGTACTCTTCGCGTTCTTCGTCACCGATGATCTAGCGCCGAACGGACAGCACCTCCGTGTTCAACACACGTACGGTGCAGCAACATCACCTCCTTCTTGATCCAGCAAGGGGGGAGGAGAAGTCGTCAGAAATCCGGCAGCACGACGGCGTGATGACGGATGCAGTGGAGATCGCAGCAGGGCTTCGCCGGGCGCCCTGCGTGGGAGTATGGAGGTGTGACGGGAGGAGGAGAGGCGCCAGGGCAAGGGTGCGGCAGCCCTCTCCCTCCCCACATATATACAGGGGGCCAGGGGGTGCGCCAGGGCCCCTGCAGATCCAATCTGCAGGGGGGGCGGCGGCCAGGGGGGAGTCCTTGCCCCCCAAGGCAAGTGCTGGCCCCCCTCCCCCTTAGGGTTTTAACCCTAGGCGCATGGGGAGGTGGGCCACTAGTGGTGCGCCAGCCCAGAGGGGCTGGACACTTCCCCTTGCGGCCTAGGGGCCCCACCGGGATGGGTGGCCCCACCCGGTGGACCCCCGGGGCCCCTCCGGTGGTCCCGGGACACTCCCGGTGACCCCCTGAGATCACCCGTTGGCCGAAACTGGACTTCCTATATATCAATCTTTACCTCCGGACCATTCCGGAACTCCTCGTGACGTCCGGGATCTCATCCGGGACTCCGAACAACTTTCGGGTTTCCACGTGCATTTATCTCTACGACCCTAGTGTTACCAAACCTTAAGTGTGTAGACCCTACGGGTTCGGGAGACACGTAGACATGACCGAGACGACTCTCCGGTCAATAACCAACAGCGGGATCTGGATACCCATGTTGGTTCCCACGTGTTCCTCGATGATCTTCATCAGATGAACCACCGTGTCAAGGATTCACTCAATCTCGTATGTTACTCCCTTTGTCCATCGGTACGTTACTTGCCCGAGATTCGATCGTCGGTATTCCCGATACCTTGTTCAATCTCGTCATGGCAAGTCTCTTTACTCGATCCGTAATCCATCATCCCGTGACTAACTACTTAGTCACATTGAGCTCATTATGATGATGTCTTACCGAGTGGGCCCAGAGGTACCTCTCCGTCATACGGAGTGACAACATCCCAGTCTCGGTTCGTACCAACTCAACAGACACTTTCGGAGATACCCGATGCGTACCTTTATAGCCACCCAGTTACGTTGTGACGGTTGGCACACCCAAAGTACTCCTACGGTATCCGGGAGTTGTACAACCTCATGGTCTAAGGAATAAATACTTGACACCGAAAAGCTTATGCATTACGAACTATACGATCTCGTGTTATGCTCAAGTTTGGGTCTTGTCCATCACATCATTCTCCTAATGATGTGATCCCGTTATCACTGACATCCCATGTCCATGGTCAGGAAACCGTGACCATCTGTTGATCAACGAGCTGGTAACTAGAGGCCTGCCAGGGACTCATTGTGGTCTATGTATTCACACATGTATCGCTGTTTCCGTACAATACAATTCAAGCATGAATAACAGACAATTATCATGAACAAGGAGATATAATAATAATGCTTTTATTATTGCCTCTAGGGCATATCTCCAACAGTCTCCCACTTGCACTAGAGTCAATAATCTAGTTACATTGTGATGAATCAAACACCCATAGAGTTCTGGTGTTGATCATGTTTTGCTCGTGAAAGAGGTTTAGTCAACGGGTCTGCGACATTCAGATCCGTATGCACTTTACAGATATCTATATCTCCATCCTGAACATAATTCCGGATGGAGTTGAAACGGCGCTTGATGTGCTTGGTCTTCTTGTGAAACCTGGGCTCCTTGATAATGGCAATAGCACCAGTGTTGTCACAGAAGAGAGTCATCGGGCTTGACGCGCTTGGAATGACTCCTAGGTCGGTGATGAACTCCTTCATCCAGACTCCTTCCTGCGCTGCTTCGGAAGCAGCTATGTACTCCGCTTCACATGTAGACGCTGCCACCACGCTCTGTTTGCAACTGCACCAGCTGACTGCCCCTCCATTCAAAATATACATGTATCCGGTTTGAGACTTAGAGTCATCCAGATCTGTGTCGAAGCTAGCATCGACGTAACCCTATATGACGAGCTCTTCGTCACCTCCATAAACGAGAAACATATCCTTACTCCTTTTCAGGTACTTTAGGATGTTCTTGACCACTGTCCAGTGTTCCGTACCGGGATCACTTTGGTACCTCCCTACCAAACTTATGGCAAGGTTCACATCAGGTCTGGTACACAGCATGGCATACATGATAGAACCAATGGCCGAGGCATAGGGAATGACACTCATCTTTTCTCTATCTTCTGCCGTGGTCGGCGACTGAGCCTTGCTCAATCTCATACCTTGCAAAACAGGCAAGAATCCTTTCTTTGACTGATCCATATTGAACTTTTTCAATATTTTGTCAAGGTATGTACTTTGTGAAAGACCAATGAGGCGTCTTGATCTATCTCTATAGATTTTGATGCCTAATATGTAAGCAGCTTCTCCAAGGTCCTTCATTGAAAAACTTTTATTCAAGTAGGCCTTTACATTTTCCAAGAATTCTATATCATTTCCCATCAGCAATATGTCATCCACATATAATATGAGAAATGCCACAGAGCTCCCACTCACTTTCTTGTAAATACAGGCTTCTCCATAAGTCTGTATAAAGCCAAACGCTTTGATCACCTCATGAAAGCGAATATTCCAACTCCGAGATGCTTGCACCAGCCCGTAAATCGAGTGCTGGAGCTTGCATACCTTGTTAGCGTTCTCTGGATCGACAAAACCTTCCGGTTGCATCATATACAACTCTTCCTTGAGGAAGCCGTTAAGGAATGCTGTTTTGACGTCCATTTGCCATATCTCATAATCATAGAATGCGGCAATAGCTAACATGATTCTGACTGACTTCAGCATCACTACGGGAGAGAAAGTCTCGTCGTAGTCAATCCCTTGAACTTGTTGATAACCCTTAGCGACAAGCCGAGCCTTATAGATGGTCACATTACCATCTGCGTCTGTCTTCTTCTTAAATATCCATTTGTTTTCTATGGCGTGCCTATCATCAGGCAAATCCACCAAAGTCCATACTTTGTTTTCATACATGGATTCTATCTCGGATTTCATGGCTCCAAGCCATTTATTGGAATCTGGGCCCGCCATCGCTTCTTCATAGTTCGAAGGTTCACCGTTGTCTAACAACATGATTTCCAGGACAGGGTTGCCGTACCACTCTGGTGCGGAACGTGCCCTTGTGGACCTTCGAAGTTCAGTAGTAACTTGATCTGTTTCTTCATGATCATCATCATCAACTTCCTCCCTTGTCGATGCAGGCACCTCAGGAACAGTTTCCTGCGCTGCGCTACTTTCCGGTCCAGGAGGGGTGACTGTCACCTCATCAAGTTCTACTTTCCTCCCACTCACTTCTTTCGAGAGAAACTCTTTCTCCATAAAGCATCCATTCTTGGCAACAAAGACTTTGCCTTCGAATCTGTGGTAGAAGGTGTACCCAATTGTTTCCTTTGGGTATCCTATGAAGACGCATCTTTCCGATTTGGGTTCGAGCTTTTCAGGTTGAAGTTTCTTGACATAAGCATCGCAACCCCAAACTTTCAGAAATGACAGCTTCGGTTTCTTGCCAAACCAAAGTTCATACGGAGTCGTCTCAACGGATTTCGACGGAGCCCTATTTAAAGTGAATGCGGCAGTCTCTAAAGCATAACCCCAAAAGGATAGCGGTAAATCGGTGAGGGACATCATAGATCGCACCATGTCCAACAGAGTACGATTTCGACATTCCGACACACCGTTACGTTGAGGTGTTCCGGGCAGTGTACGATTTCGACGTTACGACACACCGTTACGTTGAGGTGTTCCGGGCAGTGTCAATTGTGAAACAATTCCACAGCTCCTTAGGTGTGTGCCACATTCATGACTTAAATATTCACCCCCACGATCCGATCACAAGAACTTTATTTTTCTGTCACGTTGATTCTCAACCTCATTCTGAAATTCCTTGAACTTTTCAAAGGTCTCAGACTTGTGTTTCATCAAATAGATATACCCGTATCTACTCAAGTCATCCGTGAGGGTGAGAACATAACGGTAGCCTCCGCGAGCCTCAACACTCATTGGACCGCACACATCGGTATGTATGATTTCCAACAAGTTGGTTGCTCGCTCCATTGTTCCGGAGAACGGAGTCTTGGTCATCTTGCCCAAGAGGCATGGTTCGCACGTGTCAAATGATTCATAATCAAGAGACTCTAGAAGTCCATCTGAATGGAGCTTCTTCATACGTTTGACACCAATATGACCAAGGCGGCAATGCCACAAGTATGTGGGACTATCGTTATCAACTTTACATCTTTTGGCATCTACACTATGAATATGTGTATCACTACGTTTGAGATTCATCAAAAATAAACCATTGACCAGCGGGGCATGACCATAAAACATATCTCTCAAATAAATAGAACAACCATTATTCTCTGATTTGAAAGAATATCCATCTCGCATAAGACGAGATCCAGAAACAATGTTCATGCTCAAAGCTGGTACTAAATAACAATTATTCAGGTTCAAAACTAATCCCGAGGGTAGATGTAGAGGCAGCGTGCCGACGGCGATCACATCGACCTTGGAACCATTCCCGACGCGCATCGTCACCTCATCCTTCGCCAGTCTCCGTTTATTCCGCAGCTCCTGTTTTGAGTTACAAATGTGAGCAACTGCACCGGTATCGAATACCCAGGAGCTACTACGAGTGCTGGTAAGGTACACATCAATAACATGTATATCATATATACCTTTGACGTTGCCGGCCTTCTTGTCTGCTAAGTATTTGGGGCAGTTCCGCTTCCAGTGACCCGTTCCCTTGCAATAAAAGCACTCAGTCTCTGGCTTGGGTCCATACTTTGGCTTCTTCCCGGCAACAGGCTTGCCAGGCGCGGCAACTTGCTTGCCGTCCTTCTTGAAGTTCTTTTTGTTGGAAATATGCCCTAGAGGCAATAATAAAAGAGTTATTATTATATTTCCTTGTTCATGATAATCGTTTATTATCCATGCTATAACTGTATTGATTGGAAACTCAAATACACGTGTGGATGAATAGACAGACTTTGTGTCCCTAGTGAGCCTCTACAGGACTAGCTCGTTGATCAAAGATGACCGCGGTTTCCAGGTCATAGACATGAGTTGTCATTTGATAACGGGATCACATCATTAGGAGAATGATGTGATGGACGAGACCCAAACGTTAAACATAGCTTTTGATCGTGTCAGTTATCGCTATAGTTTTCTGCATGTCAAGTATAAGTTCCTATGACCATGAGATCATGTAACTCACTGACACCGTAGGAGTACTTTGTGTGTGCCAAACGTCACAACGTAACTGGGTGACTATAAAGGTACTCTACAGGTATTTCCGAGGGTGTCTGTTGAGTTGACATGGATCGAGACTGGGATTTGTCACTCCGTGTGACGGAGAGGTATCTCCGGGCCCACTCGGTAATACGTCATCTCAATGAGCTCAAAGTGACTAAGTAGTTAGTCACGGGATTATGTATTACGGTAACGAGTAAAGAGACTTGCCGGTAACGAGATTGAACTAGGTATAGAGATACCGACGATCGAATCTCGGGCAAGTAACATACCGACGAGACAAAGGGAACTGTATACGGGATTGCCTGAATCCTTGACATCGTGGTTCATCCGATGAGATCATCGAGAAACGTGTGGGAACCAATATGGGTATCCAGATCCCGCTATTGGTTATTGACCTGGGAGTGTCTCGGTCATGTCTGCATAGTTTCCGAACCCGCAGGGTCTACACACTTAAGGTTCGGTGACGCTAGGGTTGTTAGCGAGAACAGTGCATGGTTACCGAAGGTTGTTCGGAGTCCCGGATGAGATCCCGGACGTGACGAGGGTCTCCGGAATGGTCCGGAGACGAAGATTGATATATAGGATGAAAGGTTTCGGAGTCCGGAAGTGTTCCGGGGAGTATCGGGAAGACGGCGAATGACCGAAAGGGGTTTCGGGGTCCCGGAAGGAGTTTCGGGCCTAATGGGCCACAAAGGGGGAACACAACATCCCTCATAGGGCTGTGCGCCCCCCCTGGGCCCTCTCCTCATGCGCAAGGGGGGCTGGCCCCTCCTAGGGCTGCCGCACCCCCTAGCTTGGGGGGGCAAGGCATCTGGGGGGGGAGCCCTAACCCTGGCGCAGCCCTGGCCGCCGCCCCCCCATCTCCACTTGGCCGCCGCCCCTAGGGGTAAACCCTAGGGCGCCCCCTCCCCTCTACTCCCCCTATATAAAGAGAGGCAGAGGGAGGGCAGCCACACACGTTCGTGCCTCGGCGCTGCCCTCCCTCTCCCACATCCATCTTCGTTTTCCCGCGGTGCTTGGCGAAGCCCTGCTGGAATCCTCCACCACCATCACCACCACGCCGTCGTGCTGCCGGTGTCTCCATCAACCTCTCCTTCCCCCTTGCTGGATCAAGAAGGAGGAGACGTCCCCGAGCTGTACGTGTGAAGAACGCGGAGGCACCGTTGCTTCGGTGCTAGGATCTTCGGCGATCTGAATCGCGGCGAGTACGACTCCATCAACCGCGTTCTTGAACGCTTCCGCTTAGCGATCTACAAGGGTATGTGGATCCAACTCTCCCCTCGTAGATGCATCTCCTAGATTGATCTTGGTGAGCGTAGGAAAAATTTTTGTTTCCCATGCAACGTTCCCCAACACTTTCGAGAGAAACTCTTTCTCCAGAAAGCATCCATTCTTGGCAACAAAGACTTTGCCTTCGGATCTGTGGTAGAAGGTGTACCCAATTGTTTCCTTTGGGTATCCTATGAAGACGCATTTTTCCGATTTGGGTTCGAGCTTTTCAGGTTGAAGTTTCTTGACATAAGCATCGCAACCCCAAACTTTCAGAAACGACAGCTTCGGTTTCTTGCCAAACCAAAGTTCATACGGAGTCGTCTCAACGGATTTCGACGGAGCCCTATTTAAAGTGAATGCGGCAGTCTCTAAAGCATAACCCCAAAAAGATAGCGGTAAATCGGTAAGGGACATCATAGATCGCACCATGTCCAACAGAGTACGATTTCGACGTTCGGACACACCGTTACGTTGAGGTGTTCCGGGCGGTGTCAATTGTGAAACAATTCCACAGCTTCTAAGGTGTGTGCCAAATTCATGACTTAAATATTCACCCCCACGATCCGATCGCAAGAACTTTATTTTTCTGTCACGTTGATTCTCAACCTCATTCTGAAATTCCTTGAACTTTTCAAAGGTCTCAGACTTGTGTTTCATCAAATAGATATACCCGTATCTACTCAAGTCATCTGTGAGGGTGAGAACATAACGGTAGCCTCCGCGAGCCTCAACACTCATTGGACCGCACACATCAGTATGTATGATTTCCAACAAGTTGGTTGCTCGCTCCATTGTTCCGGAGAACGGAGTCTTGGTCATCTTGCCCAAGAGGCATGGTTCGCACGTGTCAAATGATTCATAATCAAGAGACTCTAGAAGTCCATCTGAATGGAGCTTCTTCATACGTTTGACACCAATATGACCAAGGCGGCAATGCCACAAGTATGTGGGACTATCATTATCAACTTTACATCTTTTGGCATCTACACTATGAATATGTGTATCACTACGTTCGAGATTCATCAAAAATAAACCATTGACCAGCGGGGCATGACCATAAAACATATCTCTCAAATAAATAGAACAACCATTATTCTCTGATTTGAAAGAATAGCCATCTCGCATAAGACGAGATCCAGAAACAATGTTCATGCTCAAAGCTGGTACTAAATAACAATTATTGAGGTTTAAAACTAATCCCGAGGGTAGATGTAGAGGTAGCGTGCCGACGGCGATCACATCGACCTTGGAACCATTCCCGACGCGCATCGTCACCTCATCCTTTGCCAGTCTCCGTTTATTCCGCAGCTCCTGTTTTGAGTTACAAATGTGAGCAATTGCACCGGTATCAAATACCCAGGAGCTACTACGAGTGCTGGTAAGGTACACATCAATAACATGTATATCATATATACCTTTGACGTTTCCGGCCTTCTTGTCTGCTAAGTATTTGGGGCAGTTCCGCTTCCAGTGACCCGTTCCCTTGCAATAAAAGCACTCTGTCTCAGGCTTGGGTCCATACTTTGGCTTCTTCCCGGCAACAGGCTTGCCGGGCGCGGCAACTCCCTTGCCGTCCTTCTTGAAGTTCTTCTTACCCTTGCCTTTCTTGAACTTAGTGGTTTTATTGACCATCAACACTTGTTGTTCTTTCTTGATGTCTACCTCCGCTGATTTCAGCATTGAATACACCTCGAGAATGGACTTCTCCATCCCCTGCATATTGAAGTTCAACACGAAGCTCTTGAAGCTTTTGGTGGGAGCGACTGGAGGATTCTGTCAACGACCGCTTCATCTGGGAGATTCATTCCCAGCTGAGACAAGCGGTTGTGCAATCCTGAAATCTTGAGGATGTGCTCACTGACAGAACTGGTTTCCTCCATCTTACAGCTGTAGAATGCGTCGGAGACATCATATCTCTCGACTCGGGCATGAGCTTGAAAAACCATTTTCAGCTCTTCGAACATCTCATATGCTCCGTGGTGCTCAAAACGTTTTTGGAGCCCCGATTCTAAACTGTAAAGCATGCCGCACTGAACCAGGGAGTAATCATCACAACGCGACTGCCAAGCGTTCATAACGTCTTGGTTTGCCGGGGCGGGAGCGTCACCTAGCGGTGCTTCTAGGACATAATTTCTCTTGGCTGCTATGAGGATAATCCTCAGGTTACGGACCCAATCCATATAGTTGCTACCATCGTCTTTCAGCTTGGTTTTCTCTAGGAACGCGTTGAAGTTGAGGGAAACCTGAGCGTGGGCCATTTGATCTACAAGAGATATTGTAAATAATTTAGACTAAGTTCATGATAATTAAGTTCATCTTAATCAAATTTCAATGAACTCCCACTCAGAATGACATCTCTCTAGTCATCTAAGTGATACACGATCCGGATTGACTAGCCCGTGTCCGATCATCACGTGAGACGGACTAGTCATCAACGGTGAACATCTTCATGTTGATCGTATCTTCTATACGACTCGTGTTCGACCTTTCGGTCTTCCGTGTTCCGAGGCCATGTCTGTACATGCTAGGCTCGTCAAGTGAACCCTAAGTGTATCGCGTGTGTAAATCTGTCTTACACCCGTTGTATGCGAACGTTAGAACCTATCACACCTGATCATCACGTGGTGCTTCGGAGCAACGAACTTTAGCAACGGTGCACAGTTAGGGGAAACACAATACTTGAAATTTTAGTGAGAGATCATCTTATTTACTACCATCATTCTAAGTAAACAAGATGCATAAACATGATAAACATCACATGCAATCAATTAAAGTGACATGATATGGCCAATATCATCTTGCTCCTTGGATCTCCATCTTCGGGGCACCATGATCATCTTGTCACCGGCTCGACACCATGATCTTCATCATCATGATCTCCATCATCGTGTCTTGAAGAAGTCGTCACGCCAACTATTACTTCTACTACTATGGCTAACGTTTAGCAATGAAGTAAAGTAATTACATGGCGTTATTCAGTGACACACAGGTCATACAATAATTAAGACAACTCCTATGGCTCCTGCCGGTTGTCAAGTTCATCGACATGCAAGTCGTGATTCCCTATTACAAAAACATGATCAATCTCATACATCACATATATCATTCATCACATCTTCATTCTTGGCCATGCCACGTCACAAAACACATGCTGCAAAAACAAGTTAGACGTCCTCTAATTGTTGTTGCAAGTTTTACGTGGCTTCTATAGGATTTCTAGCAAGAACGTTTCTTACCTACGCCAAAACCACAACGTGATTTGTCAACTTCTATTTACCCTTCATAAGGACCCTTTTCATCGAATCCGATCCAACTAAAGTAGGAGAAACAGACACCCACCAGCCACCTTATGCATCTAGTGCATGTCTGTCGGTGGAACCAGTCTCACGTAAGCGTACATGTAAAGTCGGTCCGGGCCGCTTCATCCCACAATACCGCCGAATCAAGATTGACTAGTAACGGTAAGAAAGTTGAACAAAACCAAACGCCCACAACTGTTTGTGTTCTACTCGTGCAAGATGCTACGCATAAAACCTAGCTCAGATGCCACTGTTGGGGAACGTAGCATAATTCAAAAAAATTCTACGCTTTCACCAAGATCCAACTATGGAGACATCTAGCAACGAGCAAGTAAGAGTGCATCTACATACCGTTATGTAGATCGCGTGCGGAAGCTTTCGAAGAAGCGTGGATGAAGTAGTCGTACTCTTCGCGTTCTTCGTCACCGATGATCTAGCGCCGAACGGACGGAACCTCTGTGTTCAACACATGTACGGTGCAGCAACGTCACCTCCTTCTTGATCCAGCAAGGGGGGAGGAGAAGTCGTCAGAGATCCGACAGCACGACGGCGTGATGACGGATGCAGTGGAGATCGCAGCAGGGCTTTGCCGGGCGCCCTGCGTGGGAGTATGGAGGTGTGACGGGAGGAGGAGAGGCGCCAGGGCAAGGGTGCGGCAGCCCTCTCCCTTCCCACATATATATAGGGGGCCAGGGGGTGCGCTAGGGCCCCTGCAGATCCAATCTGCAGGGGGGGGGGCGGCGGCCAGGGGGGAGTCCTTGCCCCCCAAGGCAAGTGGTGGCCCCCCTCCCCCTTAGGGTTTTAACCCTAGGCGCATGGGGAGGTGGGCCACTAGTGGTGCGCCAGCCCAGAGGGGCTGGACACTTCCCCTTGCGGCCTAGGGGCCCCACCCGGTGGACCCCCGGGGCCCCTCCGGTGGTCCCGGGACACTCCCGGTGACCCCCGGAGATCACCCGTTGGCCGAAACTGGACTTCCTATATATCAATCTTTACCTCCGGACCATTCCGGAACTCCTCGTGACGTCCGGGATCTCATCCGGGACTCCGAACAACTTTCGGGTTTCCACGTGCATTTATCTCTACGACCCTAGCGTTACCGAACCTTAAGTGTGTAGACCCTACGGGTTCGGGAGACACGTAGACATGACCGAGACGACTCTCTGGTCAATAACCAACAGCGGGATCTGGATACCCATGTTGGTTCCCACGTGTTCCTCGATGATCTTCATCGGATGAACCACCGTGTCAAGGATTCACTCAATCCCGTATGTTACTCCCTTTGTCCATCGGTACGTTACTTGCCCGAGATTCGATCGTCGGTATTCCCGATACCTTGTTCATTCTCGTCATGGCAAGTCTCTTTACTCGATCCGTAATCCATCATCCCGTGACTAACTACTTAGTCACATTGAGCTCATTATGATGATGTCTTACCGAGTGGGCCCAGAGGTACCTCTCCGTCATACGGAGTGACAACATCCCAGTCTCGGTTCGTACCAACTCAACAGACACTTTCGGAGATACCCGATGCGTACCTTTATAGCCACCCAGTTACGTTGTGACGGTTGGCACACCCAAAGTACTCCTACGGTATCCAGGAGTTGTACAACCTCATGGTCCAAGGAATAAATACTTGACACCGAAAAGCTTATGCATTACGAACTATATGATCTCGTGTTATTCTCAAGTTTGGGTCTTGTCCATCACATCATTCTCCTAATGATGTGATCCCGTTATCACTGACATCCCATGTCCATGGTCAGGAAACCGTGACCATCTGTTGATCAACGAGCTGGTAACTAGAGGCCTACCAGGGACTCATTGTGGTCTATGTATTCACACATGTATCGCTGTTTCCGTACAATACAATTCAAGCATGAATAACAGACAATTATCATGAACAAGGAGATATAATAATAATGCTTTTATTATTGCCTCTAGGGCATATCTCCAACAACTAGACGCTTCCGCTTTCGGTCTATGAGGGTACGTAGACACACTCTCCCCGCTCGGTTCTATGCTTCTTCTAGATAGATCTTGCATGATCGTAGGAATTTTTTTGAAATACTACGTTCCCCAACAGTGGTATCAGAGCCAGGTCTATGCGTAGATGTTATGCACGAGTAGAACACAATGAGTTGTGGGCGATAATAGTCATACTGCTTACCAGGATGTCATACTTTGATTCGGCGGTATTGTGAGATGAAGCGGCCCGGACCGACATTATGCGTACGCTTACGCGAGACTGGTTTCACCGTTGCGAGCACTCTTGCTTAAAGGTGGTCGGCGGGTGTCTGTCTCTCTCACTTTAGTTGAATCGAGTGTGGCTACGCCCGGTCCTTGTGAAGGTTAAAACAGCACACTTGACAAATAACCGTTGTGGTTTTTTGTATGCGTATGTAAGAACGGTTCTTGCTAAGCCCGTAGCAGCCACATAAAACTTGCAACAACAAAGTAGAGGACGCCTAACTTGTTTTTGCAGGGCATGTCGTGATGTGATATGGTCAAGACCTGATGAGTTATACGTTATTGTATGAGATGATCATGTTTTGCAAATTATCGGCAACCAGCAGGAGTCTTATGGTTGTCTCTTTATTGTATGAATTGCGAAGGCCATGTAATGCTTTACTTTATCACTATGAGTTAGCGATAGTAGTAGTAGCAATAGTTGGCGAGATGACCACGACGCTACGATGAAGATCATGGTGTCAAGCCGGTGACCATGGAGATCATGATGATGCTTTGGAGATGGAGATCAAAAACACAAGATGATGATGGCCATATCATGTCACATATTTTGATTGCATGAGATGTTTATCTTATTATGCTTCTTATTTTTCTTAGTACGGCGGTAGCATTATAAGATGACCCCTTACAAAATTTCAAGGTACAAGTGTTCTCCCTGAGTATGCACCGTTGTGAAAGTTCGTCGTGCCGAGACACCACGTGATGATCGGGTGTGATAAGCTCTACGTTCAAATACAACGGGTGTAAGACATGCACATGCAGAATACTCGGGTTAAACTTGACGAGCCTAGCATGTACAGACATGGCCTCGGAACACTGGAGACCGAAAGGTCGAGCGTGAATCATATAGTAGATATGATCAACATAAGATGTTCACCATTGAAAACTACTCCCTCTCACATGATGATCCGACATGGTTTAGTTGATTTGGATCACGTGATCATTTAGATGACTAGAGGGATGTCTATCTAAGTGGGAGTTCTTTAGTAATATGATTAATTGAACTTTAATTTATCATGAACTTAGTCCTCATAGTTTTTCATATCTATGTTCTTGTAGATCAATGGCCCGTGCTACCGTTCCCTTGGATTTTAATGTGCTCCTAGAGAAAGCTAAGTTGAAAGATGTTTCATTTTTTTAATGAGAACATCGTCTCCTTGCTTACCCGCGTGGCCAATGGAAGGAATTAATTACCTTGGTCAGTCAGTGAAAGAAAGAATCTCACCAGTTCATCATCCCAGTCCTTCCTATTAGTTTCATTAATTAATTCAGCCCCAGAGTGTTGGTAATCAAGGGACAAGAAAGAATCCCAAGTCTATCCTGTCTCGCCACGGTCGAAGGCACAACCCCTTTCTCTTCCTATACCGAAATCCTCGTTTCATTCCTCCGCAACTTCTATCACGGACATGATCCAATCTACCTTGCAAGACAGATTAAGATATAACTTAAGGCTTTCCCAAGCTGGCGCATAACCTGTGGTAGAGGCATTCACCCAGAGACAGAGAAGTGGGAAACCGCGGATGAAAAGAATACCGAGGTCTTTGATAGCAAACTTCTACGCGAGCTTTCTGACTAAAAGGAATCTCTTATACATATGGCATAAAATGGAAAAACTTGATGGCGATTTCTTCTCCATTTCCATGGCACATAAGAATTATGTCCTGGAAGCACTGCTAGGTGACAGGCCTACTGCAGGAGCAACTCTGGACGTTATGAACGTCTGGCAAGTTCATTCTGATGACTACTCGATAGTTCAATGTGCCATGCTTTACGGCTTAGAATTGGGACTTCAAAGACGTTTTGAACGTCATGGATCATATGATATGTTCCAAGAGTTGAAGTTAATATTTCAAGCAAATGCCCTATGAAGTCTCGAATAAGTTCTATAGTTGCAAGATGGAGGAGAACAGTTCTATCAATGAACACTTTCTCAGATTGTCTGGGTACTAGAATCATACGACTCAACTTGGTTGCAAAGTTGACGAAGATAGTGTTATTGATAGACTTCTTCAATCACTGCCACCAGCTATAAAGGCTTCATGATGGACTATAATATGCAAGGGATGCAGAAGACAATTCCTAAGCTCTTCGCTATGCTCAAAGCTGCGGAGGTAGAAATCAAAAAGGAGCATCAAGTGTTGATGGTTAACAAGACCACTAGTTTCAAGAAAAATGGCAAGGAAAAGAAGGGGAACTTCAAGAAGAATAGCAAGACAGTTGCTACTCCCGCGAAGAAACCCAAGTCTGGAGCCAAGCCTAAAACTGAGTGCTTCAACTGCAAAGGGACTGGACACTGGAAGCAAAACTGCCCCAAGTATTTGGCGGATAAGAGGGATGGCAAAGTGAACAAACGTATATTTGATATACATGTTATTGATGTGTACCTTACTAATACTCGTAGTAGCACCTGGGTATTTGATGTTGGAAATATGCCCTAGAGGCAATAATAAAAGAGTTATTATTATATTTCCTTGTTCATGATAATCGTTTATTATCCATGCTATAATTGTATTGATTGGAAACTCAAATACATGTGTGGATGAATAGACAGACTTTGTGTCCCTAGTGAGCCTCTACAGGACTAGCTCGTTGATCAAAGATGACCGCGGTTTCCAGGTCATAGACATGAGTTGTCATTTGATAACGGGATCACATCATTAGGAGAATGATGTGATGGACGAGACCCAAACGTTAAACATAGCTTTTGATCGTGTCAGTTATCGCTATAGTTTTCTGCATGTCAAGTATAAGTTCCTATGACCATGAGATCATGTAACTCACTGACACCGTAGGAGTGCTTTGTGTGTGCCAAACGTCACAACGTAACTGGGTGACTATAAAGGTACTCTACAGGTATCTCCGAAGGTGTCTGTTGAGTTGACATGGATCGAGACTGGGATTTGTCACTCCGTATGACGGAGAGGTATCTCCGGGCCCACTCGGTAATACGTCATCTCAATGAGCTCAAAGTGACTAAGTAGTTGGTCACGGAATTATGTATTACGGTAACGAGTAAAGAGACTTGCCGGTAACGAGATTGAACTAGGTATAGAGATACCGACGATCGAATCTCGGGCAAGTAACATACCGACGAGACAAAGGGAACTGTATACGGGATTGCCTGAATCCTTGACATCGTGGTTCATCCGATGAGATCATCGAGAAACATGTAGGAGCCAATATGGGTATCCAGATCCCGCTATTGGTTATTGACCTGGGAGTGTCTCGGTCATGTCTACATGGTTTCCGAACCCGCAGGGTCTACACACTTAACGTTCGGTGACGCTAGGGTTGTTAGTGAGAAGAGTGCATGGTTACCGAAGGTTGTTCGGAGTCCCGGATGAGATCCCGGACATGACGAGGGTCTCCGGAATGGTCCGGAGACGAAGATTGATATATAGGATGAAAGGTTTCGGAGTACCGGAAGTGTTCCGGGGAGCATCGGGAAATCGGCGGAGTGCCGGGAAGGTTTTCGGGGGTCCGGAAGGTGTTCTGGGCCTATTGGGCCACAAAGGGGGACACCACAGCCCTCAGGGGGCTGTGCGCCCCCCCCTGGGCCCTCTCCCCATGCGGCTAAGGGGGTGGGACCCCCTAGGGCTGGCCGCACCCCTTGGGACTTGGGGGGCAAGGCACCTAGGGGGGAAACCCTAGGGCCTGGGCGCCTCCCCCTGCCCTGGCCGCCGCCCCCCTCCCCTTGCCCTGGCCGCCGGCCCCTAGGGGGAAACCCTAGGGCGCCCTAGCCTCTCCACCCCCCTATATATAGTGGGGCAAAGGGAGGGCAGCCAACACAGTTCGTGCCTCGGTGCTGCCCTCCCTCTCCCGTCATATCTTCTTCTCCCGCGGTGCTTAGGCGAAGCCCTGCTGGAGTTCTTCTCCACCATCACCACCACGCCGTCGTGCTGCCGGTTCTCCATCAACCTCTCCTCCACCCCTTGCTGGATCAAGAAGGAGGAGACGTCCCCGAGCCGTACGTGTGAAGAACGCGGAGGCACCGTTGCTTCGGTGCTAGGTCTTCGGCGATCTGAATCGCGACGAGTACGACTCCATCATCCGCGTTCATAACGCTTCCGCTTAGCGATCTACAAGGGTACGTAGATCACACTCCTTCCTCGTAGTTGCATCTACTAGATTGATCTTGGTGAACAGTAGGAAAATTTTTTGTTTCCCATGCAACGTTCCCCAACAAAAGGGTCCTCTTGGCCCTCAAAAATGGCCTGCAGGATTGGAAAAAATTAAAGTTATCGCAATTACAGCTCAAATTTTGATGAGCCGGCATATCACTTTGGTGTTCAGGTCCTTGGCGCCCCACCCATGTATGGATACAATAGGGTGTTAGGCCAACTCTCGCGAAGAAACGGTGATCAAAGAAAATACAAAAATCAACCTAGAGTCCGAATTGATCGAGACTCTCAAAGCAAGTGAGAACAAGCACCGATTTCGTCGTTTTCATAGGCGTTGGAAAGCTATTGGGGAATTGAGGTGATAGGACTTCTAGTTTTTACGATCTGGAGGATTTTACATACGTGCACACACAGGATCACGTGCGCGGAAAATTTTGAGCCCAAAAAGGGTCGTCTTGGCCCTCAAAAATGGCCTGCAGGATTGGAAAAAATTAAAGTTATCGCAATTACAGCTCAAATTTTGATGAGCCGGCATATCACTTTGGTGTTCAGGTCCTTGGCGCCCCACCCATGTATGGATACAATAGGGTGTTAGGCCAACTCTCGCGAAGAAACGGTGATCAAAGAAAATACAAAAATCAACCTAGAGTCCGAATTGATCGAGACTCTCAAAGCAAGTGAGAACAAGCACCGCTTTCGTCGTTTTCATAGGCGTTGGAAAGCTATTGGGGAATTGAGGTGATAGGACTTCTAGTTTTTACGATCTGGAGGATTTTACATACGTGCACACACAGGATCACGTGCGTGGAAAATTCTGAGCCCAAAAAGGGTCGTCTTGGCCCTCAAAAATGGCCTGCAGGATTGGAAAAAATGAAAGTTATCGCAATTACAGCTCAAATTTTGATGAGCCGGCATATCACTTTGGTGTTCAGGTCCTTGGCGCCCCACCCATGTATGGATACAATAGGGTGTTAGGCCAACTCTCGCGAAGAAACGGTGATCAAAGAAAATACAAAAATCAACCTAGAGTCCGAATTGATCGAGACTCTCAAAGCAAGTGAGAACAAGCACCGATTTCGTGGTTTTCATATGTTGGAAATATGCCCTAGAGGCAATAATAAAAGAGTTATTATTATATTTCCTTGTTCATGATAATCGTTTATTATCCATGCTATAACTGTATTGATTGGAAACTCAAATACACGTGTGGATGAATAGACAGACTTTGTGTCCCTAGTGAGCCTCTACAGGACTAGCTCGTTGATCAAAGATGACCGCGGTTTCCAGGTCATAGACATGAGTTGTCATTTGATAACGGGATCACATCATTAGGAGAGTGATGTGATGGACGAGACCCAAACGTTAACATAGCTTTTGATCGTGTCAGTTATCGCTATAGTTTTCTGCATGTCAAGTATAAGTTCCTATGACCATGAGATCATGTAACTCACTGACACCGTAGGAGTGCTTTGTGTGTGCCAAACGTCACAACGTAACTGGGTGACTATAAAGGTACTCTACAGGTATCTCCGAGGGTGTCTGTTGAGTTGACATGGATCGAGACTGGGATTTGTCACTCCGTGTGACGGAGAGGTATCTCCGGGCCCACTCGGTAATACGTCATCTCAATGAGCTCGAAGTGACTAAGTAGTTGGTCACGGGATTATGTGTTACGGTAACGAGTAAAGAGACTTGCCGGTAACGAGATTGAACTAGGTATAGAGATACCGACGATCGAATCTCGGGCAAGTAACGTACCGACGAGACAAAGGGAACTGTATACGGGATTGCCTGAATCCTTGACATCGTGGTTCATCCGATGAGATCATCGAGAAACATGTGGGAACCAATATGGGTATCCAGATCCCGCTATTGGTTATTGACCTGGGAGTGTCTCGGTCATGTCTACATGGTTTCCGAACCCGCAGGGTCTACACACTTAACGTTCGGTGACGCTAGGGTTGTTAGTGAGAAAAGTGTATGGTTACCGAAGGTTGTTCGGAGTCCCGGATGAGATCCCGGACATGACGAGGGTCTCCGGAATGGTCCGGAGACGAAGATTGATATATAGGATGAAAGGTTTCGGAGTCCGGAAGTGTTCCGGGGAGCATCGGGAAATCGGCGGAGTACCGGAAAGGGTTTCGGGGGGTCCGGAAGAAGTTCTGGGCCTAATGGGCCACAAGGGGGGACACCACAGCCCTCAGGGGGCTGTGCGCCCCCCCCCCCTGGGCCCTCTCCTTGTGCGCCAAGGGAGGTGGGACCCCCTAGGGTGGCCGCACCCCCATAGCCTTGGGGGGCAAGGCACCTAGGGGGGGAAACCCTAGGGCCAGCCTTGGCCGCCGCCCCCTCCCCTTGCCCTGGCCGCCGGCCCCCTAGGGGAAACCCTAGGGCGCCCCTCACCTCTCCACCCCCCTATATATAGTGAGGCAAAGGGAGGGCAGCAAATACAAGTTCGTGCCTCGGTACTGCCCTCCCTCTCCCATAACATCTTCTTCTCCCGCGGTGCTTAGGCGAAGCCCTGCTGGAATTCTTCTACACCATCACCACCACGCCGTCGTGCTGCCGGTTCTCCATCAACCTCTCCTCCACCCCTTGCTGGATCAAGAAGGAGGAGACGTCCCCGAGCCGTACGTGTGAAGAACGCGGAGGCACCGTTGCTTCGGTGCTTGGATCTTCAGCGATCTGAATCGCGGCGAGTACGACTCCATCAACCGCGTTCTTAACGCTTCCGCTTAGCGATCTACAAGGGTATGTGGATCCTACTCTCCCCTCATAGTTGCATCTACTAGATTGATCTTGGTGAACGTAGAGAAAAATTTTTGTTTTCCATGCAACGTTCCCCAACAGTGGCATCATGAGCTAGGATCTTGCATAGATGCTTTCTCGAGTAGAACACAAAAGGGTTTGTGGCGTTGATGTTTAAATTGCTGCCCTCCTTAGTCTTTCTTGATTCAGCGGTATTATAGGATGAAGCGGCCCGGACCAACTTTACATGTCCACGTACATGAGACCGGTTCCATCGACAGACATGTGACTTTTGTTGCATAAGATGGCTGGCGGGTGTCTGTCTCTCCTATCTTAGTTGAATCGGAATAGAACAAGGCGGTCCTTGTAGAAGGTTAAATAGCAACTTGAATATCACCGTTGTGGTTTTGCGTAGGTAAGAAGCGTTCTTGCTAGATACCCATAGCAGCCACGTAAAACATGCAACAACAAATTAGAGGACGTCTAACTTGTTTTTGCAGGGTATGCATGTGATATGATATGGCCAATGACATGATGAGATATATTTGATGTATGAGATGATCATGTTGTAATAGTTAATATCGACTTGCATGTCGATGCATACGGCAACCGGCAGGAGCCATAGGGTTGTCTTTATTTTTGTATGACCTGCGTGTCAATCATTAAGCGCTTTGTAATGCTTTACTTTATCGCTAAACAGTAGCAATAGTAGTAAGAGCATGGTGGGCGCCGACAACCCCGATGGCGACACGATGATGGAGATCATGATGATGGAGATCATGGTGTGGCGCCGGTGACGATGGAGATCATGCCGGTGCTTTGGAGATGGAGATCAAAAGCACGAGTTGATGGCCATATCATGTCACTTATGATTTGCATGTGATGTTAATCCTTTTATGCATCTTATTTTGCTTAGGACGACGGTAGCATTATAAGA
Source organism: Secale cereale (assembly GCA_902687465.1). Classification (NCBI taxonomy): domain Eukaryota; kingdom Viridiplantae; phylum Streptophyta; class Magnoliopsida; order Poales; family Poaceae; genus Secale; species Secale cereale. The sequence continues at coordinate 356,335,000 of LR738714.1, read as the reverse complement.
TGATCCTTCACTAAAATTTCAAGATAAAAATGTGTTCCCCCCGAGTGTGCACCGTTGCGAAGGTTCGTCGTTTCGAAGCACCACGTGATGATCGGGTGTGATAGACTCTACGTTCGCATACAACGGGTGCAAGCCAGTTTTGCACATGCAGAACACTCGGGTTAGACTTGACGAGCCTAGCATGTACAGACATGGCCTCGGAACACGGAGGACCGAAAGGTCGAGCATGAGTCATATAGTAGATATGATCAACATGTTGATGTTCACCATTGACACCACCTCATCTCACGTGATGATCGGACTTGGGTTGGTGAATTTGGATCATGTCACGCTCGAATGACCGGAGGGATGTCAATTTGAGTGGGAGTTATAAATAATTTGATTAGGTAATAACTCACTTATCATGAACAATAGTCTAAAATGTCTTTGCAAATTTTTGGTTGTAGATGGCTCGCGCAGTAGCTCCCCTGAATTTTAATGTGTTCCTAGAGAAAGCTAAACTGAAAGATGACGGGAGCAACTTTGTGGACTGGCTCCGCAATCTGAGGATCATCCTCACAGCTGCCCAAAAGGTTTATGTCCTAAATGCACCGCTAGGTGACCCCCCCGCTCCTGGAGCCTCTACGGACGTTATGAACGTTTGGCAGACGCGTTCGGATGACTATTCGATAGTGCAGTGTGCCATGTTGTACGGCTTGGAAGGAGGACTTCAAAGGCGTTTTGAACGTCATGGTGCATATGAGATGTACACGGAGTTGAAGTTCATCTTTGAGAAGAATGCTAAGATCGAGAGGTATGAGACCACCGATAAATTCTTCGCTTGCAAGATGGAGGAGAATTCGTCTGTCAGTGAGCACTTACTGAAGATGTCTGGGTACTATACCCGCATAGCTGATCTGGGACTTGTGTTCCCGGATGAGGCTATCATTGACAGAATTCTCCAGTCACTCCCTCCAAGCTACAAGAGCTTCGTGCAGCAGTATAACATGCAAGGGATGAACAAGACCATCGCCGAGCTGTTTTCGATGCTGAAAGTCGCTGAGGCAGACATCCAGAAGGAGTATCAAGTGTTGATGGTCAATAAAACCACTAGTTTCAAGAAGAATGGCAAGGGCAAGAAGGGTAACTCTAAGAAGGGTGGCAAAGCAGTTGCTAATCCAGTGAAGAAACCCAAGGCTGGGCCCAAGCCAGAGACTGAGTGTTTCTATTGCAAGGGGAACGGTCACTGGAAGCGAAACTGCCCCAAGTATCTGGCGGACAAGAAGGGGGCCAACAACAACAAAGGTATATGTGATATACATGTTATTGATGTGTACCTTACCAACTCTCGTTGTAGTGCCTGGGTATTTGATACCGGTTCGGTTGCTCACATTTGCAACTCTAAACAGGAACTGCGGAATAAACGGAGGCTGGCGAAGGACGAAGTGACGATGCGCGTGGGAAATGGTTCCAAGGTTGATGTGATCGCCGTCGGCACGCTCGCTCTTCGATTACCATCGGGATTAGTTTTGAACCTGAATAATTGTTATTTAGTGCCTGCGTTAAGCATGAACATTATATCTGGATCTTGTTTATTGCGAGACAGTTACTCATTTAAGTCAGAGAATAATGGTTGTTCTATTTATATGAGTAATATCTTTTATGGTCATGCACCCGAAGTTAGGGGTTTATTCTTATTGAATCTCGATAGTGATGATACACATGTTCATAACATTGATGCCAAAAGATGTAGAGTTGATAATGATAATACCACTTTCTTGTGGCACTGCCGTCTGGGTCATATCGGCGTGAAACGCATGAGGAAGCTCCATGCTGATGGACTTTTGGAGTCTCTTGATTTTGAATCACTTGACACGTGCGAGCCGTGCCTCATGGGCAAGATGACAAGGACCCCGTTTTCAGGGACAATGGAACGGGCAAGTGACTTATTGGAAATCATACATACCGATGTGTGCGGTCCGATGAGTGTGATGGCGCGCGGTGGATATCGTTATTTTCTCACCTTCACTGACGACTTAAGTAGATATGGGTATATTTACTTGATGAATCATAAGTCTGAAACTTTTGAAAAGTTCAAGCAATTTCAGAGTGAAGTTGAAAATCATCGTAACAAGAAGATCAAGTTCCTACGATCTGATCGAGGGGGAGAATATCTGAGTTATGAGTTTGGTGATCACTTAAGAAAATGTGGAATTGTTTCACAGTTGACGCCACCTGGAACACCACAGCGTAATGGTGTGTCCGAACGTCGTAATCGAACCCTATTAGATATGGTACGTTCTATGATGTCTCTTGCCGATTTGCCACTATCGTTTTGGGGGTATGCGTTAGAGACAGCTGCATTCACTTTAAATAGGGCTCCATCTAAGTCCGTTGAGACAACACCGTATGAACTATGGTTTGGTAAGAAACCGAAGTTGTCTTTTCTCAAGGTTTGGGGTTGCGATGCTTATGTCAAAAGGCTTCAGCCAGAAAAGCTCGAACC
>LR738714.1:356290394-356328343 GCA_902687465.1 Secale cereale | reverse complement strand
ATGAGATCATCGAGAAACATGTGGGAACCAATATGGGTATCCAGATCCCGCTATTGGTTATTGACCTGGGAGTGTCTCGGTCATGTCTACATGGTTTCCGAACCCGCAGGGTCTACACACTTAACGTTCGGTGACGCTAGGGTTGTTAGTGAGAAAAGTGTATGGTTACCGAAGGTTGTTCGGAGTCCCGGATGAGATCCCGGACATGACGAGGGTCTCCGGAATGGTCCGGAGACGAAGATTGATATATAGGATGAAAGGTTTCGGAGTCCGGAAGTGTTCCGGGGAGCATCGGGAAATCGGCGGAGTACCGGAAAGGGTTTCGGGGGGTCCGGAAGAAGTTCTGGGCCTAATGGGCCACAAGGGGGGACACCACAGCCCTCAGGGGGCTGTGCGCCCCCCCCCTGGGCCCTCTCCTTGTGCGCCAAGGGAGGTGGGACCCCCTAGGGTGGCCGCACCCCCTTAGCCTTGGGGGGCAAGGCACCTAGGGGGGGAAACCCTAGGGCCAGCCTTGGCCGCCGCCCCCTCCCCTTGCCCTGGCCGCCGGCCCCCTAGGGGAAACCCTAGGGCGCCCCTCACCTCTCCACCCCCCCTATATATAGTGAGGCAAAGGGAGGGCAGCAAATACAAGTTCGTGCCTCGGTGCTGCCCTCCCTCTCCCATAACATCTTCTTCTCCCGCGGTGCTTAGGCGAAGCCCTGCTGGAATTCTTCTACACCATCACCACCACGCCGTCGTGCTGCCGGTTCTCCATCAACCTCTCCTCCACCCCTTGCTAGATCAAGAAGGAGGAGACGTCCCCGAGCCGTACGTGTGAAGAACGCGGAGGCACCGTTGCTTCGGTGCTTGGATCTTCAGCGATCTGAATCGCGGCGAGTACGACTCCATCAACCGCGTTCTTAACGCTTCCGCTTAGCGATCTACAAGGGTATGTGGATCCTACTCTCCCCTCGTAGTTGCATCTACTAGATTGATCTTGGTGAACGTAGAGAAAAATTTTTGTTTTCCATGCAACGTTCCCCAACATTTGATACTGGTTCGGTTGCTAATATTTGTAACTCGAAACAGGGGCTACGGATTAAACAAAGATTAGCTAAGGACGAGGTGACGATGCGCGTGGGAAATAGTTCCAAAGTCGATGTGATCGCCGTTGGCACACTGATGGCTTCTCGCCCCTCGTTGGTTACCCCAAGTGGAAGGTTTGAGATGCAGTGTAGCGGAAGTTTTCCCTTGGCAAAGATACCAAGGATTGATTTCCCTGAGACTCCCAGTTTCAACAAGAAGGTGTCAACTGCTAACGGCGCCAGATATTAGCAATCAACGTGGACCTGCACACAGATACAAATAACTTTGCTCCCAACGAGTACAGAGAGGTTGTCAATCTCTCCGGCCTTGTAGTTTACAAAGGATCAAACGCAAGTGATAATAGTGATAGGTTTTGCTGCAATAGTAAGTAAAAAGCAGAAAGTAAATAGCGGATGTGATCAATGATGGTAATATGGACCGGGGTCCCATGATGTTCACTAGTGATGTCTCTCTCCCAAAAGACGATAAAACAGCTATGTGAGGTAAGCGAATTACAGCTGGGCAATTAACAGAATTATGTGCGCAAACCAATGCTAACTATGTTACAAGAAAGGTAGAGGTTCAAAGCATGGGCGGTACGCCAAGGCAAGTAGACCGAAATCCATCTGCATCTACTACTAATCATCCACCTTGAGATATCTATCCAGAACATCTCGCTGGTATTAAGTTGCGAGTCCCACCCATAGTGTAAACTCAAAGCAACAGACAACTGCATTAAAAGAACTTTGCGTAAAGTAAACAATCCTTGCACCCGCGGGCACAAGCACCGTTGTTTTCCCCCTTGTGGCAACAGCACATCCTCTAGACTCATGTTTCTGTCACTCAAGCTAGTCATCGAGGGGCATGAACCCACAATCAAGCATAACATTCCCTCTTGGAGTCACTACCTACTACTTGGCCAAAGCAATAAATAACAACGGAGAACATGCAAGAATTACTTACGAACATAAATATAAAAGAGGTAGATCAAATATATTACTCAAACACAATCTGAACATAATCTCACAATCCATCGGATCCCAGCAAACTCATCATAGCAATAGCATAAGGATTACATATGTGCCTCGATCATGTAGGGCAGCTCACGAGGACTAATTAGTGAAGCACAAGAAGGGGAGGAGAACATCACATAGCTACTGGTCATGGACCCATGGTCCAAGGGAGACTACTCACAACTCATCCGGGAGGCGTCCATGGTGGTGGAGAGGCTCCCGGTGGTGATCCTCCCCTCCGGCAGGGTGCCGGGAAGAGTTCTCCTGGTGCTCCCGATCTTGGAAGCGCGGCGGCGGCGGAACAGAGATGAGATCGCGAAAAAAGGTTCCCGTCTCGAGGGTTTCGGGACACGATATAAATATATGCCAAAGGGGGGCATCAGCGGAGGCCTGGGGGGCCCAGGCGCCCCCCCGGCGCGGCCAGGAGGGGGGCCGCGCCACCAGGGCGCCTGGAGCCCTGGTGGCCCCCCTCCGGCTGTATTTTGGCAGCCGGGAAGCTTCTGGAACGCTGATTTTTTATATAATTTTTCCGGGATTTTTCTGGCAGTTTTCGTAATGGGAAAACCTGAAATACAAAAACAGCAGAAAACAGAAACTGGCACTGGGGTGTACTGAGTTAATAGGTTAGTCCAAATATGATCAAAAGTGTATGAAGGTGTATAAATATCATAGCAATATCACCCAAAAGAGGCATGGAGCAAGCAGAAATTATAGATACGTTTTGGACGTATCAACATCCCCAAGCTTAATTCCTGCTCGTCCTCGAGTAGGTAAATGATAACAAGAATAATTTCTGTGGTGACATGCTATTAACCATATAAGGATTTTTCATAGTCATATTACAAAAGCTTACTGAGACAATGAATCTGTAGTAATTAAGTTGCCTCATGAGAAAATCACAAAGAACTGAAAGTTTTACAACATGATACTGAAACATCAAATAGATTTGTAATGAGCATGGTGTGCAAATATGATAAAGTGATATCTCGCTTGCCCCTTTTAGTGAAGCAAAACATAAATGCAGGGGCACCTCCAAGGTTTAAGTGATGACTAGATACAATGATTTCAAAATAAACGATATCATAATCATGCAAAAGACAATGCTACTTTGGGACAATGCACATTACACTCAGAATGACAATCATGCTCTCAGTAGTTGGTGCTTTAAAAGAAGGTGGAGACTCTCGAACCGTGGCTTTTGTTGGCAAGGTTGAAAACCGTAGTCGGAAACAAAGACAAAACATGTACCAGAGCTCTTGGTTTTAAAAACAGAGGTAATAATATTTTTTTTCTTAGATCATGCATGTTTCGTCAACGAATGCTAGCAGATAGCTCAATCACTTCTTGAGATGGACAAGTTTCGAGGAACGGCTCCCGAATGAGGACGATCACATCCTCTTAATCTCCTTTGTTTATCACTGTCAAAGTTTTCTGATTTCTCATGAACAAAGCGTGAAGGAGGGTTTGTTTGTTATATTAATTTTGAGCCGGGCGCACTCAATGCCAGTTCCTTCTCATGTTATGGGTTTGCACATTAGACATGCAATCCCAGGGTGAAGCTTGTCCAACTTAAAAAGATCATGAATTAACTACTACTTCCTCATGAACTTAAAACAGAGGCACAAAATAGGAATGAATTTTTTTTCTTTTTGAATAATTTCGAGATGGTACATGCAAGTCTCCGTTAGGAATGGCACGTAAATACCATGTAGGAAGGTATGGTGGACTCATATGGCATAACTGGTTTAAAAGAATTTGGATGCACAAGCAGTCAGTCCGCTTAGTACAGGTGGAGGTTAGCAAAAGACTGGGAGCGACCAACTAAGAGAGCAATGACGGTCATAATCATGCAGAGCCACAAAGCAACATTGAATCAGGCATGGTAGTTATATCGCTACTCAGAAACAAAAGATCATCAAGGCTTGACAGACTTTCTTTACAGTCTTAAATATGCGTGAGCATACGCCAAGTCAATCAAAATAAATTCTTGAAGGAAGATATTACTAAACCATACCACATCATAGGCAAACAAATCATGTTGGTACTCCAATAACACATTGGGAACCCCCGGGCTATTTGAGACTAACCATAAGAAAACATGAACTACTAAGCACCATTATGCACGTAGCATTTTTATCATAGACATATCAACCATGCAACAGAAGCAAACTCTCTTAATAAGATAATCATGATAAATAAAGAGAGTTCAAGCAACCAACTAAACAAAAGCTCTTTAAAAAGATAAGCATGAAAACTAAAAGCTAAGCATGATAGTAGCTATTGAAAGACAAAGAACACACACAGCAAAGATAGACATGAAAATTCTATGTTATGTTCTAGGTAGAAGTGGAGCGTGTTTCTCTCCCACATAAAGAAAGCTGAGTTCCGACTCGTTATGAAAAGCTAAAGAAAACTAAAAAGGAAAACTAAAAGCAAGACGCTCCAAGCATAGCACATAACACATGAAGTGATAAAAATATAGTGGAACGAAAGACGAACTGATAATGTTGATGGAGAAGGGGATGCACGGGGGCATCCCCAAGCTTAGACGCTTGAGTCTCCTTGAATATTTCTTGGGGGTGCATGGGGGCATCCCCAAGCTTGAGCGTTTGACACTCCTGAATCTTTTTATCATCTTCCCTCGCACACTTGAAAACTCCCTTCATACATAACTCATCATAATCTGATTAGCGAGGTTAGTACCCATAATAAAATAATTGTTCCTTGCTGGAAATAAGGATATTCTTGAAGATCTACTGTTTCTCAAGATTGCCAAAAGGTTTTTGCAAAGAAAAAGCAAGCTCAAGGTTTGCAAAATGAAGGAAAGGCAAAACAGGACAGACTCTGTGAAAAACAGAACAGCAGGTAGTAAATGATTTTTTCGGGGCACTTCTGCAACTCTAATCAAAAAACTCAAAACAGACGCACGAAAGACAATTGTATAGAGCATGCTGTCGAAAAAATTCAGACCAAAAAGATGATCTAGTGATTTTATACGAATTTTTCTATCCAAGGACAGAATCTGTTTCCTGGGCAGCACGTTACAACTTTTGAACTTTCTTGCAATCAGAGGCTACACTTGGCACAAAGTTGAAAAGCAAAGATACAATAATGATTCTACTGTAGTAACAACATCAAGACACAACAAAAGCAAAATAAAAATTTTATTCATGTGGGCTGCCTCCCAAAAGCGCTTTCTTTTATGCCTTTAAGCTAGGCATAATGCAAAGAGATCAAGTTTTATCAAGAGTAAAAGAATAGCTAGCCCGTATAACGGACTCAAAAGGTAACTTAATCTTCTTTAAAGGGAAGTGTTCCATCCCTTTATTGAGAGGAAATTGAAATTTTATATTCCCCTCTTTCATGTCAATGATAGCACCAACGGTGCGTAGGAAAGGACGTCCCAAAATAATTGGACAAGAAGGTTCACATTCAATGTCCATAATAGTAAAATCAACGGGAACATAATTGTCATTGACAATGATAAGAACATCATCGATCCTCCCCAAAGGTTTCTTTATGGAAGAATCAACGAGACGAACACCAAAAGAACAAGAATCAAAAGGTTTCAATTTAGGCATCTCATATATTCTTTTGGGCATAACAGAGGTACTAGCTCCAACATCACATAAAGCATAGCAAGAGAAGTTATTCAACTTAATTTTAATCATAGGATCCCAACCATCTTCTAGCTTTCTAGGTATGGAGGCTTCTACTCTAAGTTTCTCCTCCCTAGCTTTGATAAGAGCATTAGTGATATGCTCTGTGAAGGCAAGGTTAAGCGTGCTAGTGCGGGGATCTCTAGACATCTTGTGAAGGAAATCAATAACTTCGGTAAGAGTGCAATTATCAAAACCAAGGTCACTACTATCAAGTAAGGTGGTAGTGGTGTCCTTTAGGTTCACTTGTTTGGTAGTTTCTATAGTCATAGCATCACCATTAATAGGTCCAATGGGACCAGGAGTGCATTGGGTGCTAAGAGTTTGGATATCCTCAACAACTTGGATAGTAGCAACAGTGTGGTGGGTAGGAAGGTTCTTAATTCTATCTTCTTCCTCCCTTTCTCTAGCCCATCTCTCTTTAAGTTTAGCAAACATCCTAATGTTTTCATTAATTTGCACTTGAATAGCATTCATAGAAGTGACCTTCCTCTCCTCAAGAGGAGAAATTCTAATTTTAAGCAATTCTACCTCATTGGCTAAATTGTCTACCTTCGAAGAGAGATCATCTAGTTTGTTTAGTTTTTCTCCTACACTCTTATTAAAGGTTTTTTGAGTAGTGATGAAATCTTTAAGCATAATCTCTAGTTCAGTAGTGGAGTTCTTGGTGATAGGATAAGCATTGTTGTTCCCATAAGAATTAGAGGGGAACAGTCTAGGATTGCTACCAAAATTACTCCTATAAGCATTGTTGTTAAAATTGTTTCTAGAGATAAAGTTCACATCTACTTGTTCTTGAGCAATCAAAGAATTTAAAGGAACATCATGAGGATCAACAGAAGATTGCTTCGAAAGTAGAGACATGATCAAGTCAACTTTTTCATTTAGGGAGGAAATCTCCTCGACAGAGTTTACCTTCCTACCTGTTGGAGCGCGTTCGGTGTGCCATTGGGAATAGTTGGTCATCATCTCATCGAGAAGCTTCGTGGTAGCACCAAGTGTAGTTGACATAAAAGTTCCTCCCGCGGCCAAATCTAACAAGTTCCGCGAGGTAAAGTTCAAGCCTGCATAAAAAGTTTGGATAACCATCCAAGTAGTCAAACCGTGAGTAGGACAGTTCTTGATAAGAGATTTCATACGTTCCCAAGCTTGGGCAACGTGTTCATTATCTAATTGTTTAAAATTCATTATGTTACTTCTTAGTTGGATAATTTTAGCAGGTGGATAGTATTTTCCAATAAAAGCATCTTTGCACTTGTCCCAAGAATCTATGCTATTTCTAGGCAAAGACTGAAACTAAATTTTAGCTCCTCCTCTCAAGGAGAAAGGAAAAAGCTTAAGCTTAACAATATCACCGTCTACTTCTCGGTACTTTTGCATATCACAGAGTTCAGCAAAATTGTTCAAGTGTAAAGCAGCATCCTCTCCAGCACCGAAGAATTGATATTTCATAACTAGGTTCAGTAAAGCAGGTTTAATTTCATACGAAGGTGCTGAAGTGGCAAGTGTAGTGATGGGTGTGCAGATAAAGTCATCGTTGTTGTGACTAGTGAAGTCACACAACTTGGTGTTCTCGGTGGAACCCATAGTAGCAAGCAAGCAAGATAACTATTTTTGTGATTTTTGATAAAAGATACTAAAGCAAAAACTGAAAGGTAAACTAACAAGACTAAAAAGCAAAGGTAAAAGATAGCATGCAACTCCCCTATCTTGAAGAGTGGAGTCCCCGGCAACGGCGCCAGAAAACTTTGCTTGATGGCTTCTCGCCCCTCGTTGGTTACCCCAAGTGGAAGGTTTGAGATGTAGTGTAGCGGAAGTTTTCCATTGGCAAAGATACCAAGGATCGATTTCCCTGAGACTCCAAGTTTCAACAAGAAGGTGTCAACTGCTAACGGCGCCAGATATTAGCAATCAACATGGACCTGCACACAGATACAAATAACTTTGCTCCCAGCGAGTACAGAGAGGTTGTCAATCTCTCCGGCCTTGTAGTTTACAAAGGATCAAACGCAAGTGATAATAGTGATAGGTTTTGCTGCAATAGTAAGTAAAAAGCGGAAAGTAAATAGCGGATGTGATCAATGATGGTAATATGGACCGGGGTCCCATGATGTTCACTAGTGATGTCTCTCTCCCAAAAGACGATAAAACAGCTATGTGAGGTAAACGAATTACAGCTGGGCAATTGACAGAATTATGTGCGCAAACCAATGCTAACTATGTTACAAGAAAGGTAGAGGTTCAAAGCATGGGCGGTACGCCAAGGCAAGTAGACCGAAATCCATCTGCATCTACTACTAATCATCCACCTTGAGATATCTATCCAGAACATCTCGCTGGTATTAAGTTGTGAGTCCCACCCATAGTGTAAACTCAAAGCAACAGACAACTGCATTAAAAGAACTTTGCGTAAAGTAAACAATCCTTGCACCCGCGGGCACAAGCACCGTTGTTTTCCCCTTGTGGCAACAGCACATCCCCTAGACTCATGTTTCTGTCACTCAAGCTAGTCATCGAGGGGCATGAACCCACAATCAAGCATAACGTTCCCTCTTGGAGTCACTACCTACTACTTGGCCAAAGCAATAAATAACAACGGAGAACATGCAAGAATTACTTACGAACATAAATATAAAAGAGGTAGATCAAATATATTACTCAAACACAATCTGAACATAATCTCACAATCCATCGGATCCCAGCAAACTCATCATAGCAACAGCATAAGGATTACATATGTGCCTCGATCATGTAGGGCAGCTCACGAGGACTAATTAGTGAAGGACAAGAAGGGGAAGAGAACATCACATAGCTACTGGTCATGGACCCATGGTCCAAGGGAGACTACTCACAACTCATCCGGGAGGCGTCCATGGTGGTGGAGAGGCTCCCGGTGGTGATCCTCCCCTCCGGCAGGGTGCCGGGAAGAGTTCTCCTGGTGCTCCCGATCTTGGAAGCGCGGCGGCGGCGGAACAGAGATGAGATCGCGAAAAAAGGTTCCCATCTCGAGGGTTTCGGGACACGATATAAATATATGCCAAAGGGGGGCATCAGCGGAGGCCTGGGGGGGGCCCAGGCGCCCCCCGGCGCGGCCAGGAGGGGGGCCGCGCCACCAGGGCGCCTGGAGCCCTGGTGGCCCCCCTCCGGCTGCATTTTGGCGGCCGGGAAGCTTCTGGAACGCTGATTTTTTATATAATTTTTCCGGGATTTTTCTGGCAGTTTTCGTAATGGGAAAACCTGAAATACAAAAACAGCAGAAAACAGAAACTGGCACTGGGGTGCACTGAGTTAATAGGTTAGTCCAAATATGATCAAAAGTGTATGGAGGTGTATAAATATCATAGCAATATCACCCAAAAGAGGCATGGAGCAAGCAGAAATTATAGATACGTTTTGGACGTATCACACACTGCCTCTACAACTACCTTCAGGATTAGTTTTAGACCCAAATAATTGTTATTTGGTGCCAGCGTTGAGCATGAACGTTATATCTGGATCTTGTTTGTTGCGAGACGGTTATTCATTTAAATCAAAGAATAATGGTTGTTCTATTTTTATGAGTAATATCTTTTATGGTCATGCACCGTTGAAGAGTGGTCTATTCTTATTGGATCTCGATCGTAGTGATACACATATTCATAATATTGAAGCCAAAAGATGGAAACTTGATAATGATAGTGCAACTTATTTGTGGCACTTCCGTTTAGGTCATATTGGTGTAAAGCGCATGAAGAAACTCCATGCAGATGGACTATTGGAATCACTTGATTATCAATCACTTGGTGCTTGCGAACCATGACTCATGGGCTCCGTTCTCCAAAACAATGGAGCGAGCAACAGATTTGTTGGAAATCATACATACTGATGTATGTGGACCGATGAGTGTTGAGGCTCGCGGCGGGTATTGTTATTTTTTGACCTTTACTAATGATTTGAGCAGATATGGGTATATCTACTTAATGAAGTACAAGTCTAAAACATTTGAAAAGTTCAAAGAATTTCATAGTGAAGTAGAGAATCATCGTAACAAGAAAATAAATTTTCTACGATCTGATCGCGGAGGCGAATATTTGAGTTACGAGTTTGGTGTTCATTTGAAACAATGTGGAATAGTTTCATAGCTCACGCCACCCGGAACACCATAGCAAAACGGTGTATCCGAACATCGTAACCGTACTTTATTAGATAATGGTGCGATCTATGATGTCTCTTACCGATTTACCACAATCATTTTGGGATTATGCTTTAGAGACAGCTGCATTCACGTTAAATAGGGCACCATCTAAATCCGTTGAGACGACGCCTTATGAATTGTGGTTTGGCAAGAAACCAAAGTTGTTGTTTCTTAAAGTTTGGGGTTGCGATGCTTATGTGAAAAAGCTTCAACCTGATAAGCTCGAACCCACGTTGGAGAAATGAGTCTTCATAGGATACCCAAAGGAAACTGTTGGGTACACCTTCTATCATAGATCCGAAGCCAAGATATTTGTTGCTAAGAATGGATCCTTTTTAGAGAAGGAGTTTCTCTCAAAAGAAGTGAGTGGGAGGAAAGTGGAAGTTGATGATGTAATTGTACCTTCTCCCGAATTGGAAAGTAGTACATCACAGAAACTAGTTCCACTGATTCCTACACCAATTAGCAAGGAAGCTAATGATGATGATCATGAAACTTCGGATCAAGTTACTACTGAACCTCGTAGGTCAATCAGAGTATGTTCCGCACCAGAGTGGTACGGTAACCCGGTTCTAGAAGTCATGTTACTAGACCATGATGAACCTATGGATTATGAAGAAGCGATGATGAGCCCAGATTCCGCAAAATGGCTTGAGGCCATGATATCTGAGATGGGATCCATGTATGAGAACTAAGTGTGGACTTTGGTTGACTTGCCCGATGATCAGCAAGCCATTGAAAATAAATGGATTTTTAAGAGGAAGACTGACGCCGATGGTAATGTTACTGTCTACAAAGCTGGACTTGTTGCGAAAGGTTTTTGACAAGTTAAAGGAGTTGACTACGATGAGACTTCCTCACCCATAGCGATGCTTAAGTCTGTCCGAATCATGTTAAGAATTGCCGCATTTTATGATTATGAAATCTGGAAAATGGATGTCAAAACTGCATTCCTTAATGGATACCTCTAAGAGGAGTTGTATATGATGCAACCAGAAGGTTTTGTTGATCCTACAGGTGCTAACAAAGTGTGCAAGCTGCAGCGATCCATCTATGGACCGGTGCAAGCATCTCGGAGTTGGAATATACGCTTTGATGAGGTGATCAAAGCATGCGGTTTTATACGGACTTTTGGAGAAGCCTGCATTTACAAGAAAGTGAGTGGGAGCTCTGTAGCATTTCTGATATTATATGTGGATGACATATTGTTGATTGGAAATGATATAGAATTTCTGGATGGCATAAAGGGGTACTTGAATAAGAATTTTTCAATGAAAGACCTCGGTGAAGCTACTTATATACTAGGCATCAAGATCTATAGAGATAGATCAAGACGCTTAATTGGACTTTCACAAAGCACATACCTTGATAAAGTTTTGAAGAAGTTCAAAATGGATCAGCCAAAGAAAGGGTTCTTGCATGTGTTACAAGGTGTGAAGTTGACTAAGACTCAATGCCCGACCACTGTAGAAGATAGAGAGAAAATGAAAGTCATTCCTTATGCCTCAGCCATAGGATCTATCATGTATGCAATGTTGTGTACCAGACCTGATGTGTGCCTTGCAATAAGTTTAGCAGGGAGGTACCAAAGTAATCCAGGAGTGGATCACTGCAAAGCGGTCAAGAACATCATGAAGTACCTGAAAATTAAAAAGGATATGTTTCTCGTTTATGGAGATGATAAAGAGCTCGTCGTAAACCGTTATGTCGATTCAAGCTTTGACACTGATCTGGATGACTCTAAGTCACAAACCGGATATGTATTTTTATTGAACGGTGGAGTTCTCAGTTGGTGCAGTTTCAAGCAAAGCGTCGTGGCGGGATCTACGTGTGAAGCGGAGTACACAGCTACTTCGAAAGCAGCAAATGAAGGAGTCTGGATGAAGGAGTTCATATCCGATCTAGGTGTAATACCTAGTGCATCGGGTCCAATGAAAATCTTTTGTGACAACACTGGAGCAATAGCCTTGGCGAAGGAATCCAGGTTTCACAAGAGAACCAAGCATATCAAGAGACGCTTCAATTCCATCCGCGATCAAGTTAAGGAGGGAGACATAGAAATTTGCAAGATACATACGGATCTGAATGTCGCAGACCCATTGACTAAGCCTCTTCCACGAGCAAAATATGATCAGCACCAAGACTCCATGGGTGTCAGAATCATTACTATGTAATCTAGATTAGTGACTCTAGTGCAAGTGGGAGACTGAAGGAAATATGCCCTAGAGGCAATAATAAAGTTGTTATTTGTATTTCCTTATATCATGATAAATGTTTATTATTCATGCTAGAATTGTATTAACTCGAAACTTAGTACATGTGTGAATACATAGACGAAACAGAGTGTCCCTAGTATGCCTCTACTAGACTAGCTCGTCAATCAAATATGGTTATGTTTCCTAACCATAGAAATGAGTTGTCATTTGATCAACGAGATCACATCATTAGGAGAATGATGTGGTGGACAAGGCCCATCCGTTAGCTTAGCAACTTGATCGTTTAGTTTTACTGCTATTGCTTTCTTCATGACTTATACATGTTCCTATGACTATGAGATTATGCAACTCCCGAATACCGGAGGAACACCTTGTGTGCTATCAAACGTCACAACGTAACTGGGTGATTATAAAGATGCTCTACAGGTGTCTCCGAAGGTGTTTGTGGTGTTGGCATGTATCGAGAATAGGATTTATCACTTCGAGTGTCAGAGAGGTATCTCTGGGCCCTCTCGGTAATACACATGATAATAAGCCTTGCAAGCAAATGACTAATGAGTTAGTCACAAGATGATGTATTACGGACCGAATAAAGAGACTTGCCGGTGACGAGATTTAACTAGGTATGATGATACCGACGATCGAATCTCGGGCAAGTAACGTACCGATGACAAAGGGAACAATGTATGTTGTTATGCGGTTTGACCGATAAAGATCTTCGTAGAATATGTAGGAACCAATATGAGCATCCAGGTTCCGCTATTGGTTATTGATCGGAGATGAGTCTCGGTCATGTCTACATAGTTCTCAAACCCGTAGGGTCCGCACGCTTAACGTTCGATGACGATCGGTATTATGAATTTGCGTGTTTTGATGCACCAAAGGTAGTTCGGAGTCCCGGATGTGATCACGGACATGACGAGGAGTCTTGAAATGGTCGGGACGTAAATATTGATATATTGGACGACTATATTCGGACACCGGAAGTGTTCCCGAGGAGTTTCGGATTAAACCAGAGTGCCGGAGGGGTGTCGGTACCCCCCGGGGGAACTAATGGGCCACTTGGGCCCTTATTGGAGAGAGAGAGGGCCGGCCAGGGCTGGGCTGCGCGCCCCTCCCCCTTGGTCCGAATAGGACAAGGAAAGGGGGGCGGCACCCCCTTCCTTCTCCCTCTCCCTCTCCTTCCTTCCCCCTCCTTCCCTCTTGGTGGACTCCTACTAGGAATAGGATTCCTATTCCTAGTAGGAGTGGCCCTCTTGGGCGCGTCTATAGGGGCCGGCCGGCCCTCCCCCTTGCTCCTTTATATACGGGGGCAGGGGCACCCTAGGACACACAAGAAAACATCAGTTTAGCCGTGTGCGGTGCCCCCCTCCACCGTTACACACCTCGGTCATATCATTGCAGTGCTTAGGCGAAGCCCTGCGCCGGTAACTTCATCATCACCGTCACCACGCCGTCATGCTGACGAAAATCTCCCGTGACGCTCAACTAGATCAAGAGCTCATGAGACGTCATCGAGTTGAGCGTGTGCTGAACGCGGAGGTGCCGTACATTCGGTGCTTGGATCGGTTGGATCGCGAAAACATTCGACTACATCAACCGCGTCACTAGACGCTTCCGCTTTCGGTCTACGAGGGTACGTAGACACACTCTCCCCGCTCGTTGCTATGCTTCTCCTAGATAGATCTTGCGTGATCGTAGAAATTTTTTGAAATACTATGTTCCCCAACAGGGCTGTGGTCAGAGGAACGCTAAGAAAGACCATGTTTCGGTCATCTTATTCTCAAACATCATGAAGTGCTAGAACGTAAAAAGAGGGATCAAATCTTGCGGTTAAAGTGTACAAACCTCTGTAGAGGGTTAAAACCTAATCGATTAGCCATGTCCCCGGTTACGGACAATTTGAGCCTCTGAACTTGGATCTATCTCGGAAATTTCAACACCGGATCAAAAACATAATTGTGGGAGAACTTATGATGATATGGGCTATGAGACATGGGTTGATGGAACCATGTCATGTATAGGCATCTGCTTTGTAGTAGAGATCCCGTGACTATCCTTTGTTGTAGGGAAAATAAAAGCAACTTTTACGCAAACAAAACTCAGACACATGGCCACAAAGCCATATTGCATATAGAGTAGTTTATTATTTGTTTCTCTTATTTGTGATCTTGCCGGTACATTCAATGTACTGACCTACACGGCTGCAACGTATTATGTTGCAGGATTCTTCTACGACGAGTGAGTTTCGTTGTAGGGTTATGTTCTACACTCAACCTGCCGCTGGCGTTGATGGGACTCCACACCCGTTTGTTTGTTTCCGCTGAGAATTGAGGTATACATCAGTTTTACGTTATTTATACATGTGATTGCACTTTGATATATACATTGATGTATTGTGTGTGCCAGCATACTGATCCAGGGATGGCACAAATACACAGAGGCTTGACCTTTTGAGGCCGGGTTGCTACAGCAGCGGTGGTGTGGTGTTTTTGGAGAAGTTTCTTAGCCATGTAGGGTGTGATCTGTTCCTACTCCTATGTTGCCTTCCCGTTGCATCCTTCCGCCCATGTTCTAGGGTGAGCATCCCCATATGTTGACGCTTCGGCGCCTTTCGAGCCAGGCAAGGAGGCAGGGCCCTCGTTCGACGGTGGGAATGGATGGTAATGTTGTTCCAGGGCCTTGGTTGTTTGGTGCCGACATACCCTATCTTCGATGGTGTGCGCTTCCCTGGAGCCCCATTTCTTCTTCCCCGGTGATCCTTGCGTGGACGAGGGCCTCTGCGTGCTTCAGCTTGTGCTTATCATGTGCTATCTTGCTAGCTTGTAGTGTGTGAGGTTTTGAGAGCTGCTTACCAGCACCCTTGTATCTTGTCGTGTTTCTGTTCTTTGGTTTTTTGAGTTTGTAATGATGTGGATGTAATCCTAGCCGATTGATGACTTTGTTAATTCAAAGTTGGGCTCTTCTTGAGACTCCGTTCTAAAAAAAGAAACAATTCCTTTTAGGATCTTTTGAGAAACAACTATGTTGCCAGCTGTTATGTGTTGGGCTACCGCGAGTGATTCGTGGGTCTGTCTAATCGGCCTCTTTTAGCATCAATTTTTCTGAAAAGAAATCCAAGATTCTGTTAAAAGGAAAATCAAACGTCAAGGTTCATGCAGTACTATCCGTTAGCATTCGATAATCCAAAAAAACTAAAAGAACAAGCAGAGTTGCCAGACAAACTACAGGCAGGGGGAAAAGATACTCTTCATGGAACAGGAGAAAAATCATGTTTAACATTTTGACTAGGGTCAAATCCTATTTCGTGCCAACCAGGTACTTTTGGAGGGCAGACGGTCAACCAGCATGTCTGGGCCAGACTACATTCGTTTTGAGTCTTTCTTTTCTCTTCTAATAACTTCTAAATTTCCTTTCTTTTCTTTTCCGCTTTTGCATTCTATCAGAAGTTTTGGTTGTTTTACTTTCTCTGATTTAAGTTAGTTATTTTTATAACTTCCCTGTGTTATATGAGATATATATTTACACATTAAAACTATATATATATATATATATATATATATATATATATATATATATATATATATATATATATATATATATATATATATATTTCTTGACTATGCCATGGAAATTTTATTTCATATACATGAACATTTTTATCTACCCGCAAGAATGTTTTATAATTTCCTCAACATAAATTTCCCTTTCTTAAAACTAAATTTGGACAAGATTTTAAAACCTTCTTAAACAAAAGAATTTGAAATATAGAGAAATCACGGTCTTAATATTAGTGCTCACGACCAACCAGACCGCTTGAGGTGTTTGTGTGTGACAACTAGCATGAAATAGGACCAACTCACCAGCAAGGTTCATGCCAACAACCATGCCTATAAATTACACATCATATAGTGTACTGAAATGACCTAAGGCCTCTCTAAGCCCTATGTATCCGAATACTTGCACACTATTTCTACAAGACATACAAAGACATAATTACATGCGAGCCACACGGGTCAACACACCAATGTTTTGCGAATCAACCTATGGTTGAGATGGTTAGGTGGACAGTGGTATCCCATTTCATCAGGGTTCAAATCCTGGTGCTCGCATTTATCCTGGATTTATTTCAAGATTTCCGACGACATGCTTTCAGTGAGAGGAGACGTTCCCGTCAACTACGAGGCGCGTACGATGACTTCGTAAAATCTCAAGATGATATGCCGGCTCAGTCTCTCAGAGATACTCATAAAGGTAGGGTGTGCGTGTGTGCTTTCATAAGGTTGAGTGTATGCGTGTATATACGGGCGCTTGGGTCTATACTGTGTTAAAAAACACGCCAATGTTTAGGGCCATATCCAAAAAAATGTCGCACACATGTGTGCCCGCCTAGCAGGATCTTCCACGTGACTCATCCATGACAACTGTCCATGCAATGCTAACCATCCTGCGAAGTCCAGTGTATCGTGCCGACCATTTTTTTTCCTTTTTAGATAAATAAATTAAAATAATACTATATGTCAAGCGCGTTGGCATGCCCTTGATACTATTCAGCCCAAGCTCACACGGAAAATAGTGGCCCACGCATATGCCAGATCCTCTTCAAGTTTATGCCGGATTGACTACCCGCCTCCTCAGGCCACTTCTGTGCGTACTTTGTCGGCCACCAGATTCTGAATAATGGCTATCTTAGCCGCTAGATTAGGCCTGTGAACAGATTTGTTTTTACTCCCATTTGACTCTCTCATGTGAATGTGAGGGGGTTATTTTCGTTCGAGTTAAGCCAATGCGCACGGTCGAGTACTCTTGCATATCGCGTCGACATGCTGGATGTGTCGTGTGGTATCTGCTACGGGCGACGGCGTGGGGTATCTGCTACGGGCGTCAGTGTGGGGTGTGTGGTCGATTTCTTTGGCCAGTGTCGCTTGGTGGGAACATCCTGTTAAGCGGTAGAGTCACTAGGTTGGGGGGCCGGTTCTCTCAGGGGTGTCGGTTTCTGCTTGTGTTTGTTTAGACCGATGAACAGTAATGTTTGTATGTGTCATTGGTTGTTGTGTGTGTCAGTATTGCCGCCAATTCCGGTTGATTTCTTTGCGGTGTGTTCATTTGTTGATGCTTTATGTGTCCCAGGGTCGGGGCTTAGTTGCAGTTGGTTTTGGTGGCAGGGGTTTGTTGCCACCGTCGCTTCTCAGATACACATATCAACGTCACACCGCATTGGCACACAAGAGTCATCAACACTATGGGCGTGCTTGGTTGCCCGCATTAGTCCCAGCCTGGCCCGGGCGGGAAGAATTTGGCCCGTTTGGTTTCCTACATTCACTATGCGTCCCGCATCGTACGAAACTTAAAGCACGTCCAGACCAGGCTCAGAGGAAATGCACAATCGGCAGTAGCTCGTGAGCCTAGCTCGGGCGAGGCAGGGGAGGGCGACGTGCTTCTCCCCTCGTGCGAGCAGGGGAGATGGCGCGAGCTCGCCCGCGTCGCCGAAAAATCGGCGGGTGGATTTCGGCTCACCTCCCGTCGCTCCACCCCTATTTAGCCCCTCCCTCACCGCCCCAACTACCGCCACCATTCTTCCTCCGTTCGCGCTTTCCCGCCGACGCGCATCGGCACCGACGAGCAGGTAAGCGGCACATCTTCATCGGCCGGCGGTCCACGGCGTCGGTGCTCCTTCACCGGTCGGCGTTCATCTTCCACCACCGTCCCCCCTCGTCCTCAAGCTGCAGCCATGGCCTCTGTGAGTTCAATCCTCCTTTCTCTCTGTTCCTTCTAGCTAGATCTGAGCTGCAGCTAGGGTTTGATCTAGATGCATTGTTGATTAGTGGTCTGATCTATGAGCTGATATGGTTGGTTGCTATGTTGCGGTTGCAATTTGTGGTAGGGCTAGATGTTCAAGCATGTGGTAGGCTAGATTAGTAGTAGAGTTTGAAATTGAACCTTGTGCTTGTGTTGAATCATGCTGTCACGCCCAAGATGCGATTCTATCTCAATCACTAGATAAAACTTGTGATTGAGGCACAACCGCATTTCAGGCGCTTAGCAAGATGGATATCATTACATCATACAATTACATACATACATGGGGATACAACGAATCATACAAGCCACATGAATACAACAACATCAATACAAGACATCCGACTACGGATGCAAACATGAAAAGCACAAAGACATCCATCCTGCTATCCCAGGCTGCCGACCAGGAACCTAACCCAAGACTGACGAAGAAGAAGAAGAAGAAAAAATCCAACACAAGGAACATCGCTCTGACGTCAAGTCATCGGAAACCTGCACCTGCAACTGTGGTTGTAGCATCTGTGAGCCACGAGGACTCAGCAATCCCATAACCATGGGTATCAAGACTAGCAAAGCTTAATAGGTATGAAGAGGGTAAGTGGTGAGGTTGCAGCAGCGGCTAAGCAGTATATGGTGGCTAACTTACGAGTATAAGAATAAGATGAGCATCTACACAAACAGTCGCAAACTAGTAATGATCGCTAAAGATCCTAAACTACCTACGAGTCAAACATAACCCCACCGTGTTCTCTTCTCAAAATGAAAAGAGACGGTCACGGTTACTCACGCAGTTCGTGTATTTTATTTCGGATTCTCTGTCAAGTTTTCTACAACCGGACATTAACAAATTCCAATCTGCCACATAACCGCGAGCACGGCTTTCGAAAGATCATAACCCTGCAGGGGTGTCCCAACTTAGCCCATCACAAGCTCACGATCTGCGGAATCGCAACTCCATGTTGGGAAGACCCGGGTATTCTCGGAATCCCGTGCTCAAGATATTTCGACAAAGGTAAAACTAATCCAGCAAGACATCCTGGCGTGCCGACACCCTGATAGTAGCCGCGCGTATCTCGTCTCAGGCCACGACCGGATGGGACATCCTACGGGAGCCAATCCTTGAGTTTCCCCGTGGTGGCCCCGCAGTCTGCCCATTTGGGACCAACACTGGCCCCCCTGTATGTAGAAGAATCCTCGGGTAGCGCTAACTTCATATGCAATTTAATTAATAATTAAGTTTTTATTATGTTGCAAATTAAAATCAAAGTTGGGCCTTACTGGAAAAGCTTTAAGCAGTGCGAATCATCAAGGGGAGACCATAAACCCCAACCGTGTTAGGAACGCAAAATCAAGGAACATAACACCGATTTATCGGTTCTTAAGACGGCATGAGTGGAACAAAACGTCAAGCAAAAGGCCAAGCCTTCCACCCAATGCCAAGTATATAGATGTGTTAATATAAATAAGATATATTGTGATATTCCAACAACAAGTTCCAACATGGAGCGATCTTCATCTTCATCTGCAACTAACAACGCTATAAGAGGGGCTGAGCAAGCGTGTAACATAGACAAACAACGGTTTGCTGGGAAGGTGCCAAAGGTTAGAGGTTTCATGGCAACAAGGAGAGGCTGACAAATAGATAGGTAGCGTGACATATAGCGATAGCATCGAGACAACTAGCATGGCAATGATAGTAAAGGTATCCAAGGTGACGGTCATCTTGCCTGAGATCCCGCAAGGAAGAAGAACGAGTTCATGAAGAAGACGAAGAAGAATCCACGAAGACGAACCAAGTGTAGTCGAACGAATCCTCATGATAGCAACGGAATATGAACTAGCAAGAAGAAGCACACAACACATAACATTACACGATGCTCAACCAAGTATGATGCATGACAAGGCTACATGATGCAAACATGGCAAATGATGAACCACACAAGAACATCACAACAAGGCAAGTTTAAATGAGGTCGGAAATAACATACAACAATTCCGGTAAGTTCTCATATGCACATTCCGAAATTGGTCCAGATCTGAACAAACATTAAGTTCAAGTTGTTAAACAGCAATTTAACATGCACCATGATGATCTACTCGAAATTCTAGTCAAGTTACATATAAAATTTATTTAATTCGGAGCTACGGCCTAGAAGATATGAGCAAAACAAGTCAAGCATGTCATTGATGCAAAACGCATCCAAACATCAAGCAAACACACTCCAAACAGGTATACAACATGTTATTATGCATCTACATGCAAAAACACACAAGTTTCATATAGAACACGCTCAAAATGGAGCAATGGTTCATCACATACACATGAAACAAGATATAACAACAAGCTGTTCAGAAACAGCAACATGGCACTTAGATGACATCAAAACAACATGATACGATAACACTTCATGGCAACAAAGGGCATGGCAAGCATGTACATGTCAAGCACTACAAGCATGATCACTGAGCTACTACCAAACACCACTAGAACATGCTCAAAACATCATGGCAAGATTGCAAAAAATAACAGTTTCACAGACTTAGTGAAAATAAACTAGACATGGCAGTAACAACGACAAGTAGGCATGTTTGCAAGTTTGTGCAACTCATATCAAAGCATATCATGACATGTGAATATAACCAACATCAATAAGACATGTTTATGAAGCTACCCATGGCAAGAACATGGTCATAGGATGCATAGAACACTAGCTATTCACATGGCAAAACTGAACTTGCTGTTAACAAGCTGATAGAAACATTTTATAGCAATTTGAGATCATGAAAACAACAAGCTACAGCAAGCCATATATGCAAATAAGGGCATGGATGGATAGAGCATAACATGGACAACAGGGCATGATCATTGGATAACCCAAAACATTCATGGATTTGAGTGGGGCATCAAGCAAACATGGCATCAGGTTATAACAGTTTCAGGCTTCGCAGTTTTCAACAAGTCATAGAAATCAGCCAACAGCGAGTAGGTCACTTTGCAAGCTTGTTGCAAACACCACAAGGCATAACATGAAAAACTAATTATACCACAACAAAGATGACATGATTGTGCTTCTAAAACATATTGACATGTAGCTCAAACAAAAATCACACATAAAGATATATAAGTGTTGGAAATATGCCCTAGAGGCAATAATAAAAGAGTTATTATTATATTTCCTTGTTCATGATAATCGTTTATTATCCATGCTATAATTGTATTGATTGGAAACTCAGATACACGTGCGGATGAATAGACAGACTTTGTGTCCCTAGTGAGCCTCTACAGGACTAGCTCGTTGATCAAAGATGACCGCGGTTTCCAGGTCATAGACATGAGTTGTCATTTGATAACGGGATCACATCATTAGGAGAATGATGTGATGGACGAGACCCAAACGTTAACATAGCTTTTGATCGTGACAGTTATCGCTATAGTTTTCTGCATGTCAAGTATAAGTTCCTATGACCATGAGATCATGTAACTCACTGACACCGTAGGAGTGCTTTGTGTGTACCAAACGTCACAACGTAACTGGGTGACTATAAAGGTACTCTACAGGTATCTCCGAGGGTGTCTGTTGAGTTGACATGGATCGAGACTGGGATTTGTCACTCCGTGTGACGGAGAGGTATCTCCGGGCCCACTCGGTAATACGTCATCTCAATGAGCTCAAAGTGACTAAGTGGTTGGTCACGGGATTATGTATTACGGTAACGAGTAAAGAGACTTGCCGGTAACAAGATTGAACTAGGTATAGAGATACCGACGATCGAATCTCGGGCAAGTAACATACCGACGAGACAAAGGGAACTGTATACGGGATTGCCTGAATCCTTGACATCGTGGTTCATCCGATGAGATCATCGAGAAACATGTAGGAACCAATATGGGTATCCAGATCCCGCTATTGGTTATTGACCTGGGAGTGTCTCGGTCATGTCTACATGGTTTCCGAACCCGCAGGGTCTACACACTTAACGTTCGGTGACGCTAGGGTTGTTAGTGAGAAAAGTGTATGGTTACCGAAGGTTGTTCGGAGTCCCGGATGAGATCCCGGACATGACGAGGGGCTCCGGAATGGTCCGGAGACGAAGATTGATATATAGGATGAAAGGTTTCGGAGTACCGGAAGTGTTCCGGGGAGCATCGGGAAATCGGCGGAGTACCGGAAGGGGTTTCGGAGGGTCCGGAAGTAGTTCTGGGCCTAGTGGGCCACAAGGGGGAACACCACAGCCCTCAGGGGGCTGTGCGCCCCCCCTGGGCCCTCTCCTCATGCGGCTAAGGGGGTGGGACCCCCTAGGGCTGGCCGCACCCCTTGGCCTTGGGGGGCAAGGCACCTAGGGGGGGAAACCCTAGGGCCTGGCCGCCCCCCCTGCCCTGGCCGCCGCCCCCTCCCCTTGCCCTGGCCGCCGGCCCCTAGGGGGAAACCCTAGGGCGCCCTCACCTCTCCACCCCCCTATATATAGTGGGGCAAAGGGAGGGCAGCCAACACAGTTTGTGCCTCGGTGCTGCCCTCCCTCTCCCGTTACATCTTCTTCTCCCGCGGTGCTTAGGCGAAGCCCTGCTGGAGTTCTTCTCCACCATCACCACCACGCCGTCGTGCTGCCGGTTCTCCATCAACTTCTCCTCCACCCCTTGCTGGATCAAGAAGGAGGAGACGTCCCCGAGCCGTACGTGTGAAGAACGCGGAGGCACCGTTGCTTCGGTGCTAGGTCTTCGGCGATCTGAATCGCGACGAGTACGACTCCATCATCCGCGTTCATAACGCTTCCGCTTAGCGATCTACAAGGGTACGTAGATCACACTCTCCCCTCGTAGTTGCATCTACTAGATTGATCTTGGTGAACGGTAGGAAAATTTTTGTTTCCCATGCAACGTTTCCCAACAGTGGCATCATGAGCTAGGATCTTGCGTAGATGCTTTCTCGAGTAGAACACAAAGAAGTTTGTGGCGTTGATGTTTAAATTGCTGCCCTCCTTAGTCTTTCTTGATTCAGCGGTATTATAGGATGAAGCGGCCCGGACCAACTTTACATGTCCACGTACATGAGACCGGTTCCATCGACAGACATGTGACTTTTGTTGCATAAGATGGCTGGCGGGTGTCTGTCTCTCCTATCTTAGTTGAATCGGAATAGAACAAGGCGGTCCTTGTAGAAGGTTAAATAGCAACTTGAATATCACCGTTGTGGTTTTGCGTAGGTAAGAAGCGTTCTTGCTAGATACCCGTAGCAGCCACGTAAAACATGCAACAACAAATTAGAGGACGTCTAACTTGTTTTTGCAGGGTATGTATGTGATATGATATGGCCAATGACATGATGAAATATATTTTGATGTATGAGATGATCATGTTGTAATAGTTAACATCGACTTGCATGTCGATGCATACGGCAACCGGCAGGAGCCATAGGGTTGTCTTTATTTTTGTATGACCTGCGTGTCAATCATTAAGCGCTTTGTAATGCTTTACTTTATCGCTAAACGGTAGCAATAGTAGTAAGAGCATGGTGGGGCGCCGACAACCCCGATGGCAACACGATGATGGAGATCATGATGATGGAGATCATGGTGTGGCGCCGGTGACGATGGAGATCATGGTGTGGCGCCGGTGACGATGGAGATCATGCCGGTGCTTTGGAGATGGAGATCAAAAGCACGAGTTGATGGCCATATCATGTCACTTATGATTTGCATGTGATGTTAATCCTTTTATGCATCTTATTTTGCTTAGGACGACGGTAGCATTATAAGGTGATCCTTCACTAAAATTTCAAGATAAAATTGTGTTCCCCCCGAGTGTGCGCCGTTGCGAAGGTTCGTCGTTTCGAAGCACCACGTGATGATCGGGTGTGATAGACTCTACGTTCGCATACAACGGGTGCAAGCCAGTTTTGCACGTGCAGAACACTCGGGTTAGACTTGACGAGCCTAGCATGTACAGACATGGCCTCGGAACACGGAGGACCGAAAGGTCGAGCATGAGTCATATAGTAGATATGATCAACATATTGATGTTCACCATTGACACCACCTCATCTCACGTGATGATCGGACTTGGGTTGGTGAATTTGGATCATGTCACGCTCGAATGACCAGAGGGATGTCAATTTGAGTGGGAGTTATAATTAATTTGATTAGGTAATAACTCACTTATCATGAACAATAGTCTAAAAATTGTCTTTGCAAATCTTATGTTGTAGATGGCTCGCGCAGGAGTTCCCCTGAATTTTAATGCGTTCCTAGAGAAAGCTAAACTGAAAGATGATGGGAGCAACTTTGTGGACTGGCTCCGCAATCTGAGGATCATCCTCACAGCTGCCCAAAAGGTTTATGTCCTAAATGCACCGCTAGGTGAACCCCCCGCTCCTGGAGCCCCTGCGGACGTTATGAACGTCTGGCAGACGCGTTCGGATGACTATTCGATAGTGCAGTGTGCCATGTTGTACGGCTTGGAAGGAGGACTTCAAAGGCATTTTGAACGTCATGGTGCATATGAGATGTACACGGAGTTGAAGTTCATCTTTGAGAAGAATGCTAAGATCGAGAGGTATGAGACCACCGATAAATTCTTCGCTTGTAAGATGGAGGAGAATTCGTCTGTCAGTGAGCACTTGCTGAAGATGTCTGGGTACTATACCCGCATAGCTGATCTGGGACTTGTGTTCCCGGATGAGGCTATCATTGACAGAATTCTCCAGTCACTCCCTCCAAGCTACAAGAGCTTCGTCCAGCAGTACAACATGCAAGGGATGAATAAAACCATCGCCGAGCTGTTTTCGATGCTGAAAGTCGCTGAGGCAGACATCCAGAAGGAGTATCAAGTGTTGATGGTCAATAAGACCACCAGTTTCAAGAAGAATGGCAAGGGCAAGAAGGGTAACTCTAAGAAGGGTGGCAAAGCAGTTGCCAATCCAGTGAAGAAACCCAAGGCTGGGCCCAAGCCAGAGACTGAGTGTTTCTATTGCAAGGGGAATGGCCACTGGAAGCGGAACTGCCCCAAGTATCTGGCGGACAAGAAGGGGGCCAACAACAACAAAGGTATATGTGATATACATGTTATTGATGTGTACCTTACCAACTCTCGTTGTAGTGCCTGGGTATTTGATACCGGTTCGGTTTCTCACATTTGCAACTCTAAACAGGAACTGCGGAATAAACGGAGGCTGGCGAAGGACGAAGTGACGATGCGCGTGGGAAACGGTTCCAAGGTTGATGTGATCGCCGTCGGCACGCTCGCTCTTCGATTACCATCGGGATTAGTTATGAACCTGAATAATTGTTATTTAGTGCCTGCGTTAAGCATGAACATTATATCTGGATCTTGTTTATTGCGAGACGGTTACTCATTTAAGTCAGAGAATAATGGTTGTTCTATTTATATGAGTAATATCTTTTATGGTCATGCACCCGAAGTTAGGGGTTTATTCTTATTGAATCTCGATAGTGATGATACACATGTTCATAACATTGATGCCAAAAGATGTAGAGTAGATAATGATAATACCACTTTCTTGTGGCACTGCCGTCTCGGTCATATCAGCGTGAAACGCATGAGGAAGCTCCATGCTGATGGACTTTTGGAGTCTCTTGATTTTGAATCACTTGACACGTGCGAGCCGTGCCTCATGGGCAAGATGACAAGGACCCCGTTTTCAGGGACAATGGAACGGGCAAGTGACTTATTGGAAATCATACATACTGATGTGTGCGGTCCGATGAGTGTAACGGCGCGCGGTGGATATCGTTATTTCCTCACCTTCACTGACGACTTAAGTAGATATGGGTATATTTACTTAATGAAGCATAAGTCTGAAACTTTTGAAAAGTTCAAGCAATTTCAGAGTGAAGTTGAAAATCGTCGTAACAAGAAGATCAAGTTCCTACGATCTGATCGAGGGGGAGAATATCTGAGTTATGAGTTTGGTGATCACTTGAGAAAATGTGGAATTGTTTCACAGTTGACGCCACCTGGAACACCACAGCGTAATGGTGTGTCCGAACGTCGTAATCGAACCCTATTAGATATGGTACGTTCTATGATGTCTCTTGCCGATTTGCCACTATCGTTTTGGGGATATGCGTTAGAGACAGCTGCATTCACTTTAAATAGGGCTCCATCTAAGTCCGTTGAGACAACACCGTATGAACTATGGTTTAGTAAGAAACCGAAGTTGTCTTTTCTCAAGGTTTGGGGTTGCGATGCTTATGTCAAACGGCTTCAGCCAGAAAAGCTCGAACCCAAAGCGGACAAATGTGTCTTCATAGGATACCCAAAAGAAACAGTTGGGTACACCTTCTATCTCAGATCCGAGGGCAAAGTGTTTGTCGCTAAGAACGGGTCCTTTCTCGAGAAAGAGTTTCTCTCGAAAGAATTGAGTGGGAGGAAGGTAGAACTTGATGAGGTTATTGAACCTCTGCTTCAACCAGAAAGTAGAGCAGCACAGAAAGATGTTTTTGTGGAGCCTGCAGAGGTTGAAGAGGAAGCCAATGATGATGATCAAGAAGCTACTGATCAAGTTACTACCGAACCTCGTAGGTCGACAAGGGTACGCACTGCACCTGAGTGGTATGGTAACCCTGTCTTGGAGGTCATGTTGTTAGACAACGGTGAACCTACGAGCTATGGAGAAGCGATGGTGGGCCCAGATTCCGACAAATGGTTAGAGGCCATGAAATCCGAGATGGGATCCATGTATGAAAACAAAGTATGGACTGTGGAAGTATTACCTGAAGGGCGGAAGGCCATTCAGAATAAATGGATTTTTAAGAGGAAGACGGACGCTGACGGTAATGTCACCGTGTATAAAGCTCGACTTGTGGCAAAGGGTTTTTCACAAGTTCAAGGGATTGACTACGATGAGACTTTCTCACCCGTAGCGATGCTTAAATCCGTCCGAATCATGTTAGCAATAGCTGCATTTTTCGATTATGAAATTTGGCAGATGGATGTCAAAACAGCGTTCCTTAACGGTTTTCTTAAGGAAGAGTTGTATATGATGCAACCAGAAGGTTTTGTCGATCCAGAGAATGCTGACAAAATATGCAAGCTCCAGCGTTCCATTTATGGGCTGGTGCAAGCATCTCGGAGTTGGAATCTTCGTTTTGATGAGGTGATCAAAGCGTTTGGGTTTATACAAGTTTACAATGAAGCTTGTATTTACAAGAAAGTGAGTGGGAGCTCTATAGCGTTTCTAATATTATATGTGGATGACATATTGCTGATTGGAAACAATATAGAATTTTTGGATAGCGTGAAGGGGTATTTGAACAAGAGTTTTTCGATGAAAGATCTCGGTGAAGCTGCTTTCATATTGGGCATCAAAATCTATAGAGATAGATCAAGACGCTTGATAGGACTTTCACAAAGCACGTACCTTGATAAAGTTTTGAAGAAGTTCAAAATGGATCAATCCAAGAAGGGGTTCTTGCCGGTATTGCAAGGTACAAAGTTGAGTAAGACTCAATGCCCAGTGACTGCGGAAGATAGAGAAAAGATGAGTGTCGTCCCCTATGCTTCAGCCATAGGCTCTATCATGTATGCAATGCTGTGCACAAGACCAGATGTCAGCCTTGCCATAAGTATGGCCGGAAGGTTGCAAAGTAATCCTGGTATGGATCACTGGACAGCGGTCAAGAATATCCTAAAGTACCTGAAAAGGACTAAGGAGATGTTTCTCGTTTATGGAGGTGATCAAGAGCTCGTCGTAAAGGGTTACGTCGATGCAAGCTTTGACACTGATCCGGATGACTCTAAGTCTCAAACCGGATACGTATATATTCTCAACGGGGGAGCGGTAAGCTGGTGCAGTTCCAAGCAAAGCGTGGTAGCCGATTCTACATGCGAAGCGGAGTACATAGCTGCCTCGGAGGCGGCAAAGGAAGGTGTCTGGATGAAGGAGTTCATGACAGATCTTGGAGTTGTGCCTAGTGCACTAAACCCAATGACTCTGTTCTGTGACAACACTGGTGCCATTGCTCTAGCCAAGGAACCAAGGTTTCACAAGAGGACCAGACACATAAAGCGACGCTTCAATTCCATCCGCGATTCAATCAAGGAGGAGGACATAAACATTTGCAAAGTACACACGGATTTGAATGTTGCAGATCCGTTGACTAAGCCTCTTCCACGGGCTAAGCATGATCAACACCAAGACTCTATGGGTGTTAGATTCATTACCTTGTAATGCTAGATTATTGACTCTAGTGCAAGTGGGAGACTGTTGGAAATATGCCCTAGAGGCAATAATAAAAGAGTTATTATTATATTTCCTTGTTCATGATAATCGTTTATTATCCATGCTATAATTGTATTGATTGGAAACTAAGATACACGTGTGGATGAATAGACAGACTTTGTGTCCCTAGTGAGCCTCTACAGGACTAGCTCGTTGATCAAAGATGACCGCGGTTTCCAGGTCATAGACATGAGTTGTCATTTGATAACGGGATCACATCATTAGGAGAATGATGTGATGGACGAGACCCAAACGTTAACATAGCTTTTGATCGTGACAGTTATCGCTATAGTTTTCTGCATGTCAAGTATAAGTTCCTATGACCATGAGATCATGTAACTCACTGACACCGTAGGAGTGCTTTGTGTGTACCAAACGTCACAACGTAACTGGGTGACTATAAAGGTACTCTACAGGTATCTCCGAGGGTGTCTGTTGAGTTGACATGGATCGAGACTGGGATTTGTCACTCCGTGTGACGGAGAGGTATCTCCGGGCCCACTCGGTAATACGTCATCTCAATGAGCTCAAAGTGACTAAGTGGTTGGTCACGGGATTATGTATTACGGTAACGAGTAAAGAGACTTGCCGGTAACAAGATTGAACTAGGTATAGAGATACCGACGATCGAATCTCGGGCAAGTAACATACCGACGAGACAAAGGGAACTGTATACGGGATTGCCTGAATCCTTGACATCGTGGTTCATCCGATGAGATCATCGAGAAACATGTAGGAACCAATATGGGTATCCAGATCCCGCTATTGGTTATTGACCTGGGAGTGTCTCGGTCATGTCTACATGGTTTCCGAACCCGCAGGGTCTACACACTTAACGTTCGGTGACGCTAGGGTTGTTAGTGAGAAAAGTGTATGGTTACCGAAGGTTGTTCGGAGTCCCGGATGAGATCCCGGACATGACGAGGGTCTCCGGAATGGTCCGGAGACGAAGATTGATATATAGGATGAAAGGTTTCGGAGTACCGGAAGTGTTCCGGGGAGCATCGGGAAATCGGCGGAGTACCGGAAGGGGTTTCGGAGGGTCCGGAAGTAGTTCTGGGCCTAGTGGGCCACAAGGGGGAACACCACAGCCCTTAGGGGGCTGTGCGCCCCCCCTGGACCCTCTCCTCATGCGGCTAAGGGGGTGGGACCCCCTAGGGCTGGCCGCACCCCTTGGCCTTGGGGGGCAAGGCACCTAGGGGGGGAAACCCTAGGGCCTGGCCGCCCCCCCTGCCCTGGCCGCCGCCCCCTTCCCTTGCCCTGGCCGCCGGCCCCTAGGGGGAAACCCTAGGGCGCCCTCACCTCTCCACCCCCCCTATATATAGTGGGGCAAAGGGAGGGCAGCCAACACAGTTTGTGCCTCGGTGCTGCCCTCCCTCTCCCGTTACATCTTCTTCTCCCGCGGTGCTTAGGCGAAGCCCTGCTGGAATTCTTCTCCACCATCACCACCACGCCGTCGTGCTGCCGGTTCTCCATCAACTTCTCCTCCACCCCTTGCTGGATCAAGAAGGAGGAGACGTCCCCGAGCCGTACGTGTGAAGAACGCGGAGGCACCGTTGCTTCGGTGCTAGGTCTTCGGCGATCTGAATCGCGACGAGTACGACTCCATCATCCGTGTTCATAACGCTTCCGCTTAGCGATCTACAAGGGTACGTAGATCACACTCTCCCCTCGTAGTTGCATCTACTAGATTGATCTTGGTGAACGGTAGGAAAATTTTTGTTTCCCATGCAACGTTCCCCAACAATAAGAGACAAAAACAGCATCTTATAACAAATTTTCAGCACTTAACAGCCACATACACTTTTGCAACAGAGATAAACATGGCAATATGGCACCTAACATAAATGCAACAACCACCATCATGTAGATCACTTCACAATGAACATTTTGACATATCATACACTCCATTTGGACCAACATGCACAAAGATGTGACATCTCAAACATGCTACATATTGTTGACAAACAACAAGGACTTCACATTAACATCACATAGCAGTTTTGCAACAAAGATTAAGGCATCAAGATGAACAGTAACATGCATGAAAATGCAACTAACATGTAGAGCATCACGAGACTAACATTTTGACATATCATATGCTCCAAACGGATAAACATGCACCAAGTTATCAAAGGTCAAACATGGAAAGAAATTATACAGATCCAGGGACTTAGCCGTTTTTAAAGAGAAAACAGAGTGAGTGTCATATAGTTATCACGTGCACGGGGCGAGGAATAGATGGGCTCTCACCAAAACGGGCATGGCCCAACTCGGTGGAGAGGCAGGCCGGATCGGGTGGCGAGGGAGATGGGCCAGCCGGAGCTGGGCCCTGGCCCACGTGGCCAAGGGTGCTAGGCCGGCGGCTGGGCCCGTTGCGGCAGACCACGACCAAGCGGCCTGGCGAGCGAGGCGAGGAGGTGTCGGGCGCGGCGGCGGAGGAAGCTTCACGGGGCGGCGGCGCGGGATTCTAGCAAAGATGGCGGCGGCACGGCGAGGGGCAGCATCGGCCGAGGTGGAGGCCGCGGATCCGGTCGGTCTTGGACCCGAGGCGGCGCGGGGAGGCTCGGGCGATGCGGGCGGAGGAACTCGCCGGCGGCATGCTCCGGTGACCGGTCGGCGATTCTGACGAGGAAGGAGGCCGGCGGACATGGTGCAGAGGACCCGAGGGATGCGGGGGGAGCTTGGTGCTGCTCCTCGGGCGGCTGCAGCCCGGGCAAACGGTGGCGGCGCTTCGGGCCCAGGCGGGCCCGATCTGGGCCGCGCGGGCTTCGGTGGTGGGAGGAGAGAGAGAGCCAGCGGCGGGGTGACGTGTCGCGCCTGAGTGGAGGAGGGCGGTGGCGGCGCTGACGTGGCCGCGGTGGATTGGCCGGAGCGATGTGGAGGCTGGACATGTCCGGCGCGGACGGACATGTCCGGCGCGGACGGACATGTCCGGCGGCGCGAGGGGAGCGGGGCTAGGGTTTCATCTGCGAAAAATACGGGGGGAGACACATATATATAGGTAGAGGGAGCTATGAGTGTCCAAATAAGATGCGGTTTTCGGCCACGCGATCTTGATCCAACGACCGAGAGCATGAAGGTGGTTGGGATGGGCTAGTGGGCTATTGGAGAGGGGTGATGGGCCAAAAGAGAAGGGGCTCCGGCGGTTAACGTGGTTAACCGTTGGGCTATCAAACGAACTCCGAATGCGATGAAATTTTACAGACGGCCTGTCTACACTATAATAAGACTACATGCCAAGTTTCACCCCATTCCGAGAACATTTTTCGGCCACTCATAAAATAAATATTTGGAGGTGCCGCGGGCGCGTGCAAGTGTGTCTAGACTCAGAACGGACAATGGAAAGGACGGACGGACTCGGGCGGATGCAAGTTTTGAAAACATGATGATGCAATGCGCATGATGACATGGAAAAATGCAACACGCAAGCAAATGACATGGGAAAGGCAGCGAATAACTGGCTGACACCTGGCGCATCGGTCTCGGGGCGTCACACATGCTTAGATCTGTGATTTGTAGCTATTGGTGGTCCATTTGTAGCATGTTGTTTGTTGTAGATGTATGTTCCTGCTCATAGATTGTCTACTATGCTTAGTATGATAGTGATGAAGCATGTGCTTGCTATGATAGTGATGAACCATGTACATGTATGCTCCTGCTTTCATGGATTGTCCGGTGTTGTGTGCTATGCTCACTATCAATGCGTGCTGCGATTGTAGGACATGACCACGCAGACGCAAGATCTTAGTCCGGCCCTTGTCGTGTCCGACAGCCAGTTTGCTCCATCGTTTGTCGAGGACTCGCAGCCTATGTCCGAGATGGCACCTGATTCAGAGATGTTCGAGTCTGATTCCCTCTATGTGCCAGTAGTGCTCGTGGAGCCAACTCTTGCTGCTGCTGCCGCTGCAATCAAGCTAGCAGCAGCAAAGGCAAAGAAGGATGGTAGGTCGAACAACATGAAGTGGCAGCCGTTCATGTCCACGTTCATGCTGAACAAGATGTGTGAGCTCATCTCTAGTGGAGTTAGGACTGACAAGGGCTTCAAGGAGGTGCACTTGAACACCATTGCGAAGCAGATGTTCGAGTTCTGTGGGCAAGAGGCGTCTGCCACCCAGGTGTACAACCACCTGAGGAAGTGGAGAAGTCGATGGATCCAAGTGTCCAAGCTGAGAGACCTTAGCGGCGCCTCATGGGATGAGAACACTTGCTCCATAGTTCTGGAGGCAGAGCACTACGCCAGCCATGTCGCGGTTAGCTCACAGCCCTCTTCCTTTTCATACTGTCCACCATTGCCTACTCCTAATCGCAACTAACAACACTTGTGTTTCATTCTTAGGACCACCCATGGGACGCTGAGTTCCTCAACACACCCATCCAGAACTACAACCAGATGCAGCACATCTTCTCCTTCGGGCTGGCAACTGGGAAGCATGCCATGGGCTCGGGTGATCCTCTTGGTTCTCCCATGCCAGACTTCCCTGGAACACCAGACGTCGAGGTCCTTGATGGCCCTGACAAGCCCGCTGCGAAGCCCTTCGACAAGACATTTGACCCCGTCCATGATAGGAAGAGGAAGAGAGGAAGCCTGATGGAGGAGGAGATCAATGTCTTTTGCAGCATGACTGAGGCGGTGAAGGAGGTGGCAACAGCCATCAGGGAGTGCAAGCCCCTCGACGTCCACCCTGACATGTATGGCGCTGTCATGACCCAGGGTGGATTCAGCGACGAGGCTCTCATGGCAGCTCTCAGCCACCTGCTTGACAACAAGGCCCAGGGTGCTGGGTTCGTTGCCATGGCCGACGCTCACAGGGTGCTGTGGCTCAGGAGCTGGCTGGGAAAGCAGTACTACTAGAGTAGTGATGCATGTGAGCGTGCATGATCCCCGACGGCGATGACGGTGGCGACGACGACGACGATGACGATGACGACGTACATTTTGTGTAGCTAGGGCTCAAAAACTATTTGATGGTGTGTATATTTTGGTGAGGTGGTATATACTAACCCCTCACGCTGATGGTAAACTTGCGGTGGTAGGACGACACCCTTTTTTGGATGTGGTGGTAGGTTAACACCAAGGTAGTGCTAGGTTGTACTTGCTATGCCGTATGATCATGCATGCGTTACTTCTCTTCTGCTCCATTGTTGTTTGTGTGCTAATTTGCTTGCTACTTGTGTTTCATTGATTTGCTGCTTCAACTCTTGCTCTTGTGCATTGCTAGGGCAAGTGCTATGCCATGTTCATCGATGAGGTTTCAGGGGTTTATAATTCATGGGAAGAAGGCAATGCACAAGTGGCATCATATAGCAACATCAACTAAAGAGGTTCAAGACTAGGCAGGCAGCAGAACAAGCTTACTCCGCCTGGGTGCGAAAGCACGGAGGCAGCAGTGTCGACAGTGCCAAGGTTGGAGCTGTCAAAGTGGAAGCTGCTAAGGTGGATCGTCAGTTCAGCCTGAAGCTAAAGAACTTCATCATCTTCGTCCAGTTCGTCACCATTGATGTGTTGTGGCGTTGGTGTGCTAGGTGTGATCATTGTGGGTAAGCTCACCAACTAGGGTACAAGGTAAGCACAACATGTACGCCGTATGCAACCAAACGCCGTGTTCATGTGCCGCTAGGGCCAATACAGCCAACCAAACAAAGTGCACTTGCGTATTACCTAATGCAGGGACTAGGATACAGGCAACCAAACAAGTTGCATATGACGTATTAGGGCCTGTTTTCCTCAACCAGGCTGGATTGATAAAGGTATGCAATGCGACTACCGGAACCAAACACGCCCTATGTGGCCCAGCCGACCCAAACTCGCACGCAAAGGACGCGGCTATAGCCGGGCGCGGCGAAGCGCCCCATTTCATCTAGTTGCTTGCAACTGGCGCTTCACATGCCAAATCCAACGTTTTCGATGGTTGATGGCAAGTTAGTTGACACGCAGATCAGTTTTCTGTCAAAAAATAAACTAAAGCCCATGCTTACCAACTAAAGTTACCATCCTCGCGTTACTAAACTTACCATTACCATTAGTAAGTTTTGGCTTAATCACATATTATATCATTCAGTGTTCTGTGCATCGGGGTTATATTTTTTTTTCTCTGGCTCTGCCCCTGAGTTAGCAGTCCCACTCGCAGGCTCGCAGCCTCTAGCACAAATACAGACTCAGGATAGCAGCATTGATGATGCAAAAAAGAAAGAAAACAGAGTTATGGAACAAAGTCCAGTATCCTTTCCAAGTGAGTAAATGATTAATGCCAATTATTACTATACGATGGGCCCGCAATTTTGATATGGAAGGTTCATGGAAAATATACGATATAGTAACTATCGATATAGTAACTATTTTCACCATTACTAGCAGGAGCCAAAAGGTTACTCAGATCTACCCTGCCAATATGTTCAAACATGTCAGAGAAGAAGGGGTGGCCTGATGAGCAGAAACAACAGTTTTCAGAGACTTCTGCCATGCTTTGGGTATGGACTATGGGTGTGTTCTTTTGATGTTTTGCATCATCTTGGGAGTTCCCTTGTTCCATCTGTGAGGCTAATAACACTGGCTGAAGCAGAAAAAGAAGCCCCTTGGCTTGTCTTCAATATTGCCTTTAGGCGTGATATCACCTCGAGAAGCCATTAGAGAGCTCGTCCCAGGCGATTCAGGAGGTAAGATTGCATTCTCCGAACTGAATGTGCGAGCCGGGGCCATATGTTCTGGCGGTGAAAGGGTTGAGAGGTAATGGAGAAGCATTTGAACTATCTGGGTGAAGTTTGGTCTGTCGCTTGGGTCTTCTTTCCAGCAGGATGTTAGGATCTCTGACAGCTCCTCCGGCAAATTATCTGCACTTGGTCTGATGTTCTGAAGAAAATGAGGTTTCATAAGGTCAAATTACTAATATACAATAGGTGTATGCATTACGGAATAATGCATGATAAAATACACTCAAAACAATCAGAACTCCCTGCAACATAAATAGGTTCAAGAAAGTCTACAAAACAACAAAACTGTGTGATTATACTCTAAAAATCTAATGTTACCTTGAAGGCGGCAGCATATGCAGCTTGCAGATTAGACATGCCCTCAAAGGGTAGTCTATTGTGTAGTAGTTCCCATAACACAATCGCAAAGCTGTAAACATCTACTTTGTGGTTGTAATGTTTCTTTTCTCCGTGCCTTAATGTGACTGTGCTGTACAACTGTTGAATTCTTTCAGGTTAATCACATAATAACACAAAAATGAAATGGTTCAAGAACTGGAAGGTATGAAACTGCAGTAGCACAAACCTCGGGAGCCATCCAACGGTAGGTTCCTGTTTCCGCAGTCATCATCTCTGTTAACGTCTCTTCTCTTGCTAAACCAAGGTCGACGAGCTTAACTGTTCTCTGGTCCGCAGTAAGCAACAGATTCTCTGTACAAAGAGAAGGGCAAAAACTATGGACTCAGAATCAACTTTATTTGCACAAACATTTCCTCAGGTGGATCATTTGAGATTGATGTAGGAAAAGATTAGCTTACAGAAGATAAATACAGACTACAGAATAACATACCATGGAAACAGTGAATCAATAAAACCAGATGCTAGCCTTGCTGAAATATCACATCTCATATGCATTGCTGACTCTGTACTCGACTAGTATAGTTATTTCTCATATGCATTGCTGACTCAATACTAGACTAGCAGTATTTATCTATTGATAACAGGACTACGTCACACAAAAGTATAAATCTTCAGACTTAGCTATCTGTCAATGTCTCTTCTTCAGCTGACTTGGCTAACTGCGGGCCTGGGAAATGGTAAAAAAAGCGCAAAACAGTATGGTACAAGTAGCCATTTACTGAACAACCATAATAACTCCTCCCACTCGACCTTACACATCCCGTTTCTCTTGCTCCGGCATCTTGTTAGTACGAAATGGAATAATTTCCCTAACTTGGGAGCAGTTCTTTGATCCAACACTGAGCCCATTCCACATCATGTTCAATCTGATGCACCAAAAATATGGTGTCCAAAATCTACAAGAAATATATTCATCGGCCAATGGATCTATCAAAATTTTAAGATGTCCACACATACAAGATCTAGAGGGAAGCCAGACCTTCAATCCAAGATCCAACAGAGCTAGAATAAAGAATGGCTGCATCATGCTCTGATCTTGCTATGTCAGTACTAAACTCCAAATCATATTGAATCTTTGTAAAGATGAGATGCACATAACCCCAAATACTGACCTTTTTAATTGTAAAAAGATGAAAACCTCAAAATTCCATAACAAAACAATGGTGACTGTTAGTCATGAGAACAAGCAGGACCCAATTGCCCGAAACGGAAACAATAAAAGGCACATGCAATAATTGCGTGCGATTAATTACTACTCCCTCCGTCCCATAATGTAAGACGTTTTTTGACACGAGTAGTACTTGCATAACCAAAGTACATGCATACGGCACAGGCTCAAACAGGACATACATCTGTTGCGCTATGCCAATAACTTGACGGTCTAAACAACATACATGCAACGAGACAAAAGAGATGGATGTGTGCATCAGGTTGCAGGATGGACGCTAAGTTGAGTCAGTCAAGATCTGTCCCCCTGTCCTGATTTTCCTTTTGCCGAACTGGACACCCGAATCTGAGTCGGAATCCTACACCCATGTATATGTTTAGTGTCCTTCATCTGAGAACACCTAAATCCAAGTCAGATCCCGACACCTATGTCACTAATGCTGAGGCATTGTTTCCTGGTTATAGGCTTATAGCTGTAAGTCACACACTATTTACTACTCCCTCTGTTCCAATATGTAGTGCGCATGATTTGAGGCTCCAAGACCAAGGCATGACGTGGAGGTGTACTTTTAGACCATAATAACCCTGCATGCATACTCCCTGTACACAACATGTAGATGTCCGTGCACCTTCTGTGAAAAGCTAGGGGTAATTCTTGTCCAAAGTGCTTCATGCGCACTACATTGTGGAATTCTTGCAGCAAACTGATACGCACTGTATATAGGAATGGAGGGAGTATGTGTTTGCTATCTTAGTTTCTCTGATGATAAAGTAAAAGATATTCTATCAGCCAATGCATGTGCATAGAAATCATAATATTAAGAGGTGGAATCAGAACAGACACAGTATTACAGAATAAATTACACAAGTCCACAAAT
The DNA here is from genome assembly GCA_902687465.1 of Secale cereale. Lineage (NCBI taxonomy): Eukaryota > Viridiplantae > Streptophyta > Magnoliopsida > Poales > Poaceae > Secale > Secale cereale. Next base: position 356,291,024 of record LR738714.1, on the reverse strand, counting down.
TTATAAGGTGTGCACTTTGCGCATTGATCAACTAAATTTCACTATTCATAGAATGAGATCAGCCTACTTGGGTAATTACTCTTTCTACTTGTTGCACTGTACATTGAGGCTATAAATGCTTCAACATCTCAATATATATGGACATTTTATGCTTAATTTTGTGACCATAAACTATAGTATTCAGTAGGTATATCACCCAGAAATGCATACACTACATGCTTCCCCGCGTTTGTGTTCTTTGCACACACAACTGGTGATGTTTGTGTAAAATTTCCAGGTGCATGGTCCCATAGTAAGACTAGCTCGTGACAACAGAGATTGCCAACACAACAGAGCATATGCTAACGGGAACAAGAAAGTCGTGCGCCGCTGGTCACTTGTTTAATTAGCTTCCTAACATCCCCTTAACTTTGTTCTGATGGCAGAATTCAGCACATACTTCAAAGAAATGCAACGCAATACACTGCTATGCCAACAGTAAAAGTAACAGTACGGCACATCAAATGTACCCATGTGTGTACACATTGCTTACATAATATGAGACTTACGTGCAATATTACAAACATTAAAGTGACGCGTGTACCGTACTGCATAAATCGACTTCGCGGGAGAGGAGGGGGAAAGACCCAG
>LR738714.1:356168601-356285388 GCA_902687465.1 Secale cereale | reverse complement strand
ATTCGAGGAAGCTTAGTATCTCTATAGATAATTTGAAGAATTTTAAAATATATTCATGTTTTTTTAAGTACAAATTCTAAAAAATGCTCGTGAATTACAACATGAAAAAAACTGAACAACCCACTTACGTGTGGGCCCTGAGAATATATTTATGTTTTTTAAAGTACACAAATTCTAAAAAATGGTCGTGAATTACAGCAGGAAAAAAAACTAAACAATACACTTACGTGTGGGCCCTTAAAATATATTTATGGTTTTTAAAGTACACAAATTCTAAAAAATGGTCGTGAATTACAACATGAAAAAAAAACTGAACAACACACTTACGTGTGGGCCCTAATGACCCCACAATTCTTGGAGCCCGAGAGTGCTTTAATTCGAGGAAGCTTAGTATCTCTATAGATGTTTCGCCGACCCTCTCTAGCCCCTCTCCTCTTTTTTTCCACTCTTTTCTTTTAACAGTTCTTTTTACAGGAACACGTAAAATTTGTGTACCTTTCCATAACAATAATTTTTTTGAGCATTAGAACTTTATTCACTAAATAAAAGCAAGATCATTTACATAAGAATGAAGGATAAAGTCTGGGACATCATCCCAAGTTTCAAGCTTGCTAAGACTAAAGCTATGCTTTGCTAAGCCATCGGCTACCATATTAGCTTCTCTACTACAATGAGTAAATCTCATGCTTTCAAATTCCATGGCCATAAGAGAGCATTCTACTACTATTGAAACATCAATTCCATGTATGCGTTTGGGTCAGATATAGCCTCCAAAGAAGTTGTACAATCAGACTTCAAAATAAGCTTAGTGCTTCCAAGATTTACTGCAAGGATCAGGCCACACCTGATACAATTCCGCAGAGCTTGCACTAGACACATGCGGTATTGCAAAAGTAGTTGCAGCCAAGAAATTGCCTCAATCATCATGAGCAACAGCACCGCAAGCTCCTGAAAAATTATCCGCATGGAATGACGCATCGACATTAATTTTTACCGCTCCCTCCACTGGCTTCTTCCACTGATGATTGATCGTACATACCAGTTGATTTTGGTGTGTAGGCTCGTACGAAGTTGGTGGCTAAAACTCGGATAGATATTGATGTTTGTTCCGATGTCTTGACTTACTCCCCATTAGTTACTTGGCGCCTCTGCCACCAGATAAACCACATCGCAACCAAGATGAGTTCAGCCGTTGGCACCTCATGAAGCATGGTACGCATGCGCATTAGAATTTCCAAACTTATAGAACCAGATCCATATTGCCGCGCTGCTTTTGTAATATCATTCAGCAAACATAACTCAGACCAAACATCTAATGCCCGTGCGCATGTAAAAAGACAGTGTTGTATGTCCTCTAATCCGATCTTGCAAAGCGGACATTGCGGAACCAAGGGTATATGCCTACATGCCAGAACGCCGAGGCACGGCAAGACCCCCTTTAGGACTTTCCAACCAAAATGTTTGATTTTCCCCGGAAGCCGCAGTTGCCACAGATCTTTCCAAACCATATTAAGGTTAGCAGTACCTGGGCTAATCGAGTTTGAGTAATGCCATCCAAACTGATGATCAAACTCCACCTGATATGCCGAGCGGACAGAGAAGATTCCGGACCTCGTAAAGTGCCATGCTACAAAATCTTGAACTGCCTCAACATGTAGGGGAATCTGTAATATTCTATGTACATCAATCGTTGAAAACACACTACGCAACAGTGCCTCATCCCACTGTCCAGTATGGGGATCAGTAATCTCTGCCACCTTTGTTAACATAATTCCTCCTCTAGGGGTAATAACTTTTCTCGACTCACTAGATGGAATCCATGGATCTTCCCAAATATTGATGTGTGAGCTAGATCCAATTCGCCATATGCCGCCCCCTTTGAAAGTCTGAACCCCAGCTGCCATGTAAATGAAGACCCTTTCTTCGGTCCCGCTTTTAGGATGTCCCCGTTAGGGTAGTATTTTGCACTCAAAACTCGTGCACACAAAGAGTCTGGAATTTGAATAAGTCGCCAACACTGCTTTGCTAAACCCCAACCCACCTTTCTTCTTTGTGACACACATTTTCCACCACGCAAACCAATGCATTTTCCTCTTTTCCTCTCCATCTCCCCACCAGAATCCCGATATTTCATCGGTGATTGATTTACATATTCCTTTAGGCAACTGAAAAACTGACATAGCATAAGACGGAATTGCCTATGCTACAGATTTCAAAAGAATTTCTTTACCCCGAATTGATAGAAACTTTTCTTTCCATCCCTTCAATATCTGACAAATTCTATCAACTAGATGCTAGAAACAATCGCTTCGGTCCACACCAACCATAGTTGGCAGGCCAAGGTACTTATCTGATAGAGCTTAAGTTAAAATATCTAGTATACCACAAACACTCTCTGTCGTGGGATAGTCACGGCAGATGTCCTAGCATAAGGACTTAGTCGTGGAGCCATCACGCTGAGGTTAGCTTAAAGGGGTTAATCGGGACAAAAGACACAGAGAGTTTATACTGGTTTAGCCCCTTGCGGTGAAGGTAAAATCCTAATCCAGTTTGATGTGGTATTGCTAGGGTTTCGATTACCAGGGAGCAAATACGCTTGGCCTAGTTTTCAATCTCTTGTTTCTTACCCTAAACCGCCACCGGGTTGTCCCTTTATATACATAGGTTGACACCCGACGGCTCACGGAGTCCTGGCCGGCTCATACACAACGTGTCCGGCTCGGTGACTATTTACATTTGCCTTACAGTACAAGTCATACATATATGGCGGTTCACTCTCCTGGGCCTTAAATCGCCTTTCGGTCTTGGGTCGTTTGATGGGCTCATATGATCCGCTGTCTTCATCGGTGAGTCGTCAGTGGTATAACCCGGCCCCTCCTGGGCTGTTTATACCTCAGTAGTTATATCCTCAACATTAGGCCCCAGGTTGATTTGAACTTGTTCATATCAATCTTCAACACTTGTCAAAGTCTTGCATCGCCTTATTCGATAAACCTCGTGGTAAACCGCCATGAAATTAGATTGTAGAATTTTCTTAAGCCGCCATGACGTCATTTCGCATTAATATCACATGAAGCCCAAAGCATTTTAATTGATACTTATCTTAATGAATCTCCCGAAAATTGAGGCATCCATATAGCCATATAATGATTTTGGCCTCCTCGATTCCCGCGCATGCTTTGTATCCATCGCCTTATAAATAGGGACAAGGCGGGCTTGTTTCATTTTTACCCCCTTTCGTTGCTTCTTCTTCTCCTTCCTCTCTACACTAGCACAACCAGAGCTCCGCCGTCGCCGGCGGACTTCCTCCACAGCCCGAAGCCAGGCCGCTGCATCAACCTGAACGCGTCCAGAAATCGCGTCACTTCTCCGCTGTCCATCAGCACCAATAGGTATTCATTATCCCTTGCTATAGATCTACATTAGGGTTCCGCTGTTCGTCGGCGTTCTTGTCGTTTCTTCTTTGCTTTTCTCTAGATCATGTAGTTGATCCTGAATATGATACTGAAAAACGCACAGTAAGAATTTTATCATCCTTTTTCCAACAGTAGTAGATAATTTCCCTGCACAAGATCCATCTGAACACATAAGTTCCTTTACTGCTCGCACTTTAGGTCTAGAATTTTATTTTATTTCAAACTGTTGTAGACCCAAATTTTCAGCACCAATCTGTAGAATATGTTTGTCCAACACTTAGCCATTCCTCACTTATAGATCTGGAATATGCCCACTGTTCGGGCTGCTTAACTGATAATTCATAACCCGCCATCCGCATAGTATGTCTTGATTTTTAGACTTTGCCTGGTTTAACAGCAGAACTCTTAATCCGGTAGGTACCATTAGTCCCTACTTAAGCCGCCAATATGAATATCCGCACACTTCAAATGTCCAGCCTCAGGCTTATACTTTTAGTTGTTTATAGCACCTTTCCTTTTGAATTAATAGTCTGTCTTTAATATCATAACGATTAAACCGACAATATCTTTATTTGTAGTAAAAAATGTCGAAGGCAAAAAACCGTCACCTCCTACAATTGGATCATTTCCCGGGTTACCGAGGAAGACTTGAACGAATATGTTCAAACAGGTGTTCTGGCCAAAAATGACATCATCCATTGGAGGGTCCCAGGCATTGAGACTCGCCCTAAGCCCAAAGATGGTGAAGTAATTGTTTTCCTAGACCATATAAAAAGGAGCTTTAGCCCTCCCGACTCAAAATTCTTCCGTGATGTGTTGCATTTTTTCAAGCTCCATCCACAAGATATCGGACCCAACTCCGTTTCAAACATCTGTAATTTCCAAGTGTTCTGTGAGGTGTACCTTCAACGGGAGCCTACCGTAGAACTATTCAGGGAGTTCTACTACTTGAACCGGCAAAATGAATTCACTGATGGTCCTATCCTCGAACTAGGCGTCATATCCATACAACGCCAGAAAGAGGCCACCTTCCCAGCTGCTACTCTTCCCAGTCACCCCAAAGATTGGAACCAAATTTGGTTTTATTGTCAAGACACTTCACCAGAAGGGGAAAATCCCTTGTCGGGTTACCGTGCGAGCCGGCTTAGCAGCAGACATCATCTTTCGGATCATATCAGTACAACAGAACGGAAGAAATATGTGTCATTTTTTGCAAAGGTCCGAACCTTTATGGCCAACGGCCTAACCAGGATCGATCTAGTTCGATGCTAGGTCACCTGGAGAGTCTTGCCTCTAAGACGCCGGCCTGGTTTAATGTGTGAGTATACTGGCAAGCTAGCAGACCCTCAGCGCCATTATCAGATCGAAATCACTGAGGAAGACATCAATAACATGACCAAGACTTTGTTAAACGAGAGCTTGGAAGATTGCAGTCAATTCGAACCGAGTCCTTTCTGTACAATAGAACAAACCACCAGCTGTAAGTTTTGAATCAAGCTCTTAATTAATTCATATCTTGATTTGTACTGTCTGCTTATACTCACTGAAACGCTTACATGCCGATTCACCCTTTTGGACCAAGAAGCTTCAGGAAAAACCAAAGAAAACCTGGGCGAAGAGCCAGGCTATCAAAAAGCTCGCCAAGAAGAAAACCAACCCTATCGACTCACATAATGTGGATGATGATGATGAATCTGATAATGAGTCGGAGGTAGCGAAGGAAATATGCCCTAGAGGCAATAATAAAGTTGTTATTTGTATTTCCTTATATCATGATAAATGTATTTTATTCAAGCTAGAATTGTATTAACCGGAAACTTAGTACATGTGTGAATACATAGACAAAACAGAGTATCCCTAGTATGCCTCTACTAGACTAGCTCATTTATCAAAGATGGTTATGTTTCCTAGCCATAGACATGAGTTGTCATTTGATCAACGGGATCACATCATTAGGAGAATGATGTGATGGACAAGACCCATCCGTTAGCTTAGCAACTTGATCGTTTAGTTTTACTGCTATTGCTTTCTTCATGACTTATACATGTTCCTATGACTATGAGATTATGCAACTCCCGAATGACGGAGGAACACCTTGTGTGCTATCAAAAGTCACAACGTAACTGGGTGATTATAAAGATGCTCTACAGGTGTCTTCGAAGGTGTTCGTGGTGTTGGCATAGATCAAGAATAGGATTTTTCACTCCGAGTGTCGGAGAGGTATCTCTGGGCCCTCTCGGCAATACACTTCATAATAAGCCTTGCAGGCAAATAACTATTGAGTTAGTCACGAGATGATGTATTACGGAACGAGTAAAGAGACTTGCCGGTAACGAGATTAACTAGGTGTGATAGCCTGGCTTATTAGGGATGATAGACTAATCATATCAATAAGGAATTCCTTCTTTTCCGGGAGCCTATTCGGACAAAACTCCAAAGTTAAGCGTGCTCAGCTTGGAATAGTGTCAGGATGGGTGACCGACTGGGAAGTTGGTCCCGGGTGTGCATGAGTGAGGACAAAGTGCGCAGAAAAGACTAGTATTGATCTGTGGGGCCAATCTAGATCCCGCCAGGAGTAACGACCATCGGCGGGTGTGTCCGGGGCGTTACAAGTGAAGGAAATATGCCCTAGAGGCAATAATAAAGTTATTATTTATTTCCTTATATCATGATAAATGTTTATTATTCATGCTAGAATTGTATTAACCGGAAACTTAATACATGTGTGAATACATAGACAAAACAGAGTGTCCCTAGTATGCCTCTACTAGACTAGCTCATTGATCAAAGATGGTTATGTTTCCTAGCCATAGACATGAGTTGTCATTTGATCAACGGGATCACATCTTTAGGAGAATGATCTGATGGACAATACCCATCCGTTAGCTTAGCACTATGATCGTTTAAGTTTTACTGCTATTGCTTTCTTCATGACTTATACATGTTCCTATGACTATGAGATTATGCAACTCTCGAATACCGGAGGAACACTTTGTGTGCTACCAAACGTCACAACGTAACTGGGTGATTATAAAGGTACTCTACAGGTGTCTCCGAAGGTACTTTTTGGGTTGGCGTATTTCGAGATTAGGATTTGTCACTCCGATTGTCGGAGAGGTATCTCTGGGCCTACTCGGTAATGCACATCACTATAAGCCTTGCAAGCATTGCAGCTAATGAGTTAGTTGCGGGATGATGTATTACGGAACGAGTAAAGAGACTTGTTGGTAACGAGATTGAACTAGGTATTGAGATACCGACGATCGAATCTCGGGCATGTAACATACCGATGACAAAGGGAACAATGTATGTTGTTATGCGGTTTGACCGATAAAGATCTTCGTAGAATATGTGGGAGCCAATATGAGCATCCAGGTTCCGCTATTGGTTATTGACCGGAGACGTGTCTCGGTCATGTCTACATAGTTCTCGAACCCGTAGGGTCCGCACGCTTAAGGTTTCGATGATAGTTTTATTATGAGTTTATGAGTTTTGATGTACCGAAGGAGTTCGGAGTCCCGGATGAGATCGGGGACATGACGAGGAGTCTCAAAATGGTCGAGACGTAAAAATCGATATATTGGACGACTATATTCGGACATCGGAAAGGTTTCGAGTGATTCGGGTATTTTCGGAGTACCGGGGAGTTACGGGAATAGAGGAGAGAGGCCAAAAGGAAGGAGGCGTGCACCTCCCTTCTGGTCCGAATTGGACAAGGGGTGCAGCCCCCTTTTCCTTCTCCCTCTCCCCCTCTTTCCTTCTCTCCTACTCCGGAAAGGAAAGGGGAATCCTACTAGGACTTGGGAGTCCTAGTAGGACTCCCCACACTTGGTGCGCCCCTCTAGGGCCGGCCTCTCCCTCCCTCCTTTATATACGGGGGCAGGGGGCACCTCTAGACACAACAATTGATCTCATGATCTCTTAGCCGTGTGCGGTGCCCCCCTTCACCATAGTTCTCCTCGATAAATATTGTAGCGGTGCTTAGGCAAAGCCCTGCGACGGTAGAACATCAAGATCATCACCACGCCGTCGTGCTGACGGAACTCTCCCTCGACACTCGGCTAGATCGGAGTTCGAGGGACGTAATCGAGCTGAACGTGTGCTAGAACTCGGAGGTGCCGTAGTTTCGGTGCTTGATCGGTCGGGCCGTGAAGACGTACGACTACATCAACCGTGTTGTTCTAACGCTTCCGCTTTCGGTCTACGAGGGTACGTAGACTCACTCTCCCCTCTCGTTGCTATGCATCTGGTAGATAGATCTTGCGTGATCGTAGGAAAATTTTTAAATACTACGTTCCCCAACAGTGGCATCATGAGCCAGGTCTATGCGTAGATGATATGCACGAGTAGAACACAAGTGAGTTGTGGACGATACTAGTCATACTGCTTACCAGCATGTCATACTTTGATTCGGCGGTATTGTTGGATGAAGCGGCCCGGACCGACATTACGCGTACGCTTACGCGAGACTGGTTCTACCGACGTGCTTCGCACACAGGTGGCTGGCGGGTGTCAGTTTCTCCAACTTTAGTTGAATCAAGTGTGGCTACGCCCGGTCCTTGTGAAGGTTAAAACAGCACATACTTGACGAAATATCGTTGTGGTTTTGTATGCGTAGGTAAGAACGGTTCTTGCTAAGCCCGTAGCAGCCACGTAAAACTTGCAACAACAAAGTAGAGGACGTCTAACTTGTTTTTGCAGGGCATGTTGTGATGTGATATGGTCAAGACATGGTGAGTTATACGGTTTTGTATGAAATGATCATGTTTTGTAAAGTTATCGGCAACTGGCAGGAGCCATATGGTTGTCGCTTTATTGTATGAAATGCAATCGCCATGTAATTGCTTTACTTTATCACTAAGCGGTGGCGATAGTCGTAGAAGCAATAGTTGGCGAGACGACAATGATGCTACGATGGAGATCAAGGTGTCGCGCCGGTGACGAAGGTGATCATGACGGTGCTTTGGAGATGGAGATCAAAAGCACAAGATGATGATGGCCATATCATGTCACATATTTTGATTGCATGTGATGTTTATCTTATTATGCTTCTTATTTTGCTTAGTTCGACGGTAGCATTATAAGATGATCCCTTACTAAATTTCAAGGTATAAGTGTTCTCCCTGAGTATGCACAGTTGCGAAAGTTCGTCGTGCCGAGACACCACGTGATGACCGGGTGTGATAAGCTCTATGTTCAAATACAACGGGTGTAAGCCAGTTTTGCACACGCAGAATACTCGGGTTAAACTTGACGAGCCTAGCATATGCAGATATGGCCTCGGAACACTGGAGACCGAAAGGTCGAGCGTGAATCATATAGTAGATATGATCAACATAAGATGTTCACCATTGAAACTACTCCATCTCACGTGATGATCGGACATGGTTTAGTTGATTTGGATCACGTGATCATTTAGATGACTAGAGGGATGTCTATCTAAGTGGGAGTTCTTAAGTAATATGATTAAATTGAACTTTAATTGATCATGAACTTAGTCCTCGTAGTATTAGCATATCTATGTTGTAGATCAATAGCTCGCGATGTTGCTCCCCGTTTATTTTTTATATGTTCCTAGAGAAAACTAAGTTGAAAGATGTTAGTAGCAATGATGCGAAATTATTCCGTGATCTGAGGATTATCCTCATTGCTGCACAGAGAATTATGTCCTTGATGCACCGCTAGGTGACATACCTATTGCAGGAGCAGATGTAGACGTTATGAACATTTTGACAAAAGCTCGGTATGATGACTACTTGATAGTTTAAGTGCACCATGCTTTATGGCTTAGAACAGGGACTTCAAAAACGTTTTGAATGCCACAGAGCATATAAGATGTTCCAAGAGTTGAAATTAGTATTTCATACTCATGCCCGTGTCGAGAGGTAGACTTCTGACAGTACTTTGCCTACAAGATGGAGGAGAATAGCTCAACCAGTGAGCATGTGCTCAGATTGTCTGGGTACTACAATTACTTGAATCAAGTGGGAGTTAATCTTCCAGATAAGATAGTAATTGACAAAGTTCTCTAGTCACTATCACCAAGTTAGTAGAACTTCGTGATGAACTATAATATGCAAGGGATGACGAAAGGAATTCCCGAGCTCTTCGCAATGCTGAAGTCGGCGAAGGTAGAAATCATGAAAAAGCATCAAGTGTTGATGGTTAACAAGACCACTTGTTTCAAGTAAAGGGCAAAGGGATAGAAGGGGAACTTCAGGAAGAATGACAAGCAAGTTGTCACTCCCGTGAAGAAACCCAAAGCTAAAACTCAAGCCTGAAACTAAGTGCTTCTACTGCAAAGGAAATGGTCCCTGGAAGTGGAACTGCCCTAGATACTTGGCGGATAAGAAGGATGGCAAAGTGAACAAAGGTATATTTTGATATACAGATTATTGATGTGTACTTTACTAGTGTTCATAGCAACCCCTGGGTATTTGATACCGGTTCAGTTGCTAAAATTAGTAACTCGAAACGAGAATTGCAGAATGAACAAAGACTAGTTAAAGGTGAAATGACGATGTGTGTTGGAAGTGGTTCCAAGATTGATATGATCATCATCGCACACTCCCTATACTTTCGGGATTAGTGTAAAACCTAAATAAATGTTATTTGGCATTTGCGTTGAGCATGAATATGATTTGATCATATTTGTTGTAATACGGTTATTCATTTAAAGTCATAGAATAATTGTTATTCTGTTTACATGAATAAAACCTTCGATGGTCATACACCCAATGAAAATAGTTTGTTGGATCTCGATCGTGGTGATACACATATTCATAATATTGAAGCCAAAAGATGCAAGGTTAATAATGATAGTGCAACTTATTTGTGGCACTGCTGTTTAGGTCATAATGGTGTAAAGCGCATGAAGAAACTCCATAGTGATGGACTTTTGGAATCACTTGATTATGAATCACTTGGTGCTTGCGAACCATGCCTCATGGGCAAGATGACTAAAACTCCGTTCTCCGGAACAATGGAGCGAGCAACAGATTTGTTGGAGATCATACATACAGATGTATGTGGACCAATGAGTGTTGAAGCTCGCGGCTGGTATCGTTATTTTCTGACCTTCACTGATCATTTGAGCAGATATGGGTATATCTACTTAATGAAGCACAAGTCTAAAACATTTGAAAAGTTCAAAGAATTTCAGAGTGAAGTGGAGAATCATCGTAACAAGAAAATAAGAGTTTCTACGATATGATCGTAGAGGTAAAATATTTGAGTTAGCGAGTTTGGCCTTCAGTAAAAACAATGTGAAATAGTTTCACTACTCACGCCACCTGGAACACCATAGTGTAATGGTGTGTCCGTACGTCATAACCGTACTTTATTAGATATGGTGCGATCGATGATGTCTCTTACCGATCTACCACTATCGCTTTTGGGGTTATGCATTAGAGACAGATACATTCACGTTAAATAGGGCACCATCTAAATCCATGGAGATGACACCGTATGAACTGTGGTTTGACGAGAAACCTAAGCTGTCATTTCTTTAAGTTTGGGACTGCGATGCTTATGTGAAAAAGTTTCAACATGATAAGCTCGAACCCAAATCAGAGAAGTAAATCTTCATAGGATACCCAAAAGAAACTGTTGGGTACACCTTCTATCACAGATTCGAAGGCAAGGTCTTTGTTGCCAAGAGTGGATCCTTTCTAGAGAAGGAGTTTCTCTCGAAAGAAGTGAGTGGGAGGAAAGTGGAACTTTATGAGGTAATTGTACCTTCTCCCGAATTGGATAGTAGTACATCACAGAAACTGGTTCCAGTGATTCCTACACCAATTAGTGAGGAAGCTAATGATGATGATCATGAAACTTCGGATCAAGTTACTGCTGAACTTCATAGATCAACCAGAGTACGTTCCGCACCAGAGTGGTACGGCAACCCAGTTCTGGAAGTCATGTTACTGGACTATGATGAACCTACGAACTATGAGGAAGCGATGATGAGCCCAAATTCCGCAAAATGGCTTGAGACCATGAAATCTGAGATGGGATCCATGTATGAGAACAAAGTGTGGACTTTGGTTGACTTGCCCGATGGTCGGCAAGCCATCGAAAATAAATGGATCTTCAAGAGGAAGACTGACGCTGACAGTAATGTTACTGTTTACAAAGCTCGACTTGTTGCGAAAGTTTTTCAACAAGTTCAAGGAGTTGACTACGATGAGACTTTCTCACCCGTAGCGATGCTTAAGTCTGTCCGAATCATGTTAGCAATTGCCGCATTTTATGAAATCTGGCAAATGGATAACAAAACTGCATTCTTTAATGGATTTATTAAAGAAGACTTGTATATGATGCAACCAGAAGGTTTTGTCAATCCTAAAGGTGCTAACAAAATGTGCAAGCTCCAGCGATCCATCTATGGACTGGTGCAAGCATCTCGGAGTTGGAATATACGCTTTGATAAGTTGATCAAAGCATATAGATTTATACAGACTTGCGGTGAAGCCTGTATTTACAAGAAGTGAGTGGGAGCACTACAACCTTTCTGATAAGTATATGTGAATGACTTATTGTCGATCGGAAATGATGTAGAATTTTCTGGAAAGCATAAAGGAGTGTTTGAAAGGAGTTTTTCAAAGAAAGACCTTGGTGAAGCTGCTTACATATTGGGCATCAAGATCTATAGAGATAGATCAAGACGCTTGATAAGACTTTCGATGAGTACATACCTTGATATGATTTTGAAGTAGTTCAAAATGGATCAGTCAAAGAAGGAGTTCTTACCTGACTTGTAAGGTGTGAAGTTGAGTAAGACTCAAAGCCAGACCACGGTAGAAAAATATAGAGAGAATGAAAGTCATTCCCTATGCCTCAGCCATAGGTTCTATAAAGTATGCCATGCTGTGTACCAAACATGTTGTGTACCTTGCCATGAGTTTGTCAAGAGGGTGCAATAGTGATCCAGGAGTAGATCACTGTACAGCGGTCAAAATTATCCTTAGTAACTGGATGACTAAGGAAATGTTTCTCGATTATGGAGGTGATAAAGAGTTCATCGTAAAGGGTTACGCCAATGCAAGATTTGACACTAAATCCAGCTGACTCTAAGTATCAATCTGGATTCGTATTGAAAGTGGGAGCAATTAGCTAGAGTAGCTCCATGCAGAGCATTGTAGACACATAGACATTTGCGAAATACATACGGATCTGAATGTGACAGACCCATTGACTAAACTTCTCTCACGAAGCAAAACATGATCACACCATAGTACTCTTTGGGTGTTAATCACATAGCGATGTGAACTAGATTATTGACTCTAGTAAACCCTTTGGGTGTTAATCACATGACGATGTGAACTATCGGTGTTAAATCACATGGCGATGTGAACTAGATTATTGACTCTAGTGCAAGTGGGAGACTGAAGGAAATATGCCCTAGAGGCAATAATAAAGTTATTATTTATTTCCTTATATCATGATAAATGTTTATTATTCATGCTAGAATTGTATTAACCGGAAACTTAATACATGTGTGAATACATAGACAAAACAGAGTGTCCCTAGTATGCCTCTACTAGACTAGCTCATTGATCAAAGATGGTTATGTTTCCTAGCCATAGACATGAGTTGTCATTTGATCAACGGGATCACATCATTAGGAGAATGATCTGATGGACAAGACCCATCCGTTAGCTTAGCACTATGATCGTTTAAATTTTACTGCTATTGCTTTCTTCATGACTTATACATGTTCCTATGACTATGAGATTATGCAACTCCCGAATACCGGAGGAACACTTTGTGTGCTATCAAACATCACAACGTAACTGGGTGATTATAAAGGTACTCTACAGGTGTCTCCGAAGGTACTTGTTGGGTTGGCGTATTTCGAGATTAGGATTTGTCACTCCGATTGTCGGAGAGGTATCTCTGGGCCCACTCGGTAATGCACATCACTATAAGCCTTGCAAGCATTGCAGCTAATGAGTTAGTTGCGGGATGATGTATTACGGAACGAGTAAAGAGACTTGTTGGTAACGAGATTGAACTAGGTATTGAGATACCGACGATAGAATCTCGGGCATGTAACATACCGATGACAAAGGGAACAATGTATGTTGTTATGCGGTTTGACCGATAAAGATCTTCGTAGAATATGTGGGAGCCAATATGAGCATCCAGGTTCCGCTATTGGTTATTGACCAGAGACGCGTCTCGGTCATGTCTACATAGTTCTCGAACCCATAGGGTCCGCACGCTTAAGGTTTCGATGATAGTTTTATTATGAGTTTATGAGTTTTGATGTACCGAAGGAGTTCGGAGTCCCGGATGAGATCGGGGACATGACGAGGAGTCTCAAAATGGTCGAGACGTAAAAATCGATATATTGGACGACTATATTCGGACATCGGAAAGGTTCCGAGTGATTCGGGTATTTTCGGAGTACCGGGGAGTTACGGGAATAGAGGAGAGAGGCCAAAAGGAAGGAGGCGTGCAACCCCTTCTGGTCCGAATTGGACAAGGGGTGCAGCCCCCTTTTCCTTCTCCCTCTCCCCCTCTTTCCTTCTCTCTTACTCCGGAAAGGAAAGGGGAATCCTACTAGGACTTGGGAGTCCTAGTAGGACTCCCCACACTTGGTGCGCCCCCTCTAGGGCCGGCCTCTCCCTCCCTCCTTTATATACGGGGGCAGGGGGCACCTCTAGACACAACAATTGATCTCATGATCTCTTAGCCGTGTGCGGTGCCCCCCTCCACCATAGTTCTCCTCGATAAATATTTTAGCGGTGCTTAGGCGAAGCCCTGCGACGGTAGAACATCAAGATCATCACCACGCCGTCGTGCTGACGGAACTCTCCCTCGACACTCGGCTGGATCGGAGTTCGAGGGACGTAATCGAGCTGAACGTGTGCTAGAACTCGGAGGTGCCGTAGTTTCGGTGCTTGATCGGTCGGGCCGTGAAGACGTACGACTACATCAACCACGTTGTTCTAACGCTTCCGCTTTCGGTCTACGAGGGTACGTAGACTCACTCTCCCCTCTCGTTGCTATGCATCTGGTAGATAGATCTTGCGTGATCGTAGGAAAATTTTAAAATACTACGTTCCCCAACAACAAGTTGGTATCAGAGCCAACCCTCGTGGTTACACGGATGTTTGCAGATAGGTGCTCGGTCATGTTATTCATGACGTTTGTGACCCGTCGTGGCACACGACATGGCACATGTATCGGACTGGATGCACACACGTTTGTGCCAAGAGGGAACGTTTATGTGGCCAGACGAGAACGTCGGTTCCTCTGAGTGCAGGTGTATGTGATAGCCTGGCTTATTAGGGATGATAGACTACTCATATAAATAAGGAATTCCTTCTTTTTCGGGAGCCTATTCGGACAGAACTCCAAAGTTAAGCGTGCTCAGCTTGGAATAGTGTCAGGATGGGTGACTGACCGGGAAGTTGGTCCCGGGTGCGGTGAGGACAAAGTGCGCAGAAAAGACTAGTATTGATCTATGGGGCTAGTCTAGATCCCGTCAGGAGTAACGACCACCGTCGGGTGTGTCCGGGGCGTTACACTAGGTATAGTGATGCCGACGATCGTATCTCGGGCAAGTAACATACTGATGACAAAGGGAACAACGTATGTTGTTATGCGGTTTGACCGATAAAGATCTTCGTAGGATATGTAGGAGCCAATATGAGCATCCAGGTTCCGCTATTGGTTATTGACCAGAGATGAGTTTCGGTCATGTCTACATAGTTCTTGAACCCGTAGGGTCCGCACGCTTAACATTCAATGACGATCGATATTATGAGTTTATGAGTTTTTATGTACCGAAGGTAGTTCAGAGTCCCGGATGAGATCACAAAAATGACGAGGAGTCTCGGAATGTCCTAGACATAAAGATTAATATATTGGACGACTATATTCGGACACCAGAAGTGTTCCGGGTGTTATCAGATAAAACCGGAATGCCGGAGGGGGTTACCGGAACCCCCCCCCCCCCCAAGGGAGTATGGGCCATAGTGGGCCAATGAGGGAAACAGAGAGGCAACCCATAGGGCTGGCCGTGCCCCCCTAGGGATCCTAGTTGGACTAGGAGAGGGGGGGAGGCACCCCTCTCCTTCCTTCTCCTCTCCCCCTACCTTTCCTACTCCTAGTAGGAATAGGAAAGGGGATTCCTTTTCCTAATAGGAGTAGGAATCCTACTCCTATGGCGCGCCCCTTGGGCCGGGCGCACCTTCCCCTTGTTCCTTTATATACGGGGGCAGGGGGCACCCAAAGACACACAAGCAACATCATTTTAGCCGTGTGCGGTGCCCCCCTTCATAGAAACACACCTCATTCATACCGTTGCAGTGCTTAGGCAAAGCCCTACGTCGGTAGCTTCATCATCTCCGTCACAACGCCGTCGTGCTGACGAAACTCTCCTGTGAAGATCAACTGGATCAAGAGCTCATGGGACGCCACGAGCTAAACATGTGCTTGATACGTCCAAAACGTATCTATAATTTCTGCTTGCTCCATGCCTTTTTTGTGTGATATTTCTATGATATTTATGCACTTCCATACACTTTTGATCATATTTGGACTAACCTACTAATGGTTGCAAAAGTGCACAATGTTCTTGTTTTACACTTTATTGTGTAGGAATTACTTGGAAATTGACAAAAACGCAAAAGGAGTCGTATTGGAGTAGGACTCTGACTTTCCTGAAATCTGTCTGAGAACGTTTTTTAAAGATGGTAACGTTCCGTCCGGAAGACGACGTCAAACGGAAAATGTCTAGTTGCGAAAGTTGTGGGGAATTTCGAGGCGATGCTTCTGGATATAAAATTCGTCCAAATCGGAGCTCGGACGGCCGAGTAAAGCCCGTTTTACTGACGCCCAAAATCTGATGACGGGAATCCGAGAGTCTATATAAAGAGAGGAAACCTAGGTCACCAAGGGCCACGAATTTTCCTCCTCCCGAGCCACTGTCTTGGAGGGGAGGACCAGCACCATTGCAGCACCATCCACAAGGAAGAAGGGGGGCCAAGGAGCCGCTGCCCCCTAGGGCCGCCGCCGCCCCCTAGGGCCGCCGCCGCCCCCTAGGGCCGCCGCCGCCGCCGCGCCCCCAAGGGCCGCCGCCGCCGCCTCCGAGGCTGCCGCCGGCCATCTCCTCCTCGCGGGGCTGCACCTCTCCATCAACACCATCATCAACCTCCTCCTCACCATGTCCATGTGTGAGTAGTCTTCTCCGGGGCCGAGGGCTCATACGTGTAGCTATGTGGTTATCTCTCTCTCCCATGATGTGATCTTCGTTGTGATCATGGGCTATGTTAATCTAGGGTGATCCCATGATATTTCCCCTTCCTCTATGTATTGGATTGATGTACTCACTTGTCTTTATCTAGTATAACCCCTGAGACCAAGGTGACAGCGGTCTATTGGACATGGATTAGAAAAATATTTTCATGAGTGATTTCCTCTCTTGTGTGTTGATTGAAGATTGAGAGTCTCTTGGTGCTTGTCTTTGACTATCCTTTAGATATGTTGTGGTGATTGTGGGACTCTCTTTGGATGGCCGCGGTGACATTGGGAAATCCTTAGATTGAGAACTACGAACTTTGAGGTGTGCTTTTGTAGCCCTACATAATTCTCGTCCTCTCTTGACCACAAAGGAATGACCTCCGGGTGCGTCTCCATTGCATGTTTTATGGGAAATATCATGTGATTCGATTATGTTAATGTTGTTGGGAGTTGCCACTAGTGAAAGTATGATCCCTAGGCCTTGTTTCCACCATTGCAATACCATTTGTGCTCACGTTTACCACTTGTTTGCTTGCTGCACTTTTTATTACAGATTTATATTACTTTGTTTTTCCATCCATATCACTTGCCATTTAACATCTCTTCGCCGAACTAGTGCACCTATACATCTAACAAGTGTATTAGGTGTGTTGGGGACACAAGAGACTTCTTGTATCTTAGTTGCAGGGTTGCTTGAGAGAGACCATCTTCAACCTCTACTTCCCTGAGTTCGATAAACCTTAGGTCATCCACTTGAGGGAAATTGTTGCTGTCCTACAAACCTCTGCGCTTGGAGGCCCAACATAGTCTACAAGTGTAGAAGCGTGTGTAGACATCAGCCGGCACCCTGCCGGGACGGGGAAGTGCCCCCGGATTCATCTCCATCGACGTTGCTTCCTCCCTCCATGATGCGGGAGTAGTTCCTCCTCGGGGCTGAGGTTTCTACCAGTAGCTATGTGGTTATCTCTCTCTCCCATGATGTGATCTTCGTTGTGATCATAGGCTATGTTAATCTAGGGTGATCCCATGATGTTTCCCCTTCCTCTATGTATTGGATTGATGTACTCACTTGTCTTTATCTAGTATAATCCCCGAGACCAAGGTGACAGCGGTCTATTGGACATGGATTAGAAAAATATTTTCATGAGTGATTTCCTCTCTTGTGTGTTGATTGAAGATTGAGAGTCTCTTGGTGCTTGTCTTTGACTATCCTTTAGATATGTTGTGGTGATTGTGGGACTCTTTTTGGATGGCCGCGGTGACATTGGGAAATCCTTAGATTGAGAACTACGAACTTTGAGGTGTGCTTTTGTAGCCCTACATAATTCTCGTCCTCTCTTGACCACGAAGGAATGACCTCCGGGTGCGTCTCCATTGCATGTTTTATGGGAAATATCATGTGATTCAATTATGTTAATGTTGTTGGGAGTTGCCACTAGTGAAAGTATGATCCCTAGGCCTTGTTTCCACCATTGCAATACCATTTGTGCTCACGTTTACCACTTGTTTGCTTGCTGCACTTTTTATTACAGATTTATATTACTTTGTTTTGCCATCCATATCACTTGCCATTTAACATCTCTTCGCCGAACTAGTGCACCTATACATCTGACAAGTGTATTAGGTGTGTTGGGGACACAAGAGACTTCTTGTATCTTAGTTGCAGGGTTGCTTGAGAGAGACCATCTTCAACCTCTACTTCCCTGAGTTCGATAAACCTTAGGTCATCCACTTGAGGGAAATTGCTGCTGTCCTACAAACCTCTGCGCTTGGAGGCCCAACATAGTCTACAAGAGTAGAAGCGTGTGTAGACATCAAGCTATTTCTGGCGCCGTTGCCGGGGAAGTGAGTGCTTGAAGGTATATCTTTAGATCTTGCAATTAAATCTTTTTGTTTCTTGTTATTATTTTCACTAGTTTTGCTTAATGGAAAACAACAAAAATATGAGAGAGCTTTATAAGCTCTACCTTGAACTTGGACATGATGTGTTCGAAGAGAAAATTAAAAAACCTTTGGAACTTTATTTGCATAACAATCATGATGGTGGTGATGTTATTAGTATGTTTTTATTTAATATCAATATTGCTAATGACATGGAAAGCTCTAAGCTTGGGGATGACACGTTTGATGAACATGATATTTTTAGTCCCCCAACTTATGAGGAGAAAATTTACTTTGATGATACTATGCCTCCTATATATGATGATTACAATGATGAATATGATATTTTTAGTCCACCTACTATTGAGGATAAAATTTATTATGATTATGATATGCCTCCTAAATACGATGGTTACAATGATGGTTATGATAGTCTTACTCTCACTATTCCTAATAAGAAAGATTTTGCTTATATGAAGAGTAATGACACTTTTATGCTTTTGGATCATGGAAATAATGCCTTATGTGATAGTTATATTGTTGAGTTCATCCATGATGCCACTGAAATTTATAATGAGAGAGGGAGACATGGTTCTAAATATCTTAATAATAAGAAGTTTCCTCTTTTTATGGTGAATATTTTGAAGTTATGCTTGTTTTGCCTTCCTATGCTTATTGCTTTGTGCTTCAATGAATTATTCTATTGCAATATTCCTATGCATAGGAAGCATGTTAGGCTTAAATGTGTTTGGTATTTGCTTCTTGATTCTCTCTTTTGTTCTTCAACTCTTATTCCTACGAGAGCATCATTAAAGTCTTATGCCTAGCTTAAAGACATAAAAGAAAGCGCTTTTGGGAGGCAGCCCACAAGGAATAAAATTTTATTTTTCTTTAGTTGTGTCTTGATGTTGTTACTACAGTAGCATCATCATTGTATCTTTACTTTTCACTTTGTGCCAAGTGTAGCCTCTGATTGCAAGAAAGTTCAAAAGTTGTGACGTGCTGTCCAGGAAATAGATTCTGTCCTTGGACAGAAAAATTCGTATAAAATCACCAGATCATCTTTTTGGTCTGAATTGTTTCGACAGCGTGCTCTATACAATTGGCTTTCGGGCGTCTGTTCTGAGTTTTTTGATTTGAGTTGCAGAAGTGCCCCGAAAAAATCATTTACTACCTGCTGGTCTGTTTTTCACAGATTCTGTCCTGTTTTGCCTTTTCTTCGTTTTGCAAACCTTGAGCTTGCTTTTTCTTTGCAAAAACCTTTTGGCAATCTTGAGAAAAAGTAGACCTTCAAGAATATCCTTATTTCCAGCAAGGAACAGTTATTTTATTATGGGTACTAACCTCGCTATTCAGATTATGATGAGTTATGTATGAAGGGAGTTTTCAAGTGTGCGAGGAAAGATGATAAAAAGATTCAGGAGTGTCAAACGCTCAAGCTTGGGGATGCCCCCATGCAACCCCAAGAAATATTCAAGAAGACTCAAGCGTCTAAGCTTGGGGATGCCCCCGTGCATCCCCTTCTCCATCAACAATTATCAGTTCGTCTTTCGTTCCACTATATTTTTATCACTTCATGTGTTATGTGCTATGCTTGGAGCGTCTTGCTTTAGTTTCCTTTTTAGTTTTCTTTAGCTTTGCTTGTTGTTCATAACGAGTTGGAACTCAGCTTTCTTTGTGTGGGAGAGAAACACGCTCCACTTCAACCTAGAACACAACATAGAATTTTCATGTCTATCTTTGCTGTGTATGTTCTTGGTCTTTCAATAGCTACTATCATGCTTAGCTCTTAGTTTCCATGCTTATCTTTTTAAAGAGCTTTTGTTTAGTTGGTTGCTTGAACTCTCTTTAGTTATCATGCTTATCTTATTAAGAGAGTTTGCTTCTGTTGCATTGGTTGATATGTCTATGATAAAAATGCTACGTGCATAATGGTGCTTAGTAGTTCATGTTTTCTTATGGTTAGTCTCAAATAGCTGGGGGGTTCCCAATGTGTTATTGGAGTACCAACATGATTTGTTTGCCTATGATGTGGTATGGTTTAGTAATATCTTCCTTCAAGAATTTATTTTGATTGACTTGGCGTATGCTCACGCATATTTAAGACTGTAAAGAAAGTCTGTCAAGCCTTGATGATCTTTAATTTCTGAGTAGCGATATAATTTCCATGCCTGATTCAATGTTGCTTTGTCGCTCTGCATGATTATGACCGTCATTGCTCTCTTAGTTGGTCGCTCCCAGTCTTTTGCTAACCTTCGCCTGTACTAAGCAGACTGACTGCTTGTGCATCCAAAATCTTTTAAACCAGTTATGCCATATGAGTCCACCATACCTTCCTATACATGGTATTTACCTGCCATTCCTAACGAAGACTTTCATGTACCATCTCGAAATTATTCAAAAAAGCATTTCTGTTTTGTGCCTCTGTTTTAGTTCATGAGGAAGTAGTAGTTAATTCATGATCTTTTTAAGTTGGACAAGCTTCACCCCGGGATTGCATGTCTAATGTGCAAACCCATAATACGAGAAGGAACTGGCATAGAGTGCGCCCGGCTCATTAAAAAAATAATACAACAAACAAACCCTCCTTCACGCTTTGTTCATGAGAAGTCAGAAAACTTTGGTAGTGATAAACAAAGGAGATTAAGAGGATGTGATCATCCTCATTCGGGAGCCG
Organism: Secale cereale; assembly: GCA_902687465.1. NCBI lineage: Eukaryota > Viridiplantae > Streptophyta > Magnoliopsida > Poales > Poaceae > Secale > Secale cereale. The sequence goes on along the minus strand of LR738714.1, from coordinate 356,264,163 downwards.
TTCCTCGAAACTTGTCCAGCTCAAGAAGTAATTGAGTTATCTGCTAGCATTCGTTGACGAAACATGCATATCCAAAAAAATTATTTTTTACTTCTGTTTTTAAAACCAAGAGCTCTGGTACATGTTTAGTTTTTGTTTCCGACCACGGGTTTTCAACCTTGCCAACAAAAGCCACGGTTCGAGAGTCTCCACCTTCTTTAAAGCACCAACTATTGAGAGCATGATTGTCATTCTGAGTGTAATGTGCATTGTCCCAAAGTACCATTGTCTTTTGCATGATTATGATATCGTTTATTCTGAAATCATTGTATCTAGTCGTCACTTAAACTTTGGAGGTGCCCCTGCATTTATGTTTTGCTTCACTAAAGGGGGCAAGCGAGATATCACTTTGTCATGTTTGCACACCATGCTCACTACAAATCTATTGAGTGTTTCAGTATCATATTGTAAAACTTTCAGTTCTTTGTGATATTCTCATGAGGAAACTTAATTACTACAGATTCATTATCTCAGTAAGCATTTGTCATGTGACTGTGAAAAGTTCTTATATGGTTAATAGCATTACACCACAGAAATTATGCTTGTTATCATTTACCTACTCGAGGACGAGCAGGAATTAAGTTTGGGGATGTTGATACATCCAAAACGTATCTATAATTTCTGCTTGCTCCATGCCTTTTTTGTGTGATATTGCTATGATATTTATGCACTTCCATACACTTTTGATCATATTTGGACTAACCTACTAATGGTTGCAAAAGTGCACAATGTTCTTGTTTTACACTTTATTGTGTAGGAATTACTTGGAAATTGACAAAAACGCAAAAGGAGTCGTATTGGAGTAGGACTGTGACTTTCCTGAAATCTGTCTCAGAACGTTTTTTAAAGATGGTCACGTTCCGCCCCGAAGACGACGTCAAACGGAAAAAGTATAGTTGCGAAAGTTGTGGGTAATTTCGAGGCGATGCTTCTGCATATAAAATTCGTCCAAATCGGAGTCCGGACGGCCGAGTAAAGCCCGTTTTACTGAGGCCCAAAATCTGATGACGGGAATCCAAGAGTCTATATAAAGAGAGGAAACCTAGGTCATCATGGGCCACTAATTTTCCTCCTCCCGAGCCGCCGTCTTGGAGGGGAGGACCAGCACCATTGCAGCACCATCCACAAGGAAGAAGGGGGGCCAAGGAGCCGCTGCCCTCTAGGGCCGCCGCCGCCCCGAGGGCCGCCACCGCCGCCGCGCCCCCAAAGGCCGCCGCCGCCGCCTCCGTGGCTGCCGCCGGCCATCTCCTCCTCGTGGGGCTGCACCTCTCCATCAACAACATCATCAACCTCCTCCTCACCATGTCCATGTGTGAGTAGTCTTCTCCGGAGCCGAGGGCTCGTACGTGTAGCTATGTGGTTATCTCTCTCTCCCATAATGTGATCTTCGTTGTGATCATAGGCTATGTTAATCTAGGGTGATCCCATGATATTTCCCCTTCCTCTATGTATTGGATTGATGTACTCACTTGTCTTTATCTAGTATAATCCCCGAGACCAAGGTGACAGCGGTCTATTGGACATGGATTAGAAAAATATTTTCATGAGTGATTTCCTCTCTTGTGTGTTGATTGAAGATTGAGAGTCTCTTGGTGCTTGTCTTTGACTATCCTTTAGATATGTTGTGGTGATTGTGGGACTCTCTTTGGATGGCCGCGGTGACATTGGGAAATCCTTAGATTGAGAACTACGAACTTTGAGGTGTGCTTTTGTAGCCCTACATAATTCTCGTCCTCTCTTGACCACGAAGGAATGACCTCCGGGTGCGTCTCCATTGCATGTTTTATGGGAAATATCATGTGATTCGATTATGTTAATGTTGTTGGGAGTTGCCTCTAGTGAAAGTATGATCCCTAGGCCTTGTTTCCACCATTGCAATACCATTTGTGCTCACGTTTACCACTTGTTTGCTTGCTGTACTTTTTATTACAGATTTATATTACTTTCTTTTGCCATCCATATCACTTGCCATTTAACATCTCTTCGCCAAACTAGTGCACCTATACATCTAAAAAGTGTATTAGGTGTGTTGGGGACACAAGAGACTTCTTGTATCTTAGTTGCAGGGTTGCTTGAGAGAGACCATCTTCAACCTCTACTTCCCTGAGTTCGATAAACCTTAGGTCATCCACTTGAGGTAAATTGCTGCTGTCCTACAAACCTCTGCGCTTGGAGGCCCAACATAGTCTACAAGTGTAGAAGCGTGTGTAGACATCAGCCGGCACCCTGCCGGGACGGGGAAGTTCCCCCGGATTCATCTCCATCGACGTTGCTTCCTCCCTCCATGATGCGGGAGTAGTTCCTCCTCGGGGCTGAGGTTTCTACCAGTAGCTATGTGGTTATCTCTCTCTCCCATGATGTGATCTTCGTTGTGATCATAGGCTATGTTAATCTAGGGTGATCCCATGATGTTTCCCCTTCCTCTATGTATTGGATTGATGTACTCACTTGTCTTTATCTAGTATAATCCCCGAGACCAAGGTGACAGCGGTCTATTGGACATGGATTAGAAAAATATTTTCATGAGTGATTTCCTCTCTTGTGTGTTGATTGAAGATTGAGAGTCTCTTGGTGCTTGTCTTTGACTATCCTTTAGATATGTTGTGGTGACTGTGGGACTCTCTTTGGATGGCCGCGGTGACATTGGGAAATCCTTAGATTGAGAACTACGAACTTTGAGGTGTGCTTTTGTAGCCCTACATAATTCTCGTCCTCTCTTGACCACGAAGGAATGACCTCCGGATGCGTCTCCATTGCATGTTTTATGGGAAATATCATGTGATTCGATTATGTTAATGTTGTTGGGAGTTGCCACTAGTGAAAGTATGATCCCTAGGCCTTGTTTCCACCATTGCAATACCATTTGTGCTCACGTTTACCACTTGTTTGCTTGCTGCACTTTTTATTACAGATTTATATTACTTTGTTTTGCCATCCATATCACTTGCCATTTAACATCTCTTCGCCGAACTAGTGCACCTATACATCTGACAAGTGTATTAGGTGTGTTGGGGACACAAGAAACTTCTTGTATCTTAGTTGCAGGGTTGCTTGAGAGAGACCATCTTCAACCTCTACTTCCCTGAGTTCGATAAACCTTAGGTCATCCACTTGAGGGAAATTGCTGCTGTCCTACAAACCTCTGCGCTTGGAGGCCCAACATAGTCTACAAGAGTAGAAGCGTGTGTAGACATCAGTGCTGAACGCGGAGGTGCCGTACGTTCGGTGCTTGGATCGGTTGAATCGCGAAGACGTTCGACTACATCAACCGCGTCACTAGACGCTTCCGCCTTCGGTCTACGAGGGTACGTAGACACACTCTCCCCTCTCATTGCTATGCATCTAGTAGATCTTGCATGATCGTAGGATTTCTTTTGAAATACTAAGTTCCCCAATAGTGGTATTAGAGCCAGGTCTATGCGTAGATGATATGCATGAGTAGAACACAATGAGTTGTGGGCTATAATAGTCATACTGCTTACCAACATGTCATACTTTGATTCGGCGGTATTGTGAGATGAATCGACCCGGACCGACATTACGCGTACGCTTACGCGAGACTGGTTTCACTGTTACGAGCACTCATTGCATAAAGGTGACCGGCGGGTGTCTGTCTCTCTCACTTTAGCTGAATCGAGTGTGACTACGTCCGGTCCTCGTGAAGGTTAAAACAGCACATACTTGACGAAAAATCGTTGTGATTTTTGTATGCGTAGGTAAGAACGGTTCTTGCTAAGCCCGTAGCAGCCACGTAAAACTTGCAACAACGAAGTAGAGGACGTCTAACTTGTTTTTGAAGGGCATGTTGTGATGTGATATGGTCAAGACATGATGAGTTATACGTTATTGTATGAGATGATCATGTTTTGCAAAGTTACCGGCAACCGGCAGGAGCCGTATATATGGTTGTCTCTTTATTGTATGAATTGCGAAGGCCATGTAGTTGCTTTACTTTATCACTATGAGTTAGCGATAGTAGTAGAAGCAATAGTTGCGAGACGACCACGACGCTATGATGAAGATCATGGTGTCAAGCCTGTGACGATGGAGATCATGACGATGCTTTGGAGATGGAGATCAAAAGCACAACATGATGATGGCCATATCATGTCACATATTTTGATTGCATGTGATTTTTATCTTATTATGCTTCTTATTTTGCTTAGTACGGCGGTAACATTATAAGATGATCCCTTACAAAATTTCAAGGTACAAGTGTTCTCCCTGAGTATGCACCATTGCAAAAGTTCGTCGTGCCGAGACACCACGTGATGATCGGGTGTGATAAGCTCTACGTTCACATACAACGGGTGCAAGACAGTTTTGCACACGCAGAGTACTCGGGTTATACTTGACGAGCCTAGCATGTACATACATGGCCTCGAAACACTGGAGACCGAAAGGTCGAGCGTGAATCATATAGTAGATATGATCAACATAAGATGTTCACCATTGGAAACTACTCCATCTCACATGATGATCAGACATGGTTTAGTTGATTTGGATCACGTGATCATTTAGATGACCAAATGGATGTCTATCTAAGTGGGAGTTCTTTAGTAATATGATTAATTGAACTTTAATTTATCATGAACTTAGTCCTGATAGTTTTTGCATATCTATGTTGTTGTAGATCAATGGCCCATGCTACCATTCCCTTGAATTTTAATGCATTCCTAGAGAAAGCTAAGTTGAAAGATGATGGTAGCAATTACACGGACTGGGTCCGTAACATGAGGATTATCCTCATTGCTGCACAGAAGAATTATGTCCTTGAAGCACCGCTAGGTGACAAGCCCCCTCCCGCTAATGTAGACGCTTTGAACGTCTGGCGGACGCGGTCTGATGACTAACGATAGTTCAGTGTGCCATGCTTTACGGCTTAGAACCGGGACTTCAACGACATTTTGAATGTCATGGAGCATATGAGATATTCCAGGAGTTGAAGTTAATATTTCAAGCAAATGTCCGGATTGAGAAATATGAGATTTCCAATAAGTTCTATAGCTGCAAGATGGAGGAGAATAGTTCTATCAGTGAACACTTGCTCAGAATGTTTGGGTACTACAATCATATGACTCAACTTGGTTGCAAAGTTGACGAAGATAGTGTTATTGATAGAGTTCTTAAATCACCGACACCAAGCTATAAAGTCTTCGTGATAAACTATAACATGCAAGGGATGCAGAAGACAATTCCCGAGCTCTTCGCTATGCTCAAAGCTGCGGAGGTAGAAATCAAAAAGGAGCATCAAGTGTTGATGGTTAACAAGACCACTAGTTTCAAGAAAAAGGGCAAGGGAAAGAAGGGGAACTTCAAGAAGAATAGCAAGTCAGTTGCTACTCCCACGAAAAAACCCAAGTCTGGAGCCAAGCCTGAAACTAAGTGCTTCTACTACAAAGGGACTGGCCACTGGAAGCGGAACTGCCCCAAGTATTTGGCGGATAAAAAGGATGGCAAAGTGAACAAAGGTATATGTGATATACATGTTACTGATGTGTACCTTACTAATGCTCGTAGTAGCACCTGGGTATTTGATACTGGTTCGGTTGCTAATATTTGTAACTCGAAACAGGGGCTACGGATTAAACGAAGATTAGCTAAGGATGAGGTGACGATGCACGTGGGAAATGGTTCCAAAGTCGATGTGATTGTCGTCGGCACGCTACCTCTACATCTATCTTCGGGATTAGTTTTAGACCTGAATAATTGTTATTTGGTGCCAACATTAAGCATGAACATTATATCTGGATCTTGTTTATTGTGAGACGGTTAGTCATTTAAATATGAGAATAATGGTTGTTCCATTTATATGAGTAATATCTTTTATGGTCAATCACCCTTGAAGAGTGGTCTATTCTTGTTAGATCTCGATCGTAGTGACACAAATATTCATAATATTGAAGCCAAAAGATGCAAGGTTAATAATGATAGAGCAACTTATTTGTGGCACTGCCGTTTAGGTCATACTGGTGTAAAGCGCATGAAGAAACTCCATAGTGATGGACTTTTGGAATCACTTGATTATGAATCACTTGGTGCTTGCAAACCATGCCTCATGGGCAAGATGACTAAAACTCCGTTCTCCGGAACAATGGAGCAAGCAACAGATTTGTTGGAAATCATACATACTGATGTATGTGGACCGATGAGTGTTGAGGCTCGCGGCGGGTATCGTTATTTTCTGACCTTCACTGATGATTTGAGCAGATATGGGTATATCTACTTGATGAAGCACAAGTCTGAAACATTTGAAAAGTTCAAAGAATTTCAGAATGAAGTAGAGAATCATCGTAACAAGAAAATAAAGTTTGTACGATCTGATCGTGGAGGTGAATATTTGAGTTACGAGTTTGGTCTTCATTTGAAACAATGTAGAATAGTTTCACAACTCACACCACCCGGAACACCACAGCGTAATGGTGTGTCCGAACGTCGTAACCGTACTTTATTAGATATGGAGCGACCTATGATGTCTCTTACCGATTTACCACTATCGTTTTGGGGTTATGCTTTAGAGACAGCTGCATTCACGTTAAATAGGGCACCATCTAAATCCGTTGAGACGACACCTTATGAACCGTGGTTTGGCAAGAAACCAAAGTTGTCGTTTCTGAAAGTTTGGGGCTGCGATGCTTATGTGAAAAAGCTTCAACCTGATATGCTCGAACCCAAGTCGGAGAAATGTGTCTTCATAGGATACCCAAAGGAGACTGTTTAGTACACCTTCTATCACAGATCCCAAGGCAAGATATTCGTTGCTAAGAATGGATCCTTTCTAGAGAAGGAATTTCTCTCAAAAGAAGTGAGTGGGAGGAAAGTAGAACTTGATGAGGTAATAGTACCTTCTCCCGAATTGGAAAGTAGTACACCACATAAACTAGTTCAAGTGATTCCTATACCAATTAGTGAGGAAGCTAATGATGATGATCATGAAACTTCGGATCAAGTTACTACTGAACTTCGTAGATCAACCAGAGTACGTCCCGCGCCAGAGTGGTTCGGCAACCCGGTTCTGGAAGTCATGTTACTAGACCATGATGAACCTACGAACTATGAGGATGCGATGATGAGCCCAGATTCCGCAAAATGGCTTGAGCTATGAAATCTGAGATGGGATCCATGTATGAGAACAAAGTATGGACTTTGGTTGACTTGCCCGATGATTGGCAAGCCATTGAAAATAAATGGATCTTCAAGAGGAAGACCGACGCCGATGGTAATGTTACTGCCTACAAAACTCGACTTGTTGCGAAAGGTTTTTGACAAGTTCAAGGAGTTGACTACGATGAGACTTTCTCACCCGTGGCGATGCTTAAGTCTGTCCGAATCATGTTAGCAATTGCCGCATTTTATGATTATGAAATCTGGCAAATGGATGTCAAAACTGCATTCCTGAATTGATATCTCAAAGAGGAGTTGTATACGATGCAACCAGAAGGTTTTTTTTATCCTAAAGGTGCTAACAAAGTATGCAAGCTCCAGCGATCCATCTATGGACTGGTGCAATCATCTCGGAGTTGGAATATACGCTTTGATGAGGGGATCAAAGCATATGGTTTTATACAGACTTTTGGAGAAGCCTGTATCTACAAGAAAGTGAGTGGGAGCTCTGTAAGATTTCTGATATTATATGTGGATGCCATATTGCTGATTGGAAATGATATAGAATTTCTGTATGGCATAAAAGGATACTTGAATAAGAATTTTTCAATGAAAGACCTCGGTGAAGCTGCTTATATATTAGGCATCAAGATCTATAGAGATAGATCAAGACGCTTAATTGGACTTTCACAAAGAACATACGTTGATAAAGTGTTGAAGAAGCTCCAAATGGATGAGTCAAAGAAAGGGTTCTTGCCTGTGTTACAAGGTGTGAAGTTGAGTAAGACTCAATGCCCGACCACTGCAGAAGATAGGGCGAAAATGAAAGTCATTCCCTCTGCCTCAGCCATAGGATCTATCATGTATGCAGTGCCGTGTACCAGACCGGATGTGTGCCTTGCTATAAGTTTAGCAGGGAGGTACCAAAGTAATCCAGGAGTGGATCACTCGAGAGAGGTCAAGAACATCCTGAAGTACCTGAAAAGGACAAAGGATATGTTTCTCGTTTATGGAGGTGACAAAGAGCTCGTTGTAAATGGTTACGTCGATTCAAGCTTTAACACTGATTCAGATGAGTGTAAGTCACAAACCGGATATGTATTTTTATTGAACGGTGGAGCTATCGGTTGGTGCAGTTCCAAGGAGAGCGTCGTGGCGGGATCTACGTGTGAAGCGGAGTACATAGCTGCTTCGAAAGCAGCAAATGAAGGAGTCTGGATGAAGGATTTCATATCCGATCTAGGTGTAATACCTAGTGCATCAGGACCAATGAAAATCTTTTTGTGACAACACCTGAGCAATAACCTTGGCGAAGGAATCCAGGTTTCACAAGACAACAAAGCACATCAAGAGACGCTTCAATTCCATCCGCGATCAAGTCAAGGAGGGAGACATAGAAATTTTGCAAGATACATACAGATCTAAATGTCACAGACCCGTTGACCAGGCCTCTTCCACGGGCAAAACATGATCAGTACCAAGACTCGATGGGTGTTAGAATCATTACTATGTAATCTAGATTATTGACTCTAGTTCAAGTGGGAGACTGAAGGAAATATGCCCTAGAGGCAATAATAAAGTTGTTATTTGTATTTACTTATATCATGATAAATGTCTTTTATTCATGCTAGAATTGTATTAACCGGAAACTTGGTACATGTGTGAATACATAGACAAAACAGAGTGTCCCTAGTATGCCTCTACTAGACTAGCTCATTGATCAAAGATGGTTATGTTTCCTAGCCATAGACATGAGTTATCATTTGATCAATGGGATCACATCATTAGGATAATGATGTGATGGACAAGACCCATCCATTAGCTTAGCAACTTGATCGTTTAGTTTTACTTCTATTGCTTTCTTCATGACTTATACATGTTCCTATGACTATGAGATTATGCAACTCCCGAATACCGGAGGAACACCTTGTGTGCTATCAAACGTCACAACATAACTGGGTGATTATAAATATGCTCTACAGGTGTCTCCGAAGGTGTTCGTGGTGTTGGCATAGATCAAGAATATGATTTGTCACTCCGAGTGTTGGAGAGGTATCTCTGGGCCCTCTCGGTAATACACTTCATAATAAGCCTTGCAAGCAAATGACCAATGAGTTAGTCACGAGATGATGTATTACGGAACGAGTAAAGAGACTTGCCGGTAATGAGATTAACTAGGTATAGTGATACCGACGATCGTATCTCGGGCAAGTAACTTACCGATGACAAAGGTAACAACGTATGTTGTTATGCGGTTTGACCGATAAAGATCTTTGTAGAATATGTAGGAGCCAACATGAGCATCCAGATTCCGCTATTGGTTATTGACCGGAGATGAGTCTCGATCATGTCTACATAGTTCTCGAACCCGTAGGGTCCGCACACTTAACGTTCGATGACGATCAGTATTATGAGTTTCCGAGTTTTGATGCACCGAAGGTAGTTCGGAGTCCCGGATGAGATCACGGACATGACGAGGAGTCTCGGAATGTCTGAGACATAAAGATTAATATATTGTACGACTATATTCGGACACCGCGGAAGTGTTCCGGGTGTTATCGGATAAAACCGAAGTGCCGGAGGGGGTTACCGGAACCTCCTCGAGGGAGTATGGGCCATAGTGGGCCAATGAGGGAAAGAGAGAGGCAGCCCATAGGGCTGGCCGCGCCCCCTAGGGATCCTAGTTGGACTAGGAGAGGGGGGAGGTGCCCCTCTCCTTCCTTCTCCTCTCCCCTTCATTTCCTACTCCTAGTAGGAATAGGAAAGGGGATTCCAATTCCTACTAGGAGTAGGAATCCTACTCCTATGGCGCGCCCCTTGGGCCGGCCGCACCTTCCCCTTGCTCCTTTATATACGGGGGCAGGCGGCACCCAAAGACACACAAGCAACATCGTTTTAGCCGTGTGCGGTGCCCCCTCCACAGAAACACACCCCGGTCATACCGTTGCAGTGCTTAGGCGAAGCCCTGCGCCGGTAGCTTCATCATCTTTGTCACCATGCTGTCATGCTGACGAAACTCTCCCATGAAGCTCAACTGGATCAAGCGCTCGTGGGACGTCATCGAGCTAAACGTGTGCTGAACGCGGAGGTGTCGTATGTTCTGTGCTTGGATCGGTTGAATCGCGAAGACGTTTGACTACATCAACCACGTCACTAGACGCTTCCGCTGTCGGTCTACGAGGGTACGTAGACACACTATCCCCTCTCGTTGCTATGCATCTAGTAGATAGATCTTGCATGATCGTAGGATTTTTTTTTTGAAATACTACGTTCCCCAACGGGTAGAACTTGATTCCCCTGGCTCATTTTTTGTACATCTTATTGACAATGACCATTATCAGGATGAAACGGGCGCCAGCCGTGCAGATGACACAGAGGTAATTATTGTTTCCTCCAGCTCAGAACCTCTGCCAACACAGAAAACCCGACAAGCAAGCCGGAAAGTAAGATTTTCTCACCCTTTAGCTCACTTGGACCCAAACTTTCTTTTGAAGAAGCAGCAGCATGAAGCTCGCCATACAACCCGGAACAGTGGTGGTGGAGTTTTATCCTCCGGTTTACCGAACACCCCAGCACCTCGCAAACGTCGACCGGAGGTCTCAAAAATTTCTAACTTAGAATATCCCAAGGCGGGTCTTGTTCGTCAACCTCTTAACCCGTCTGATTCAAATTGTCAGGGAACATTTCACTCTTCCTCTGGTGACTCTACGGGAACTCAAATCCCAGCTTTCAAGACCATGCCTGGGTAAGGGTATATTTAATCATTCAAAACTTCTTGCCTGTTTCATATGCTGACATCGGCGCATTTCTTATTATAAGTGGTCAAGCCAAACCCAGCAAAAAAGGGAAAACCGAGTAAACCGGCCGACGGTTCCAACCCGCCTGAGCCGGAAAAACAACGACCAGAATTCTCTCATCCAACTGCAAAAGCTACCATTGACAATCCACTATCTGAAGACCATGAAGTCCCTATAGACTCTATGAATGTTGAGTCAGCCATTTCTAAGCCGCCAAGCCCGGCTAAACCCGCTGAAGAAAAAACTGACGATGTCATCTTCACCGAGCTTGGTTATACAACACCGGGAAACTCCCCTGTTTTATCCAAGCATAGCGCCAAGGAAGAAATCAGTGCTGATGATAAAGGCAAGTGGAAGGAAGACTTAGAGAGCTACTCCCAGTTCAGTGTCCAAGACATCCACTATGGTTATTTGAACCGTCTATACACTAGCCGTGATTTTGAAGTCGGCTTAATCAATTTGATGAAGGAACGCTATGAGGTAATCCGATTACTATTATCTTTATAATGATATGTCTATCAGCTGCCAAGTCTATAGGGTAAGATAGGATTGAATATGTTGTAGACTTTCCAATTGCCATAAAGAAACTGAACATCATCATTAGTAGCCCCCAAGGGCCGGCTTTAATCATCAATTTAAGCCGGGGAGTTAAGTAGCAGAAATGAACTTTACATCCGTAGCCCCCAAGGGACGATTCAACTAGCATATTTAAACTGGGACTTGCCAATATTTATAAATCAACACTTCAATATGTAATCTTGATAACCGGATCATATCATTGCCCCAATTCATCAGATAAATTCTTCTTTGAAAAGAGCAATATGCATTAGCCCCCAAGTACCAAGAAAAATACTTGTATTGTGCTTGGGACTTCAATAAGTTCTTTAAGAGCAATAAACATTAGCCCCCAAGTGCCAAGGAGAATACTTGTATTGTGCTTGGGACTTCGAAAAGTTCTTTAAGAGCAACAAACATTAGCCCCCAAGTGCCAAGAGTATACTTGTATCGTGCTTGGGACTTCAAAAAGTAATCATGATCATAATACCTTCCATGTTTGTTTATGCCTCAGGCTGAATTGTCTGAGAAAAATGCACAGCTGAATGATCTGAAGGCCAACCTTAAAACTCAGCAATCTGAGACATCCAAGGCCAAGTCGGAACCGAAGACTGCTTTAGAAAACATTGAGCACCTTAAACAAAACTTCAACACTAACAAAGACAGCTGGGAGACCAAAAAAATGGCTCTACCACAGAGAGCGGAGGAGGCTGAAGCCGCACTTAAACCGGTGACTGATGAGTTGTCCGGTTTAAGACATCAAATCATTAATATGTCGTCATCCATCTTCGGTAAATAGGAAACATGTCTCCTTTGCATCTCAGTAATCATATTATAAACACCTACCGGCTTACCGATACTTTTTTCTGCCACATGTTCTCGGAGCGCCAAACTTGGCTCAGATATGTGCATCCGGCTGAAAGCTGTCTACACCCTTGTAGAACAGTTATACACTGGCACCCAACGTATCATTGCTGCTGCTATGCACAATAAATCCGCCCCCACTCTCATCAAAGATACACTGGAGAAACTCTCAGTGCTGCCCCAAAGGATTGACGATTTAAAGCGAGCCCCTGCCAGAGCCAGCATGCTAACTGCCTTAAGCTGGGCAAAGGCGTGGCAAGTAGATCTTGATCTTCAAGATTTGGCCAATGGATGGCCAAGTGTTAAAGAGGACGGATCTCCCTTCAGTGCTGAGGAATTTGCAGATATAGCAAGAGCAATGCATCCATTAGCAAGTAAGTTGGCTGAACAAACCAATCTATCCATATACCAGGCGGCTTATGATATTGAAAACGAGAAATTGAAGGCGCCGGTTCATCAGGAGCAAGATCTCATCCCGTTGATCCGTAAGCATACCTTCGCTCCTGTATTGATCCATCCAACCTTATTGATGATGAAGCTGTATTTAGAGCGTTAACCGGTATCAACTGAGCTATGCCTAACTTCCAGCTGATGGATAATCAAAGAGCTGAAGAGGAAGAAGAAGCGCAGGATGACCCGGAATCTTCAACCCGCCAACAGTCATGAGCCGTTGTATGAAGCATAATATTGTGCTGTTTTATGTCTCCAAAACACTTACCCTCTTTGGGCCATCGGATGCCCTGTAATAGGCTAGTTAAACTCTTGATCTGCCGTGCCATAATGCATGTTATATTTGCATAACACTGCTGATCTGCCAGTTGAAGATCAGCCACTTATGATATCATCAATTATGCAGATCAGATTTATCATTTTTCTTGCATATAAAGCAGATCACAAGTGCCCTGGCGGTTTACCCTAGGGCGGGTCACAATACCCCATATAAAAACCACTGGCGACTAAAATATTTCATAACCAGGACTGGTTTAATCATAACCTTATATAATCATAATCAAATATCATACCTGTGACATTTGCTCACACTACCGGCTTATCATACATGTGTAGTAAAGGCTACAACCCAAAGGTTGAGAGCACAACGCATTGTTCAATTGATTTACACTGCCGGCCTATGATGCCGTATGCATCAAGGGGTAATATCCCAAAACTTGAGCACATCGCTCTAAGCACAGTAAATCATCATACACTCGCGACTTATAGTCCAAAGCAAGGCTGGGTTGAAAAACACCGGATAGATTCAAATATGAACCATAAGGCAACGTAGGCCTCATCGGTTTTCAACCATGTCATAAGAAAGGAATCTCAAAAAATGCTCAAATCAAAAGTAAATCCAAAAAACAAGGCTTTCATACGCGGCTAGGCCTAAAACCCAAGTGCTTTTCATGGGCTTGCACAAGCCACTAGCTAATCCTTCAGTCTTGTAAGCCGGACCTCACATGATCAACCGCCATTTTAACCTTGACAAGTTCAGGGTCTTTAATAAGATTGACTGCTCAGGAGTTCGACGGGTCATTCCAGGATTACCTGGGCGGAGTGGCAGACATACAGGGTGGGATCAACTGAAATTCTTTGGTGTTATACACCTAGCGTTTCAAGCCAAGAAGGGGTTATTTAAAGCTATGTTCTGTGAACAGGGAGCCCCCAAGTGATATATTCTTGAGCTGTGCTCGCCGGGTACCTATGTTTGAGTTGTGATGTGCAACAGACTCTCTTTGGTCCCTTCAAACCAGGCGTCAAGCCTCCAAGTGGTCATATGAAGTGACAATAAAGACTCATTATTCTTAGAAATGAAATGACAGAGGCCTTGAATTGTCAGGGATTCTGGCTTTATTATATTCATCATAATATATACATTTTCAAAATGTGTACATCATAAGAGCCGGTGGCTCAGGTGTAGTAAGGCCAAAGATGAGCAATATTCCACGGCCAGCGGGTCTCCTCCTCCGACGTGCGTGAGTCCTTGTGGTCTTGAACATCGATAAGGTAGTAGGACCCGTTGTTCAGATTTTTGCCGACGACAAAGGGCCTTTCCCAAGGTGGGGATAACTTGTGCATATCAATTTGATTCTGGATAAGCCGGAGCACCAAATCTCCTTCTTGAAAGGTCCTGGTTTTAACCCAGTGGCTATGATAACAACGTAGATCTTGCTGGTAAATCGCCAAACGAGCCGCCACAAGGTCACGCTCCTCATCCAACAGGTCAATAGCATCCTGATGTTCCTTTTCATTATTAGCTTCAACATAAGCCACCACACGAGGCGAATCGTGACGGATATCACTCGGGAGAACCGCTTCTGCTTCATAAACCATGAAGAAAGGCATGTAACCCGTAGACCTGTTGGGGGTGGCATTGATGCTCCATAACACTGAGGGTAATTCCTCCACCCAACAACCCGACGTCCTCTGCAAAGGAACCATAAGCCGGGGCTTGATGCCTCTCAAGATTTCTTGATTGGCTCTCTCAGCTTGACCATTGGACCGGGGTGAGCCACTGATGATACATCAAGTCGAATATGCTCTCATTGACATAACTCTTTCATAGCACCCTTGGACAAATTAGTGCCATTATCAGTTATAATGCTGCAGGGAAAACCAAAATGGAAAATCACCATTTTGATGAATTTAACCGATGTTGCCGCGTCACACCTACTAACCGGTTCTGCTTCAACCCACTTTGTGAATTTGTCAACCGCCACCAAAATGTGGGTCTTTTTTATCCTTGGACCTTTTGAAAGGTCCAACCATATCAAGCCCCCAAACTGCAAATGACCAAGCAATTGGAATCATCCTCAATTCTTGAGCCGGCACGTGCGCTCGTCTTGAGAATTTCTGACAACCATCACATGTACTGACTAGATCCTCAGCATCAGCATGAGCCGTCAGCCAATAAAAACCATGACGAAAAGGCTTGGCCACGAGAGATTTAGATCCGGCATGATGACCACAATCTCCTTCAAGAATTTCTCGTAGGATCTCACAACCTTCTTTAGGAGAGACACAACGTTGAAACGCCCCTGTAACACTGCGATGATGTAACTCTCCATTGACAATAGCCATTGACTTAGACCGCCGGGTTATTTGCCTGGCCAAAGTTTCATCTTCAGGTAACTCACCCCGGGTCATATACGCCAAATATGGAATAGTCCAATCAGGAATAGGGTGAAGAGCTGCCGCCAGCTGTGCCTCCGGGTCAGGAATAGCAAGATCTTCCTCTGTAGGCAGTTTGACCAAAGGATTGTGTAAAATATCAAGGAAAATATTGGGTGGCATCGGCTTACACTGGGATCCCAACCGGCTCAACGCATCAGCCGCCTCGTTTTTCCTCCGATCAACATGCTCTTCTTGATAGCCCTTGAAGTGACCAACGATAGCATCAACCTCTTGGCGATAAGCCGCCATGAGTGGGTCCTTGGAATCCCAAGTGCTAGAGACTTGCTGAGCTACCAAATCCGAGTCGCCAAAACACCTCACCCGACTTACGTTCATCTCCTTAGCCATCCGAAGACCGTGGAGCAAGGCCTCATACTTAGTGCATTGTTAGTACAAGGGAACATCAGCCTTAAAACATAACAAAATTTATCACCTCGTGGGGAAGTCAAGATAACTCCAGCCCCTGAGCCTTCCTACTGCGTGGATCCATCGAAGTGAATAGTCCAATATGTGCTATCCGGCTTCTCCTCAGGCATTTGCAGCTCTGTCCAATCATTTATGAAGTCCACAAGTGCTTGAGACTTGATAACTGTGCGAGGCATATACTACAAACCATGGGGTCCAAGCTCAATGGCCCACTTAGCTACCCGACCTGTGGCTTCTCTGTTTTGGATAATATCCCCCAAAGGAGCAGAACTAACCACAATGATGGGGTGACCCAGAAAATATTGCTTGAGCTTTCAACTAGCCATGAACACCTGAAGGGCCTCTAACCCCTCGTTGGTTACCCCAAGTGGAAGGTGAAAGATGCAGTGTTGTGGAAGTTTTTCCCTTAGCAAAGATGCAAAGGATCGAATCCCCAGAGACTCCTAGGTTCAACAAGTAGGTGTCAACTGCTAACGGTGCGGATTAGCAATCAACGTGGACCTGCACACAGATACAAATAACTTTGCTCCCAACGAGTACAGAGAGGTTGTCAATCCCTCCGGCCTTGTAGTTCACAAAGGATTAAACGCAAATGATAGTAGTGATAGATAATGTTTGCAATAGTAAATAAAAGCGAAAAGTAAATAGCGGATGTGATCAATGATGGTAATATGGACCGGAGTCTCATGATGTTCACTAGTGATGTCTCTCTCCCAAAAGACGATAAAACAGCTATGTGAGGTAAACGAATTACAGCTGGGCAATTGACAGGACCACGAACGCAAACCAATGCTGACTACATTGCAAGAAAGGTTGAGGTTCAAACCATGGGCGGTACGCAAAATTAAGTAGACCGAAATCCATCAATATCTACTACTAATCATCCACCTTGAGATATCTATCCAGAACATCTCGCTGGTATTAAGTTGCGAGTCCCACCCATAGTGTAAACTCAATGCAACAGACAACTGCATTAAAAGAACTTTGCGTAAAGTAAACAATCCTTGCACCCGCGGGCACAAGCACCGTTGTTTTCCCCCTTGTGGCAATAACACATCCCCTAGACTCTTGTTCTTGTCACTCAACCTAGTCATCGAGGGGCATGAACCCACAATCGAGCATAACGTTCCCTCTTGGAGTCACTACGTATTACTTGGCCAAAGCAATAAATAACAACGGAGAACATGCAAGAATTACTTATGAACATAAATATAAAAGAGGTAGATCAAATATATTACTCAAGATCAATCTGCACATAATCTCATAATCCATCGGATCCCAGCAAACTCATCATAGCAACAGCATAAAGATTACATATTGTGGGGACCCCGACTTAGAAGTCGAGATCACCGAATGCACGTGTACAGTGATCCCAGAGATCAATGCTCACAGAACACACAGAAGCTGAAATAACAAGAGTCTTACATCGATACAAATAGTCTTACACGAATTAAGGCCATTATGGCCAAGTCTTACATAGATAGAGCATCACGGGCTGAATAGCAAATAACTCAAATAGCGGAAGTCTTTGATAACGGGTAGAACCCATGCCATCTGCCTTAACCCTACAGGCATTCTAACTGGGATAGCGTCCTAGTTCGCATGTTCGTCTCCAAAGAACTCTTCCTCATAATCCTGTTCTTCCATGCCTGGCCAATTAAATAACCAGTGGCAAGCCAATGAGTACTTTGAGTACTCGCAAGCAACCCATGATGTGGTTCAAAGTAACAATGCAATTGAATAATAATGATCAATCTAGCAAGGCTAGAACAACATACTACTATCAAGTTTATGCATCAATAACCTCGCGTAACCTCGAAGACAGGTTACCGATATCAACATGAATATGATTCAACTCATCGAGTCAAGTCACCATCCTTGACTTATCACACACATTCCAACACCGATGAAGTAAAATTGTGGACATAGTTTAAGTAGCACCACCCAACTGTCCATGACCGTGGACACGGCTATTCGAATAGTTTTACACTCTGCAGAGGTTGCGCACTTTACCCACAAGATCCGGGGAACTTCCGTGTCATCCACGACCCGCGGTACCTCAAGTACCCGGGGTAAGCACCCGGTCATTACCTTTCCTTAGACGACACTAACATAGAGTCCACTCGTTGGTACACGGCCCTCGGGTACAAACAATAGATCACGGGACTTGCCCTAATTTCAATGTCACGCATACCTGAAGGGACCAACGGTGTGTCCGGTGCCCTATGAAAACAGTCATGGTCGTCTATCCAAGCACGACCCCGTCCCGGGAAAGACCTCAAGTCTTCCTGTCACTAGTAATGCGGGCACCATGCTAGTATCGACCTAAGTAATCAATAAAGCCCCGTCCCATAAGGGGTAGTGTGGTTGCACAAGTTTGGTTGGGACGGTAGTCACACATAAATCTAATCCATCATTCCACCATGCACATGATATTACCGGCACGTCACTTCTTTCTCAAGTGATGACCTAACACAACATCACCCTCGGGCATTAGGGGCACCCGATGGGTTCATGCAAATGTTTCAACTACGAGGGTTCATATCACACATGCATCATATAAGTATCATGACCAACTATTTGCATGTCATCTAGCTCTTAGCAAGATCAAGATCAAGCATGCATCATGTGGTGGAATCAACTAGGTTACCATCGTAACCCTAATATCATGCATCGGAAACAAACGGGTTCGGAGGAACAAGTGTATCATGGTCAAAGGGCTGCTTGCCTGGATTGGCTTGGTCTTCAAAGTCTTCAAGTCCTTCTCCTTCTTCTTCCACAGCAACTTCGTCAAATACGGGATCTATACGTCGCATAATAACCACGGGAAAATAAGAATACAAACAAAACAGAAAAATCAAAGTGCTCAGAAAAATGTCAACTCATTTTTGTAAAATACTAGAGGGATTTCTAAGTTGGGGAAAAAAAATCTTAGTTGGAGTTTTGGAATGACAGAATGGAATCTACTAATTTTTGAACAGGAGTATTACTGTCCAAATTTGAATTTAAATTTGAACAGTACAGCAAAGTTTCATGGATTTGAATGAAAGTGGTACCATTAAATAGGTTGGAATATTACAAGATTTTAGGAGTTGGAATTATTTAATTTGGACCATTATTCTTTCTGTAGAAATGTTTAAAACATTTACAGAAAAAGAAAAAGGAAAAAGGTCCTATGCACTGGGCCAGAGGGGGCCACAGTGCAAGGCCCAGGCGGTCCAGCCCAGCCGCACGGGAGCCTGCACGCGCACGTCAGGTTTTTAAACCTGACGGGCGGGGCCCATGGGTCAGTGACAGAGAGGAGGGGGAGAGAGGTGTGGGGATGACAGGCGGGGCCCGCCTGTCATCTCCAACCTTGCGGCCACGGCGACGACGAGCTCACCGGCGAGTTTTCCGGCCACGGCGACGGCAACGGAGGCCAGGGATGGACTCAGCGTCGTGTCGCGGTTACTGTGGTGGTGGTGGGGCACGCCGGGGAGGTCCGGTTCGCCGGCGGCGAGGTGGGACGGCGGAGGCTCGTCGGGAGGTGGTTTCTGTGGCTGTTTCCGACTGCAAACGGAGGGGGAAACAAGGGGGAAAGGATCAGTGAGGCGAGGGGGTTCCAAATCAGGTGGAAGGAGGGGCAGGGGAGGCCCGTACCACGAGATCGCCGGCGGCCCGACGCGGCGGAGCTCCGGTCGATCCCGATCACTGGGACGTCCTGGGGAGGAGTGGGTGGTACTGGGAGGCTCAGTGGAGTGAGGAGAGGTCGCTGATGCTGTTGGAGAGGCTCGGGAGGGGCTATTTATAGGAGCTCGACGGAGGCCCGTGGTCCAGTGCGCCGGCGAGCTCCGCTCGAGGCTACAGCGCACGGGAGGCCAAGGGAATGGGTCCGTGGAGTTCCTGGACGATCTCCACGTCCAGCTGAGGGAGAAAGAGAAGCGGGGGAGCGTCAGGAGCATGCGCGCGTGCGAGGCAGAGGAGTGGCCGCCGCGAGCGGCCAGCGCGCGTGCGACGACGGCCACTGGAGGGCGCAGGAGGAGGGGGGACAACGCCGGGGAGGTCGCGGACGTCGAGAGGCCTCGACTGGCGCGAGGGGGAGGCCCGAGGCTGTCGGGGGAGGTTGATTGGCCGAAGCTACAGTGCTTGTCTGCACTGTTGCGTGCTCCAGAGCGCGCATTTGGCTGGCATCGCCGCGCTCTCGCCGTCCTGGTCAAACCCAACGTGTCCAGCAGCGTCTAGAAGGTCAGGGGGGAAGTAAAGAATTGTTCTGAGGCCTTGGATGCCCTAGAGATGCTGAGAGAGAG
The DNA here is from genome assembly GCA_902687465.1 of Secale cereale. Classification (NCBI taxonomy): domain Eukaryota; kingdom Viridiplantae; phylum Streptophyta; class Magnoliopsida; order Poales; family Poaceae; genus Secale; species Secale cereale. The sequence continues at coordinate 356,243,924 of LR738714.1, read as the reverse complement.
TGGAGATGCTGGTGAAATGGTGAAAACCTGCTGTCCAGCAAGGTAAAACAGGGCTTTCACCCCTCAATCATGGAGCTGGGGTGCTGGGGAAGTTACTGGTGGTAGCTAGTAACTCAATGATCATGTGGTAAGAAGTTGAGGCCACGGTGAAAAGTAAAAGTGATCAAGTTGGAGGTTTTAGCAATTCTGCAGAAGATGTTTGATCAGTGTTTGGTCATGTAAATGACCTCCACTTGATATGGCACTTAACAGGGTTGAAAGACATGAGAAAATAGGGTGCTTCACCAAATTTGGGCTCATTTGAAGAAACTAGCCAATGTAACTTTGGTGAACCCTAGAAATCAACAGAAACAGTTTCATCTTGATTGAGTCAAGCTAATCATCTCCCCTTGATGCACCACTTGGTGTAGCATCATCATTTGGGGTATTGATCATGCCCACAAAGTTTGAAGCTCCAGATAAAAAGTTGGTAATGTAAAGTTGTTCAAATTTGCATTTGAACAGAAAGGGTTTTGAGGTGATCTGATCAAGTTGCTCTATTCCAAATCTTGTGCCATTTGGTCTAGATGCCTTATTAGGTCATTCTAGCATGTGCACCAAGTTTGAGAGCATTTGGACAAGTTTGGCAATGTAAAGTTGCTCAAACTTCAAATATGGACAAAATGGTTATGAAGGGGTTTGAGGATGTTTTCTTGCTTCCCAAGGCATGGGACTTGGCAAGATCATTAAATATGTCATATATGACATGATAGAATTTCCCTGGAATTTTTGGAGAATATTTCCTTTGTAAATATTTCAAAAGCTTGAAATATTCAGAAAGGGTTTTAGAGGGTTTAGCCCATTATTTTGAACATGACCAAGTGTTGAAACTCTTATATATGGACAATATATGTCCTCTGAGTCTCTCTGAATTTTGGAAAATATTTTTGAAACAGCTAAATAATTTTCCCCTATTAAAGACCATTTCTGGCCTTAAGAAAAAGCTTTTAAATAAAATAGGAAAATAACTTTTAAAATTATACCTTTGTGGTTTCTGGGAGTCCTATGACTACTAGGTCTCAAATAAACCTTTTGAAATAATTTTCTCACCCTAAATCAAGTACTTGCAGTGCAAATCTCAATTCAGGGGTTTTTGGAAAACTAAATTTATAAAATACTTTTTGGCCAAATTAATTTTGTAAGAAAATACTATACTGTCATGTAACACTTGGCATGATCATTGGGCAGAAGTTTTGGGTATGGAGATGAAATCTACAAGAGATCATAGTTGACTTTAATGAGCACATGAAAAAGCACATGAAGAAAACTCAATTCCAAATAAGAGCCAAATGATGCTAAATTTTTTTGCTGGTCCAAATTTTCATGCTTCAAAGATACAAATAACATGTTACAAAATGCAGGGTGTGACAGACCTACCCCCCTTACAAGAATCTCGTCCCCGAGATTCCTAAACTAGGGCTTAAAAGAGGTCGGGAAACTCGGATCTAAGATAGTCTTCTCGTTCCCAGGTTGCTTCTGCATCGGTGTGGTTGCTCCACTGGACCTTGAAGTACTTGATGGTACAGCTTCGCGTACGTCGTTCTGCTTCATCCAGAATACGAATGGGCTTCTCGCGGTAGGTCAAATCAGGCTGCAGATCAATGGCTTGGTGATCCACATCCTTGTAGAGACTGGGCTTGTCCGGAACTTGGAGACATTTCCGGAGTTGTGACACATGGAATACATTGTGCACATCGGATAGCTCCGGTGGTAGTTCCAACTGATAAGCCACTTCTCCTCGTCGTGCAGTGATCTCAAAGGGTCCAATGAACCTTGGTGCGAGCTTCCCCTTGACATGGAAACGCTTGGTTCCCTTCAGAGGAGTTACCCGCAGGTACACATGGTCCCCGACATGGAAACTCATGTTCCGACGTCGAGTGTCAGCATAACTCTTCTGCCTTGACTTGGCTGCCTTTAATCGCTCTCTGACTAGTTGGACTTGCTCTTCTGCTGCGCGGAGAATATCCGGTCCAAAGACTAGTCCTTCTCCAGTCTCCGACCAATTGAGGGGTGTGCGGCATCTGTGTCCGTACAATACCTCAAATGGTGCCATCTGAAGGCTTGACTGGTAACTGTTGTTATAGGAGAACTCGGCAAAAGGGAGACAATCTTCCCACTTGGCTCCATATGCCAGGACACAGGCTCGGAGCATGTCTTCGAGAATCTGATTGACTCGCTCTGTTTGACCTCCGGTCTGTGGGTGGAAAGCTGTGCTGAAAGACAACTTGGTTCCCAAGGCTTCTTGGAACTTCTTCCAGAACCTTGAGGTGAACTGGGTTCCTCGATCTGACACAATCTCCTTAGGAACGCCGTGAAGACTTACGATTCGGTCGATGTAGAAAGCTGCCAGCCGGTTGCCATCATAAGTGGTCTTGACAGGAATGAAGTGGGCCACCTTGGTCAAATGATCAACTATGACCCAGATGGAGTCATGTCCTCTATTTGACCTTGGTAATCCAGTGATGAAGTCCATTCTGACTTTATCCCACTTCCACTCAGGAACCTTGAGTAGTTGAAGCAATCCAGCAGGTCGCTGATATTCAGCCTTGACTCTTTGGCACACATCACACTTTGCAACATAGGTTGCAATCTCTCTCTTCATACCGTGCCACCAGAATCGTGCCTTCAAGTCTTGATACATCTTGGTTCCTCCGGGGTGGATGGAATACGGAGTGTCGTGGGCTTCTTGCAGAATCAGCGTCTTCAGCTCGGTGTTGTTTGGTACGCAGAGGCGACCTTTGTACCAAACAATCCCGTGCTCGTCTTCGGAGAATCCTGGGGCCTTGCCCAGCTTCATCTTCCTCTTTATGCCTTCAATGCTTGCGTGTCCATCTTGAGCCTTCTTGACGTCGTCCAGCAGGGTTGGTCTGACTTCCAAATGATCCAGAAATCCAGGGGTGACCAATTCCAAACTGAATTGTTCGATCTCCTTAAACAAGGCTGGCTGCCTTTCTTGAATAACGGCATTCAAAGAGCAAGCCTTCCTGCTTAAGGCATCGGCCACCACGTTAGCCTTCCCAGGGTGATACTGAACACTGAGGTCATAATCTTTGATGAGTTCCAACCATCTCCGCTGCCTCATGTTCAATTCCTTTTGGGTGAAAATGTACTTCAGACTTTTATGGTCTGTGTAGATCTCACACCGTTTCCCTAGGAGGTAATGCCGCCATGTCTTCAAGGCATGAACTACGACCGCTAGCTCAAGATCGTGAGTAGCGTAGTTCTCCTCATGGGGTCGTAGCTGCCTGGAGAGGTATGCTATGACGCGGCCTTCTTGCATCAGAACGCTTCCCAATCCGGTTCGAGAGGCATCACAATATATCACGAACTCCTTGTGAATATCAGGTGTTGCCAGAACTGGGGCGGTGGTCAATCTCTTCTTGAGCTCTTGGAAGCTCTCTTCGCATTTTGGCGTCCACTCGAACTTCTTGTCCTTTTTGAGGAGCTGAGTCATTGGTCGTGCAATGCTAGAGAATCCTTCCACGAACTTGCGGTAATAGCCCGCTAGTCCAAGGAAGCTTCTGACTTCCTTGACGGTCGTTGGAGATTGCCATTGGGTCACAGCTTCGATTTTTGCAGGATCAACAGATAATCCTTCCTCGGTCAAGACATGACCTAAGAATCCAACTTTATGCAGCCAGAACTCACACTTGCTGAATTTGGCATACAGTTGATGCTCACGAAGCTTGTCTAGGACCATCCTCAGGTGCTGCTCGTGCTCTTCCTCCGACTTCAAGAACACAAGAATGTCATCAATGAAGACAACAACAAACTTGTCCAAATATTCCATCAAGACTTTATTCATGAGATACATGAAGTAAGCTGGGGCATTGGTCAACCCAAAAGACATGACCGTGCACTCGTACAGGCCATATCTGGTTACGAATGCCGTCTTCGGAATATCTTGGGGTCTGATCTTCAGCTGGTAATACCCAGATCTGAGGTCGATCTTGGAGAATACCTTGGCTCCGCTGAGCTGATCAAACAGATCTTCGATCTTGGGAAGTGGATACTTGTTCTTGATTGTAACTTCATTGAGGGAACGATAGTCAATGCATAAGCGAATGGTACCGTCCCTCTTTGCCACAAACAGAACAGGAGATCCCCAAGGGGAGGCACTTGGGCGGATAAATCCCTTCCTTAGCTGCTCTTCTAGCTACTTCTTCAACTCGGCTAATTCTTCCGTCCCCATTCTATAAGGCTTCTTATAGATGGGTCCTGCTCCGGGCACGAGCTCGATGATGAACTCAATGTCACGGTCAGGGGGCATTCCCGGTAGTTCATCCGGAAAGACATCAGGATACTCACATACCACCGGTACTTGATCTAGCCCAACTTCAGACAGACAGTTGACTTTAGCGGCCTGAGCGGAAGAGGAGTTGGGAGCAAACTTGACTTCGACTCCTTGGTCATTGGTCACAGTGACTGTCCGATTGGCACAGTCTAACAAGCCTTGGTGCTTACTGAGCCAATCCATCCCTAAGATCACATCCAAGCCTTGCGATCTCAGGATGATAAGGTCTGCTAGGAAATCTACACCGTTAATGGTAATACTGACTCCTTTACAGCCTATCTTGGTTCTCATCTCGGCTCCAGGGGTTTGTACCACCATAGGGTTATTCAGGGGTGTAGGGGTCATGCCACTTTTTAATGCAAATCTTTGAGTGACAAATGAATGCGTTGCTCCAGAATCAAACAAGACAGTTGCAGGTGCTGAGTTGACAAGGAACGTACCCAGCACGACGTCCGGGTCTTCCTGGGCTTCTTCAGCGGTGACGTGATTCACACGCCCCTTCCCATAGTTCAGTGGATTGCGAGGAGCTGGGTTCCTTGGTGGCATTCCACGGCCTTGTCCCTGGTTCTGTGCATTGGGGCGCGGGGCATCAGGCTTCTTGTTGGGGCACACCCTTGAGATGTGTCCGGGCTGACCACATCCAAAGCAAGTGACTTGGTTTGGATTGATCTTGTTGCCACCACTGGTATTGGGGTTGAAAGCTGGCCTGGGGTTGGCATACTGCTGAGGCTGAGGGTTGGCACGAGGTGCAGGAGCTCTTGGTTGCTGATAGGTTGGCTTGGCCGGGGCTGACTGCCACGGACGAGGCTTCTGGTTGCTGGAACTTCCCTTACTGACCAACTTGCGCTTGCGAGTGTCTTCCAAAGCACGCCGCTTGTCTTCAAGCATAAGTGCCTTGTTCACCAGGTCAGGGAAAGATGGGCAATCGCACACAACAAGCGAGTATTGCAGAGTCTGATTGAGGCCTTCCATGAAGCGCTCCCTTTTGGCAGCATTAGTGCTGACATCTTCAGGGGCATACCTTGACAGAATACTGAACTTCTGCATGTACTCCTTGACAGTGCCACTTCCTTGCTTCAGGGCTCGGAACTCACGCTTTTTGATAGCCATGATTCTGGAAGGAATGTGGGCCTTGCGGAATTCTGCCTTGAAGTTAACCCAAGTGATGTCTTGTTCAGCATGCATGACCTTGAATCCATCCCACCAAGCTCTAGCAGTTCCCCCGAGGCAGTGGGCTGCATAAGCCACCTTCTCGCGATCTTCGATGCATTCGACTAGTTCCAGAATTTCCTCAATGGAACGGACCCAGTCATCTGCATCCAGGGGTTCTCCAGTCTCGATGAAGGTTGGCGGTGCATGCTTCTTGAACTCTGCCAACGTGGAACGTCCATTGCCATTCCCCGCCGGCTGGCGGTTGTTGGTGACAGCTTGAGCAATCAGCTGAAGAGCTGCAGTGTTGGCTTGGCGTTCCTCTCGGAAAGCTTGGAGAAGCTGAGCCATGTCCATGCTTGGAGGAGGTGGTGGTGGAGCTTGGTCGTTGGTTTGGTCGTGGCCTGCCTCTGGCTGAGAGGATGCTCCGGCTTCGGGCTGCTGGGTAGAGGTACCAGTACGAGTTACAACAGGCATCCTGTTGGAGCGGTAAAAGGTCTCATGACTCAGAAGAGGGAAAGCAAGATAGATGGGTGCCTAGTAAGGGGGTGGGTGTGACACTAAATCAAATCATGCAAGGACCGAGAGGCCAAAACACATTCATTAAAATCCAAATGGGTGATGTAGTCGTTTACACATTCCCGAAGGAAGAATACGACATACATCCAGACACAACAAAAGCAAACATTAGATGGTTCCATATGAACCATACAAGGACTCGACTGCGCATAGGGGTTACACGACCTATCCTACCGTAGGGGTTACAACTGGCATATCCGAGTAGCGAATAATGCCTAAGCGGCGGAATGCTCGGTCGCGTATTCCGGCTCTTCTGGGTCTTCCTCCTTGTCTTCATCTGTCTGGGCTCCCTTGTCGCTTGAGGGAGTGGGGGAGTGGAGGAGTTGGATACGACAGTGCTTTGTCGGTGGTGCAGGGAAAAGCTTGCGATATTCCCTTGCCGTCATCCGATGTCGCCGAGGTGGCTCTTCACCCTTGGAAGACACATCCTCGGAGGGCCTTCCTCCTCGGTATGTGATAGCGGATTGTCCAGAAGGTGCTCCTTCCTTCTTGATCCTGTTTGCCTTCTCTTGAGCTCGACGAAGAAGTGCCTTGGTCTTGTGAAGTTCTTCTCGAAGCTTCATTGATTCCGAGACCAAGTCTCGTGCCAAGCTGTCGGCACACAGACTGAAGTAGGTCTGGAACTGAAGCGAGAGTCCTTCCTTCAGCGGAGGTTCTAGTGCGCTGCTTTCTTCGTCACCTTCCTTCCGGTAAGGTAAGAAGCGAGTTGCCATCTTGGCTGCCATCTCCGGAAGAAGCTCGCGGAGACGGGTTAACGCCTTGAGTGCAGCAGCCTCGACAACGAGTGGTAGTGTTGCCATCTGGGGTCCCTCGAAGAACCAACTTATGGGAGGATCGTTTGCCTTCACGATCACTTCCACATGGTACTCCACCTCAGTTTCGCTCACCCAATGCTCAAGGTAGGTGAGAATGGGTGCTCGATGGAACTGACACTCCTGGAGGCTATCCTCGAGAAGTAAAGGAAACCCAGTGGTCAGGTGCTCTTCGGGTACAGCGGCCATCTACAAAGGTGGAATGGGAGAGGTTAATAAGCTGATGAAATCTCAGGTTTAGAATAGAAGAGAGGTTCAGAAGGTTTTTGAAAAAGGGGTCTCATCTAACTAATGCCCATGCTAACTAAGGCTTCCTACAGTCAGGATGGCTCTGATACCAGCTCTGTGGGGACCCCGACTTAGAAGTCGAGATCACCGAATGCACGTGTACAGTGATCCCAGAGATCAATGCTCACAGAACACACAGAAGCTGAAATAACAAGAGTCTTACATCCATACAAATAGTCTTACACGAATTAAGGCCATTATGGCCAAGTCTTACATAGATAGAGCCTCACGGGCTGAATAGCAAATAACTCAAATAGCGGAAGTCTTTGATAACGGGTAGAACCCATGCCATCTGCCTTAACCCTACAGGCATTCTGACTGGGATAGCGTCCTAGTTCGCATGTTCGTCTCCAAAGAACTCTTCCTCATAATCCTGTTCTTCCATGCCTGGCCAATTAAATAACCAGTGGCAAGCCAATGAGTACTTTGAATGTACTCGCAAGCAACCCATGATGTGGTTCAAAGTAACAATGCAATTGAATAATAATGATCAATCTAGCAAGGCTAGAACAACATACTACTATCAAGTTTATGCATCAATAACCTCGCGTAACCTCGAAGACAGGTTACCGATATCAACATGAATATGATTCAACTCATCGAGTCAAGTCACCATCCTTGACTTATCACACACATTCCAACACCGATGAAGTAAAATTGTGGACATAGTTTAAGTAGCACCACCCAACTGTCCATGACCGTGGACACGGCTATTCGAATAGTTTTACACTCTGCAGAGGTTGCGCACTTTACCCACAAGATCCGGGGAACTTCCGTGTCATCCACGACCCGCGGTACCTCAAGTACCCGGGGTAAGCACCCGGTCATTACCTTTCCTTAGACGACACTAACATAGAGTCCACTCGTTGGTACACGGCCCTCGGGTACAAACAATAGATCACGGGACTTGCCCTAATTTCAATGTCACGCGTACCCGAAGGGACCAACGGTGTGTCCGGTTCCCTGTGAAAACAGTCATGGTCGTCTATCCAAGCACGACCCCGTCCCGGGAAAGACCTCAAGTCTTCCCGTCACTAGTAATGCGGGCACCATGCTAGTATCGACCTAAGTAATCAATAAAGCCCCGTCCCATAAGGGGTAGTGTGGTTGCACATGTTTGGTTGGGACGGTAGTCACAGATAAATCTAATCCATCATTCCACCATGCACATGATATTACCGGCACGCCACTTCTTTCTCAAGTGATGACCTAACACAACATCACCCTCGGGCATTAGGGGCACCCGATGGGTTCATGCAAATGTTTCAACTACGAGGGTTCATATCACACATGCATCATATAAGTATCATGACCAACTATTTGCATGTCATCTAGCTCTTAGCAAGATCAAGATCAAGCATGCATCATGTGGTGGAATCAACTAGGTTACCATCGTAACCCTAATATCATGCATCGGAAACAAACGGGTTCCGAGGAACAAGTGTATCATGGTCAAAGGGCTGCTTGCCTGGATTGGCTTGGTCTTCAAAGTCTTCAAGTCCTTCTCCTTCTTCTTCCACAGCAACTTCGTCAAATACGGGATCTATACGTCGCATAATAACCACGGGAAAATAAGAATACAAACAAAACAGAAAAATCAAAGTGCTCAGAAAAATGTCAACTCATTTTTGTAAAATACTAGAGGGATTTCTAAGTTGGGGAAAAATCTTAGTTGGAGTTTTGGAATGACAGAATGGAATCTACTGATTTTTGAACAGGAGTATTACTGTCCAAATTTGAATTTAAATTTGAACAGTACAGCAAAGTTTCATGGATTTGAATGAAAGTGGTACCATTAAATAGGTTGGAATATCACAAGATTTTAGGAGTTGGAATTATTTAATTTGGACCATTATTCTTTTCTGTAGAAATGTTTAAAACATTTACAGAAAAAGAAAAAGGAAAAAGGTCCTGTGCACTGGGCCAGAGGGGGCCACAGTGCACGGCCCAGGCGGTCCAGCCCAGCCGCATGGGAGCCTGCACGCGCACGTCAGGTTTTTAAATCTGACGGGTGGGGCCCGTGGGTCAGTGACAGAGAGGAGGGGGAGAGAGGTGTGGGGATGACAGGCGGGGCCCGCCTGTCATCTCCAACCTTGCGGCCACGGCGACGGCGAGCTCACCGGCGAGTTTTCCGGCCACGGCGACGGCAACGGAGGCCAGGGATGGACTCAACGTCGTGTCGCGGTTGCTGTGGTGGTGGTGCGGCACGCCGGGGAGGTCCGGTTCGCCGGCAGCGAGGTGGGACGGCGGAGGCTCGTCGGGAGGTGGTTGCTGCGGCGGTTTCCGACTGCAAACGGAGGGGGAAACAAGGGGGAAAGGATCAGTGAGGCGAGGGGGTTCCAAATCAGGTGGAAGGAGGGGCAGGGGAGGCCCGTACCACGAGAACGCCGGCGGCCCGACGCGGCGGAGCTCCGGTCGATCCCGAGCATTGGGACGTCCTGGGGAGGAGTGGGTGGTACTGGGAGGCTCAGTGGAGTGAGGAGAGGTCGCTGATGCTGTTGGAGAGGCTCGGGAGGGGCTATTTATAGGAGCTCGACGGAGGCCCGTGGTCTAGTGCGCCGGCGAGCTCCGGCTCGAGGCTACAGCGCACGGGAGGCCAAGGGAATGGGTCCGTGGAGTTCCTGGACGATCTCCACATCCAGCTGAGGGAGAAAGAGAAGCGGGGGAGCGTCAGGAGCGTGCGCGCGTGCGAGGCAGAGGAGTGGCCGCCGCGGGCGGCCAGCGCGCGTGCGACGACGGCCACTGGAGGGCGCAGGAGGAGGGGGGACAGCGCCGGGGAGGTCGCGGACGTCGAGAGGCCTCGACTGGCGCGAGGGGGAGGCCCGAGGCTGTCGGGGGAGGTTGATTGGCCGAAGCTACAGTGCTTGTCTGCACTGTTGCGTGCTCCAGAGCGCGCGTTTGGCTGGCATCGCCGCGCTCTCGCCGTCCTGGTCAAACCCAACGTGTCCAGCAGCGTCTAGAAGGTCAGGCGGGAAGTAAAGAATTGGTCTGAGGCCTTGGATGCCCTGGAGATGCTGAGAGAGAGTGGAGATGCTGGTGAAATGGTGAAAACCTGCTGTCCAGCAAGGTAAAACAGGGCTTTCACCCCTCAATCATGGAGCTGGGGTGCTGGGGAAGTTACTGGTGGTAGCTAGTAACTCAATGATCATGTGGTAAGAAGTTGAGGCCATGGTGAAAAGTAAAAGTGATCAAGTTGGAGGTTTTAGCAATTCTGCAGAAGGTGTTTGATCAGTGTTTGGTCAAGTAAATGACCTCCACTTGATATGGCACTTAACAGGGTTGAAAGACATGAGAAAATAGGGTGCTTCACCAAATTTGGGCTCATTTGAAGAAACTAGCCAATGTAACTTTGGTGAACCCTAGAAATCAACAGAAACAGTTTCATCTTGATTGAGTCAAGCTAATCATCTCCCCTTGATGCACCACTTGGTGTAGCATCATCATTTGGGGTATTGATCATGCCCACAAAGTTTGAAGCTCCAGATAAAAAGTTGGTAATGTAAAGTTGTTCAAATTTGCATTTGAACAGAAAGGGTTTTGAGGTGATCTGATCAAGTTGCTCTATTCCAAATCTTGTGCCATTTGGTCTAGATGCCTTAGTAGGTCATTCTAGCATGTGCACCAAGTTTTAGAGCATTTGGACAAGTTTGGCAATGTAAAGTTGCTCAAACTTCAAATATGGACAGAATGGTTATGAAGGGGTTTGAGGATGTTTTCTTGCTTCCCAAGGCATGGGACTTGGCAAGATCATTAAATATGTCATATATGACATGATAGAATTTCCCTGGAATTTTTGGAGAATATTTCCTTTGTAAATATTTCAAAAGCTTGAAATATTCAGAAAGGGTTTTAGAGGGTTTAGCCCATTATTTTGAACATGACCAAGTGTTGAAACTCTTATATATGGACAATATATGTCCTCTGAGTCTCTCTGAATTTTGGCAAATATTTTTGAAACAGTTAAATAATTTTCCCGTATTAAAGACCATTTCTGGCCTTAAGAAAAAGCTTTTAAATAAAATAGGAAAATAACTTTTAAAGTTATACCTTTGGCGTTTCTGGGAGTCCTATGACTACTAGGTCTCAAATAAACCTTTTGAAATAATTTTCTCACCCTAAATCAAGTACTTGCAGTGCAAATCTCAATTCAGGGGTTTTTGGAAAACTAAATTTATAAAATACTTTTTGGCCAAATTAATTTTGTAAGAAAATACTATACTGTCATGTAACACTTGGCATGATCATTGGGCAGAAGTTTTGGGTATGGAGATGAAATCTACAAGAGATCATAGTTGACTTTAATGAGCACATGAAAAAGCACATGAAGAAAACTCAATTCCAAATAAGAGCCAAATGATGCTAAAAAATTTTGCTGGTCCAAATTTTCATGCTTCAAAGAAACAAATAACATGTTACAAAATGCAGGGTGTGACACATATGTGCCTCGATCATGTAGGGCAGCTCACGAGGACTAATTAGTGAAGCACAAGAACGGGAGGAGAACATCACATAGCTACTGGTCATGGACTCATGGTCCAAGGGAGACTACTCACAACTCATCCGGGAGGCGTCCATGGTGGTGGAGAGGCTCCCGATGGTGATCCTCCCCTCCGGCAGGGTGCCGGGAAGAGTTCTCCTGGTGCTCCCGATCTTGGAAGCGGCGGCGGCGACAGAACAGAGATTAGATCGCGAAAAAGAGTTCCCTCTCGAGGGTTTCGAAGGACGCTCTAAATATATGCCGAAGGGGGGCACCAGACGGGGCTCGGGGGGCCCAGGCGCCCCCTCGGCGCGGCCCAGGGGGGGCGCGCCGCCAGGGCGCCTGGAGCCCTGGTGGCCCCCCCGGCTGTCCTTCGGGCGCAAGGTAGGTTCTGGAACGCTGATTTTTTATATAATTTTTCTGGATTTTTCCTGGCAGTTCTCGTAACGTGAAAACCTGAAATACAAAACAGTCGAAAACAGAAACTGGCACCGGGGTGCACTGGATTAGTAGGTTAGTCCAAATATGATCAAAAGTGTATGGAAGTGTATGAATATCATATCAATATCACCCAAAAGTGGCATGGAGCAAGCAGAAATTATAGATACGTTTTGGACGTACCAGCATCCCCAAGCTTAATTCCTGCTCGTCCTCGAGTAGGTAAATGATAACAAGCATAATTTCTGTGGTGACATGCTATTAACCATATAGGACTTTTTACAGTCATATGACAAAAGCTTACTGAGACAATGATTCTATAGTAATTAAGTTGCCTCATGAGAAAATCACAAATGACTGAAAGTTTTACAACATGACATTGAAGCATCAAAAAGATTTGCAATGAACATGATGTGCAAATATGATAAAGTGATATCTAGCTTGCCCCCTTTAGTGAAGCAAAACATAAATGCAGGGGCACCTTCAAGGTTTAAGTGATGACTAGATACAATGATTTCAAAATAAACGACATCACAATCATGCAAAAGACAATGCTACTTTGGGACAATGCACATTACACTCAGAATGACAATCATGCTCTTAGTAGTTGGTGCTTTTAAAAGAAGGTGGAGACTCAACATAAAAGTAAAAGAATGGTTATGTGCTAGAGCTTTTTATTTTGAAAACATAGAAGCAATTTTGTCAACGGTAGTAGTACTTCGTATGTGTCATGCATAAGACATCCTATAAGTTGCAAGCCTCATGCATCGAATACCAATAGTGCTCGCACATTGTCCTAATTAGCTCGGACTTCCATGGGTTATCATTGCATTACATATGTTTCAACCAAGTGTCACAAAGGGGTACCTCTATGCCACCTGTACAAAGGTCCAAGGAGATAAATCGCATTTGATTTCTCGTTTTTGATAGATCTCAACTTGAGGACATCCATAACGGGACAACATAGAAAATAGATGATGGACTCCTCTTTAATGCATAAGCATATTCTCATAAGAGATTGAGGATTAATGTCCAAGCTAAAACTTCCACCATGATACATGGCTTTGGTTGGCGGCCCAATGTTCTTCTCTAACAATATGCATACTCATTCAACCCATGGCAAATCACCCTTACTTCAGACAAGACGAACATGCATAGCAACTCACATGATATTCAACAAAAGTGTGACAGTTGATGGCGTCCCCAGAAACATGGTTACCGCTCAGCAAGCAACTTATAAGAAATAAGATACATAAGCAACATATTCTTTACCACAATAGTTTTTAAGCTACTTTCCCATGAGCTATGTATTGCAAAGTTAGTCTTCTTAGTACAGGTGGAGGTTAGCAAAAGACTGGGAGCGACCAACTAAGAGAGCAATGACGGTCATAATCATGCAGAGCGACAAAGCAATATTGAATCAGGCATGGAAGTTATATCGCTACTCAGAAATAAAAGATCATCAAGGCTTGACAGACTTTCTTTACAGTCTTAAATATGCGTGAGCATACGCCAAGTCAATCAAAATAGATTCTCGAAGGAAGATATTACTAAACCATACCACATCATCGGCAAACAAATCAAGTTGGTACTCCAATAACACATTGGCAATCCCCCAGCTATTTGAGACTAACCACAAGAAAACCTGAACTACTAAGCGCCATTATGCACGTAGCATATTTATCATAGACATATTAACCAATGCAACGGAAGCAAACTCTCTTAATAAGATGAGCATGATAATTAAAGAGATTTCAAGCAACCAACTAAACAAAAGCTCTTTGAAAAGATAAGCATGAATACTAAGAGCAGAGCATGATAGTAGCTATTAAAAGACAAAGAACACACACAACAAAGATAGACATGAAAATTCTATGTTATGTTCTAGGTAGAAGTGGAGCGTGTTTCTCTCCCACATAAAGAATGCTGAGTTCCGACTCGTTATGAAAAACTAAAAAGAAAACTAAAAGTAAGACACTCCAAGCATAGCACATAACACATGAAGTGATAAAAATATAGCGGAACGAAAGACGAACTGATAATGTTGATGGAGAAGGGGATGCACGGGGTCATCCCCAAGCTTAGACGCTTGAGTCTCCTTGAATATTTCTTGGGGGTGCACGGGGGCATCCCCAAGCTTGAGCGCTTGACACTCCTGAATCTTTTTATCATCTTCCCTCGCACACTTGAAAACTCCCTTCATACATAACTCATCATAATCTGATTAGCGAGGTTAGTACCCTTAATAAAATAATTATACCTTGCTGGAAATAAAGATATTCTTGAAGTTCTACTGTTTCTCAAGATTGCCAAAAGGTTTTTGCAAAGAAAAAGCAAGCTCTTGATTTGCGAAATGAAGGAAAGGCAAAACAGGACAGAATCTGTGAAAAACAGAACAGCAGGTAGTAATTGATTTGTTCGGGGCACTTCTGCAACTCAAATAAAAAAACTCAGAACATACGCACGGAATAAAATTATATAGAGAACGCTGTCGAAAAAATTCAGACCAAAAAGATGATCTGGTGATTTTATACGAATTTTTCTATCCAAGGACAGAATCTGTTTCCTGGACAGTACCTCACAACTTTTGAACGTTCTAGCAATCAGAGGCTATACTTGGCACAAATATGAAAAGCAAAGATACAATGATGATGCTACAGTAGTAAACAACATCAAGAGACAACAAAATCAAAATAAATTTATTCATGTGGGCTGCCTCCCAAAAGCGCTTTCTTTTATGCCTTTAAGCTAGGCATAATGCATAGAGGAAGCAATAACCATCATAATAATCGGAGTTATAAATTGATTCATAAGGTTCCTCAACAAGTTCACTCTTGTTCCTTCTAGGAAAGGGGTACACACCTTTCGCCTTCCCGCGTAAGCGGATATGTCCCTTACCTATATCAATGAAGCCTTTAACTGCTCGGAGGAAGTCCCTTCCAAGCACTATATTTCCTTGGTTTGGCTCCATGATGAAGAAATCAATCATTGCAATCCCTTTAAGGAATTTAACTGGCACATCTTTTATTCTTCCTTGGATTTCAGAAATATCTCCATTAGTGTGTTCATGATAAGATAGTAATTTATCCATGTTAAATTTTAAAGAATCATGAACAATTTTTGGCATAGTAGAAACCATAGATCCAATATCACAATAAGCAAGGAAGTCTTGATTAGAGATGCTAATCCTAACAAGAGGCTCCCAGTCATTATCTGTTTCCAAAATATCTCTCTTATTGGGTTTGGGTTTCTCTACCTTTATTAAGTCTAGAGCATCCATTCTCTTTTCAATAGTAGCAAGTCTATCTATGACAGTATCAAAATTATGATCATAAACAAAGTAACTAGATAGACCATGTATAATTTCAAGAGCTCTAGCTTCATCACACTCTAGGAAATCTCCCTCGGATATAATGTCAAGAAAGTATTTACACCATTTAAAAAGACCCTGGTAAAAATTCCTAAGCACAATTTTTATAGGTATCCAAGGCATAATTCTCCTATGTGCATCAGAAATTCTGTCCCATGCCTTCTTCATATTTTCTCCATCCCTTTGATGGAAATCTAGAACTTCTGATTCCCTCAAAGCACCATATCCTAACATGTTTAGCTAAACAGATAGGACTACTAACAGGAAGGCAAAATAAAAAAAAAATGTAATTTTTGATAAAAGATACTAAAGCAAAAAATGAAAGGTAAACTAACAAGACTAAAAAGCAAAGGTAAAAGATAGCGTGCAACTCCCCTATCTTGAAGAGTGGAGTCCCCGGCAACGGCGCCAGAAAATACTCCTTGATGGGCCTCTAACCCCTCGTTGGTTACCCCAAGTGGAAGGTGAAAGATGCAGTGTTGTGGAAGTTTTTCCCTTAGCAAAGATGCCAAGGATCGAATCCCCAGAGACTCCTAGGTTCAACAAGTAGGTGTCAACTGCTAACGGCGCGGATTAGCAATCAACGTGGACCTGCACACAGATACAAATAACTTTGCTCCCAACGAGTACAGAGAGGTTGTCAATCCCTCCGGCCTTGTAGTTCACAAAGGATTAAACGCAAATGATAGTAGTGATAGATAATGTTTGCAATAGTAAATAAAAGCGAAAAGTAAATAGCGGATGTGATCAATGATGGTAATATGGACCGGAGTCTTATGATGTTCACTAGTGATGTCTCTCTCCCATAAGACGATAAAACAACTATGTGAGGTAAACGAATTACAGCTAGGCAATTGACATGACCACGAACGCAAACCAATGCTGACTACATTGCAAGGAAGGTTGAGGTTCAAAGCATGGGCGGTACGCCAAATTAAGTAGACCGAAATCCATCAATATCTAATACTAATCATCCACCTTGAGATATCTATCCAGACCATCTCGCTGGTATTAAGTTGCGAGTACCATCCATAGTGTAAACTCAATGCAACAGACAACTGCATTAAAAGAACTTTGCGTAAAGTAAACAATCCTTGCACCCGCGGGCACAAGCACCGTTGTTTTCCCCCTTGTGGCAACAGCACATCCCCTAGACTCATGTTTCTGTCACTCAAGCTAGTCATCGAGGGGCATGAACCCACAATCGAGCATAACGTTCCCTCTTGGAGTCACTACGTATTACTTGGCCAAAGCAATAAATAACAACGGAGAACATGCAAGAGATCAAATATATTACTCAAGATCAATCTGAACATAATCTCATAATCCATCGAATCCCAGCAAACTCATCATAGCAACAGCATAAAGATTACATATGTGCCTCGATCATGTAGGGCAGCTCACGAGGACTAATTAGTGAAGCACAAGAACGGGAGGAGAACATCACATAGCTACTGGTCATGGACTCATGGTCCAAGGGAGACTGCTCACAACTCATCCGAGAGGCGTCCATGGTGGTGGAGAGGCTCCCGATGGTGATCCTCCCCTCCGGCAGGGTGCCGGGAAGAGTTCTCCTGGTGCTCCCGATCTTGGAAGCGGCGGCGGCGGCGGAACAGAGATGAGATCGCGAAAAAGAGTTCCCTCTCGAGGGTTTCGAAGGACGCTCTAAATATATGCCGATGGGGGGCACCAGACGGGGCTCGGGGGGCCCAGGCGCCCCCCCGGCGCGGCCCAGGGGGGGGGAGGGGGCGCCGCCAGGGTGCCTGGAGCCCTGGTGGCCCCCCGGCTGTCCTTCGGGCGCAAGGTAGGTTCTGGAACGCTGATTTTTTATATAATTTTTCTGGATTTTTCCTGGCAGTTCTCGTAACGTGAAAACCTGAAATACAAAAACAGCCAAAAACAGAAACTGGCACCGGGGTGCACTAGATTAGTAGGTTAGTCCAAATATGATCAAAAGTGTATGGAAGTGTATGAATATCATAGCAATATCACCCAAAAGTGGCATGGAGCAAGCAGAAATTATAGATACGTTTTGGACGTATCAACACCCCATACACAAGCTTCTGCCAATGCGGATACCTCCGCTTGGACTCAATGAGCACCTCACTGATGTAGTAAACCGGATGCTGAACCGGATATTCCTTGCCTGACTCCTTCCTTTCCACCATAGTTGCCACACTGATAGCTCGGCTGTTGGCAGCCACATATAACAACAAAGGCTCTTTATCAATGGGAGCAGCAAGAATCGGCAGCTCAACCAACTATTTCTTCAAGGCTTCAAACGCCTGATCAGCAGCATCACTCCAAACAAAGTGATCTGACTTCTTCATTATCTGGTAAAGAGGTATAGCCTTTTCACCCAACCGGCTTATGAACCGGCTTAAGGCCGCAATACGTCCCGCAGGATGCTGAACATCATTAATACACGCCGGTTTAGCCAGAGAAGTGATGGCCTTTATCTTCTCCGGGTTAGCCTCAATGCCTCTTTCAGAAACCAGAAAACCCAAAAGCTTGCCTGTTGGTACGCCAAAGACACACTTGGCCGGGTTAAGCATCATCTTGTAAACCCGGAGATTGTCAAATGTTTCTTTCAAATATCTATCAAGGTTTCCTTCTTCCTGGACTTTACCACAATATCATCCACATAAGCATGAACATTGTGCCCAATCTGATCATGAAGGCAATTTTGCACACACCGCTGGTAAGTCGCATGGGCACTCTTGACCCAGAGGGCATAGACACATAACAGAAGGCTCCAAAGGGAGTGATGAAGGCTGTCTTATCCTGGTCCTTAACTGCCATCTTGATATGATGATAACCAGAATAAGCATCCAAAAAACTCAAACGCTCACAACCCGCCGTAGCATCAATGATCTGATCAATACGTGGGAGAGCAAAGGGATCAGCCGGACATGCCTTGTTAAGATCCGTATAATCCACACACATGCGCTAAGCGCCATTTTTATTAAGCAACAACACCGTGTTAGCCAACCATTCAGGATGAAAGACTTCAACAATGAACCCTGCTGCCAAGAGCCGGGCCACCTCTTCACCAATGGCCGTGCGCCTCTCCTCGTTGAAGCGGCGAAGGAATTGCTTGACTGGTTTAAAGTTTGGATCAATATTGAGAGTGTGCTCAGCGAGTTCCCTTGGTACACCTGGCATGCCTGAAGGTTTCCATGCAAAGATGTCCCGGTTCTCACGGATGAACTCGATGAGCGCGCTTTCCTATTTCTGATCCAGATTAGCACTGATGCTGAACTGCTTGGATGAATCGCGAGGAACGAAGTCAGCCATCTTAGTGTCATCCGCCGACTTAAATTTCAACAGGGGGTCATGCTCTGTGGTTGGCTTCTTCAAAGATGTCATATCCGCCGGGTCAACATTATCCTTGTAAAATTTCAATTCTTCTATTGCGCAGATAGACTCGGCATAAGAAGCATCGCCTTCTTCACACTCCAAGGCTATTTTCTGACTTCCATGCACTATGATGGTGCCCTTGTGACCCGGCATATTAAGCTGCAAATAAACATAACAAGGCCTTGCCATGAACTTAGCATAAGCCGGCCGCCCAAACAGAGCATGATATGGTCGCTTGATTTTGACCACCTCAAAAGTCAATGTCTCAGATCTTGAATCCTGATCATCTCCAAAGGTAACTTCCAAAGATATTCTGCCCACTAGATACGCCGACTTACCAGGCACCACGCCGTGAAAGACAGTGTTTGATGGCTTAAGATCATTATCAGTCAAACTCATGCGACGAAAAGTTTCATAATACAAAATATTGATGTTGTTACCCCCGTCCATGAGTACCTTAGTAAATCTGTACCCTCCGACTTGAGGCGCCACTACTAGAGCTAAATGACCCGGATTATCAACCCGAGGCGGTTGATCCTCACGACTCCAGAGAATGGGGTGTTCGGACCATCGCAAGTAATGGGGAATCGCCGGTTCAACCGCGTTCACTGCCCTTTTATGAAGCTTCTGATCCCTCTTGCATAAACTTGTGGTGAAAACGTGGTACTGTCCACTATTCAAGTGCTTTGGGGTACTCTGATAACCGGATTACTGCTGATGATTCCCTTGACCAGCTTGCTGATTAAAACCACCTTGATTGCCTTGGCCCTGAAAACCGGAATTAGAGCCGCCACCACCAAAGCCCGGTCCATGAGAGCTGGATCCCGAACCGCCGTTCGGGGCATGATTCTTCCGGAAAATATTGGAATCCCTGAACTCCTTCATGATAAAGCAATCATTCCACCAATGAGTGGACGGCTTCTCACGTGTACCGGGCCTCGGACAAGGCTAACTCATCACTGCCTTGAGGTTGAATTTTGATCCTTCAGACTGGGTTGGCCTGCCCTTGCGATGCTGATTATTATTCTCTGCACTAGTGTTGGCCACAAAGTCTAGATTGCCATCAAACTTACGCTTGCCGTTTCCACCTTGGCCTGCCGTATTATGCTGCTTTGTATTGCCGTTCTTCTTTCCCTTACCAGCCTTCTCTTCATCAGATTCAGGGTCTTTGGTGTTATCAGAGTCGGCATACTTGACAAGAGCCGCCATGAGCTCCCCCATGTCTTTGCAGTGGCGCTTAAGCCGTCCAAGCTTTTGTTTGAGGGGGAGGAATCGACAATTTTTCTCCAACATCAGAACGACTGAACCGACATTGATACTATCTAATGAGTGGATAATAGTTGAGATCCGGCGCACCCAATGAGTTGTTGATTCGCCCTCACCTTGGATGCAAGAATCCAAATCCAGGATTGACATAGGCTGCTTGCACGTGTCTTTGAAATTTTGGATAAACCAGGCTTTCAGCTCCGCCCATGACCCAATAGAGTTGGCGGGCAGCCCTTTCAACCAAGTGTGAGCCGGCCCGTCCAACATCACGGTGAAGTACTTAGCACAAGCGGCATCGCTAACTGCTACCTCTTGAGCTTGCCTTGTTTTCCCCTTGAAGAGGAAAGGGTGATGCAGCACAGTAGCATAAGTATTTCCCTCAGTTTTTGAGAACCAAGGTATCAATCCAATAGGAGCCACGCGCGAGTCCCTCGTACCTAAACAGACAAATCAGAAACTTGCAACCAACGCAATAAAGGGGTTGTCAATCCCTTCTCGGCCAGTTGCAAAAGTGAGATCTGATAGAGATAATAAGATAAATATTTTTGGTATTTTTGCTATAAAGTGAAAAGTAAAGATTGCAAAGTAAAAGTAAAGTAAATAGTTGATGGAAGATAGACCCGGGGGCCATAGGTTTCACTACTGGCTTCTCTCATGATAGTAGATTTCTACGGTGGGTGAACAAATTACTGTCGAGCAATTCATAGAAAAGCGCATTGTTATGAGAATATCTAGGCATGATCATTGTATATAGGCATCACGTCCGTGACAACTAGACCGAAACAATTCTACATCTACTATTATTACTCCACACATCGACATCTATCCAGCATGCATCTAGAGTATTAAGTTCATAAGAACAGAGTAAAGCCTTAAGCAAGATGACATGATGTAGAGGGATAAACTCATGCAATATGATGTAAACCCCATCGTTTTATCCTCGATGGCAACAATACAATACGTGCCTTGCTGCCCCTGCTGTCACTGGGAAAGGACACCGCAAGATTGAACCCAAAGCTAAGCACTTCTCCCATTGCAAGAACTACCAATCTAGTAGGCCAAACCAAACTAATAATTCGAAGAGACTTGCAAAGATATTTAAATCATGCATAAAAGATTTAAGAGAGGAATCAAATATTGTTCATAGATAATCTTGATCATAAACCCACAATTCATCGGATCTCGACAAACACACTGCAAAAAGAATTACATCAAATAGTTCTCCAAGAAGATCGAGGAGAATTTTGTATTGAGATCCAAAGAGAAAGAAGAAGCCATCTAGCTCATAACTATGGACCCGAAGGTCTGTGGTAAACTACTCACAACTCACCGGAGAGGCTATGGTGTTGATGTAGAATCCCTCCGTGATCGATGCCCCCTTCGGTGGAGCTCCGGACCAGGCCCCAAGATGGGATCTCACGGGTACAGAAGGTTGAGCGGTGGAATTAGGGTTTCATGGTGCTCTCGGATGTTTTCAGGATACGTGGATATATATAGAAGGAAGAGGCACGTTAGTGGAGCAACAAGGGGCCTACGACGGTGAGGGGCGCGCCTACCCCCCTGGGCGTGCCCCTGCCCTCGTGGCCGCCGCGTTTATTCCCCGGCATGTAGTCCAATTATTCAGTGTTGTATTTGTTCCAAAAACGACTCTCCCAAAGGTTTCATTCCATTTGGACTCTGTTTGATATTCCTTTTCTGCGAAACACTGAAATAGGCAAAAAACAACAATTTGCACTGGGCCTTGGGTTAGTAGGTTAGTCCCAAAAATAATATAAAAGTGTATAATAAAGCCCATTAAACATCCAAAATAGATAATATAATAGCATGGAACAATAAAAAATTATAGATACGTTGGATTCGTATCAAGCATCCCCAAGCTTAATTCCTGCTCTTCCTCGAGTAGGTAAATGATAAAAATAGAATTTTTGATGTGGAATGCTACCCAACATAAATCTCAATATAATTTTCTTTATTGTGGCATGAATGTTCAGATCCAAAAGATTCAGGACAAAATTTTAATATTGACAAAAGAATAGTAATACTTCAAGCATACTAACAAAGCAATCATGTCTTTTGAAAATAACATGGCCAAAGAAAGTTATCCCTACAAAATCATATAGTCTAGCTATGCTCTATCTTCATCACACAAAATATTTAAATCATGCACAACCCCGGTTTTAGCCAAGAAATTGTTTCACACTTCTATTTTTTCAAATCTTTCAACTTTCACGCAATACATGAGCGTGAGCCATGGATATAGCACTATAGGTGGAATGGAGTGGTGGTTGTGGAGAAGACAAAAGAGGAAGATAGTCTCACATCAATTAGGCATATTAATGGGCTATGGAGATGCCCATCAACAGATATCAATGTGAGTGAGTAGGGATTGCCATGCAATGGATGCACTAGATCTATAATTGTATGAAAGCTCAACAAAGGAAACTAAGTGGGTGTGCATCCAACTTGCTTGATCACGAAGACCTAAGGCATTTTGAGGAAGTCCATCATTGGAATATACAAGCCAAGTTCTATAATGAAAATTCCCACTAGTATATGAAAGTGAAAAAACAAGAGACTCTATATCATGAAGATCATGGCGCTACTTTGAAGGACAAGTGTGGAAAAAGGATAATAGCATTGCCCCTTCTCTCATTTTCTCTTTTTTTTGGACCTTTTCTCTTCCCTTTTTTTATGGCCTCTTTTTTTTTCTTTTCCTTTTTTTCGGCCGGAGTCTCATCTCGACTTGTGGGGGAATCATAGTCTCCATCATCCTTTCCTCACTAGGACAATGCTCTAGTAATGAAGATCATCACACTTTTATTTACTCACAACTAAAAGATTACAGCTCGAAGCTAGAACAAAATATCTATGTGAAAATGCGTCCGGCGGTGTATCGGGATGTGCAATGAATCCAGAGTGACATGTATGAAAAATTGTGCATGGTGGACTTGCCACAAATATGATGTCAACTGCATGATCATGCATGGCAATATGACAATGATGAAGCGTGTCATAATAAATGGAACAGTGGAAAGTTGCATGGCAATATATCTCGGTATGGCTATGGAAATGCCATAATAGGTAGGTATGGTGGCTGTTTTGAGGAAGGTATATGGTGGAAGGGTGAGAGTGCATATAATCCATGGACTCAACATTAGTCATAAAAAACTCATATACATATTGCAAAAATCTACAAGTTATCAAAACAAAGTATTCAACGCATGCTCCTAGGGGAAGGGTTGGTAGGATTTAACCATCGCGTGATCCCGACCTCCACACAAAGGATGACAATCAATAAATAAATCATGCTCCAACTTCATCACATAACGGTTCACCATACGTGCATGCTACGGGAATCACAAACTTTAACACAAGTGTTTCTCAAATTCACAATTACTCCACTAGCATGACTCTAATATAACCATCCTCATATCTCAAAACAATCATCAAGTATCAAACTTCTCATAATATCCAATGCACTTTTATGAAAGTTTTTATTATACCCATCTTGGATGCCTATCATATTAGGACTAATTTTATAACCAAAGAAAATTACCATGCTGTTCTAAAGAGACTCTCAAAATAATATAAGTGAAGCATGAGAGATCAATAGTTTCTATAAAATAAAACCACCGCCGTGCTCTAAAAAGATAAGTGAAACACTGAAGCAAAACTATCTAGCTCAAAAGATATAAGTGAAGCACATAGCGTATTCTAATAAATTTCGATTCATGTGTATCTCTCTCAAAAGGTGTGTACAGCAAGGATGACTGTGGTAAACTAAAAAGCAAAGACTCAAATCATACATGCCGCTCCAAGCAAAACACATATCATGTGGTGAATAAAAATATAGTCTCAAGTAAAGTTACCGATAGACGAAGACGAAAGAGGGGATGCCTTCCCGGGGCATCCCCAAGCTTAGGCTTTTGGTTGTCCTTGAATTTTACCTGGGGATGCCTTGGGCATCCCCAAGCTTAGGATCTTGCCACTCTTTGTTCCATAGTCCATCAAATCCTTACCGAAAACTTGAAAACTTCACAACACAAAACTTAGCAAAAATCTCGCGAGCTCAGTTAGTATAAGAAAACAAGCCACCACTTTAAGGTACTGTAATGAAATCATTATTTATTTATTTTGGTGTTAAACCTATGGTATTCCAACTTCTCTATGATTCATACCCCCCGATACTACTCATAGATTCATCAAAATAAGCAAACAACACACGAAAAACAGAATCTGTCAAAAACAGAACAGTCTGTAGCAATCGGTAACTTTTGAATACTTCTGTAACTCTAAATGTTTTCAATAAATTGGTGGATGTGAGGAATTTGTCTATTAATCATCTGCAAAAAGAATAAATTAAAAAGCACTCTCTAGTAAAACATGGTAGCTAATCTCGTGAGCGCAAAAGTTTCTGTTTTTTTACAGCATGATCGCAAAAACTTCACCCAAGTCTTCCCAAAGGTTCTACTTGGCACAAGCACTAATTAAAACACAAAACCACATCTAAACAGAAGCTAGATGCATTATATATTACTAAACAGAAGAAAAAGCAAAAAAAAATAAATTTGGGTTGCCTCCCAACAAGCGCCATCGTTTAACGCTCCTAGCTAGGCACGATACAAGAATAGATCTAGGTATTGCCATCTTTGGCAGGCAATTCTTCAATTGAACATTTATAATACTTAGGAGTTTCTTCCTTCTTATTAATAATCAAACTCCTAGGCAAGAAATCAAGAAATTCATTTGTAGCAAAAGGTTCCCTAATGATAGTGAGAAAGTTGGGGTGAACACTTATTGATTTAAGATCCGCAGTTCCCTTACTAGAAGATTCACCATTGTTTTCAGGAACATACATTAACTTGTCCATTTTGGTATTAGAGGGGTTCAAAGTATTTCTCACATCAGAAAAAGCAGACCCTACATTGGTAATAATATCCTCATGCTTATCTGTTCTAGTGGAATCTTGATCTATTTTCTCATTAACTATGGGTTCCTTGTCCTTAAAAAATTTCAGAGTGACTCCTACCCTAGATCCATATTGGGTAATTTGGTTTTGGATCTTTTTATCCAAATTCTCAATCAACTCCACAGTGGCAATTTTATTTTCAATAATTTCAAGCCTTTGCATTATGTGTTCTAAAGATAAGATAGTTCCATTAACCAAAAGAGGTGGTGGGCCAAACAAATCTATCATAGAATTATAAGAATCAAAAGGGTGGCTACCCAAGAAATTCCCCCCGGTAATGGCATCAAGAATATATCTGTTCCAAGGAGTGATGCCTACATAAAAATTGCGAAGAAGCATGGAAGTGGAAACTTCCTAGTAGACCTATTCTAAGCATTGCAAATTCTATACCAAGCATCTTTTAGATTTTCTCCCTCCCTTTGTTTAAAATTTAGAACTTCACTCTCGGGAGTATTAATAATGATAGGAGGACTAGCCATGATGGCGAAGGCAAACGATAAAACACATGGAGCAAATAAGAGGGCGAATAAAACGACAAGCGTGAAGTGGGGGAGGGGAAAATGAGAGGCAAATGGCAAATAATGTAATGCGGGGGATAAGTGTTTGTGATGGGTACTTGGTATATGACTTTTGCGTAGATCTCCCCGGCAACGGCGCTAGAAATTCTTCTTACTACCTCTTGAGCTTGCGTTGTTTTCCCCTTGAAGAGGAAAGGGTGATGCAGCACAGTAGCGTAAGTATTTCCCTCAGTTTTTGAGAACCAAGGTATCAATCCAGTAGGCGACCACGCGCGAGTCCCTCGTACCTACACAAACAAATAAGAACCTTGCAGCCAACATGATAAAGGGGTTGTCAATCCCTTCTCTGCCACTTGAAAAAGTGAGATCTAATAGAGATAATAAGATAAATATTTTTGGTATTTTTGTTATAAAGTGAAAAGTAAAGATTGCAAAGTAAAAGTAAAGTAAATAGTTGATGGAAGATAGACACGGGGCCATAGGTTTCACTAGTGGCTTCTCTCATGATAGCAGATTTCTATGGTGGGTGAACAAATTACTGTCGAGCAATTGATAGAAAAGCGCATAGTTATGATAATATCTAGGCATGATCATTGTATATAGGCATCACGTCCGTGAGAAGTAGACTGAAACGATTCTGCATCTACTACTATTACTCCACACATCAACCGCTATCCAGCATGCATCTAGAGTATGAAGTTCATAAGAACAGAGTAACACCTTAAGCAAGATGACATGATGTAGAGGGATAAACTCATGCAATATGATGTAAACACCATCTTTTTATCCTCGATGGCAACAATACAATATGTGCCTTGCTGACCCTGCTGTCACTGGGAAAGGACACCGCAAGATTGAACCCAAAGCTAAGCACTTCTCCCATTGCAAGAACCACCAATCTAGTAGGCCAAACCAAACTGATAATTCGAAGAGACTTGCAAAGATATTTAAATCATGCACAAAAGATTTCAGAGAGGAATCAAATATTGTTCATAAATAATCTTGATCATAAACCCACAATTCATCAGATCTAGACAGACACACCGCAAAAAGAATTACATCGAATAGATCTCCAAGAAGATCGAGGAGAACTTTGTATTGAGATCCAAAGAGAGAGAAGAAGCCATCTAGCTAATAACTATGCACCCGAAGGTCTGTGGTAAACGACTCACAACTCATCGGAGAGGCTATGGTGTTGATGTAGAAGCCCTCCGTGATCGATGCCTTCTCCAGTGGAGCTCCGGAACAGGCCCCAAGATGGTATCTCACTGGTACAGAAGGTTGCAGTGGTGGAATTAGGGTTTCGTGGTGCTCTCGGATGTTTTGAGGGTACATGGATATATATAGGAGGAAGAGGCACGAGGTGGAGTAATGAGGGGCCCACGAGGGTGGGGGGCATGCCTAGCCCCCTGGGCACGCCCCTGCCCTCCTGGCCACCTCATTTCTTCCCTGGCGTGTACTCCAAGTCTTCTGTGTTGTATTTGTTTAAAAAATGACTCTCCTGAAGGTTTCAGTCCATTTGGACTCCGTTTGATATTCCTTTTCTGCGGAACACTGAAATAGGCGAAAAGCAACAATTTACACTGGGCCTTGGGTTAGTAGGTTAGTCCCAAAAATAAGACAAAAGTGTATAATAAAGCCCATTAGACATCCACAACAGATAATATAATAGCATGGAACAATAAAAAATTATAGATACGTTGGAGACTTATTACTAACATCTAGCATATCCATGGCCATCTCATAACTTTCAACCCAAGCTTCAGGGGGTTGATCTGCTGTGTAATTAGGCACCTTGCGAGGACCCTTGAAATCCTTGGGCAAGCGCTCATTACGCAGAGCCGACACTAAACAAGGCACACTGAGCCACCAGCTCGGCCTCCCGACGCGCTCTGCCCTGATCCACCAAAGCCTGAGCATTGGCACCACCATGCGTCGGGTCATGCCCACGAGGCTGGTCACGGTGCCATTCACTACTTGAAACTGCTGGCGAGCCAATGTGCCTGCTATAAATCCGAATTGGATGGGGGGTTGAGTGAATCCGCTCGCGACTGTAAGAATAAGCTGCCTGTTGAGCTACATCTGTTTGAAGAAACTCCCTAGCCCTCCATGTCTCTATTGCTGCTGGAGACTCGCCTTCAACTGGTAGAGCCGCATATCGCGTTGCCGCCGCAATCATATTGTTGACAGGGTTAGAATAATGACCCGGAGGTGTCAGAACATGCTGAAGTGGAGTATTAATGAAATGCGGCGGATCTGTTGCACGTGGCTGGATCAGCGCTCCAGCCACGGGCGGTTCAACCACCGGTTCACCGCTGGTGGGTCATTGGTCCCCCACTCCAGGCATGTTGAGGAGGTTCCTTGCCTCGTATACCGAGGGCAAACGAGTTTGGTGCCTCCTCCTCATGATCTCATTTGAGGCGTTTTGATCCAAGGTGAGCCGGAAAGAGTCTGCCTGAATTTGTTGCGCCTAAGACTCTACAGAAGCTCGCTCCGTGGCCATCCTAGCATTCTCAGCCGTCAGTTCCTCCTTAGCCTGAGCTATCTCATCCCGTAGCTTTGCAACGTCCACCTTATGATGTTCTTCAGTATCCGGGGTTATCTCCACCCCCATCAATGTCGCCAATGCCTCCAATAACTCTGTTAAAACCTGAGCCGGCGAGCGCGTAGATCCGCCAGCACCAGCCACTGCCGCGGCCGCTGAGCCAGACGACATGGTTGTGACGGTTGTTAAATCGAGCGCCAGCTGCGTGCCAACGATAAAGATCGCCATCCTATTCGGCGGCTCATAGGGGTCCAAAATACTATCGCCATCGGAACAACCCCCAATCAGGACGTCCTGCAGCTGATACAATGAATTAGTCTCACCTGTGGGCGACTCACCATCAGAGTAGATGGCCATCCCACTGGCAGACACAGATCCTTCCTCGCCTTCTGCCCGATGGATGAAACCAACAAAGGCGTGCTTCACGGCGGGCTGAACCCGGGCAGGTCGTGCACGCTGAGCCGTCTCGATGATGTCGGTGTAGATGTCCGGGTTAGGGCCCAGTTCGCCGATTTTGCCAATGAAGACGTGGATTCCGCTGAAGGGGACCCGGTACCCATACTCAACTGAGCCGGCCTCGGGGCCCCAGCCTGCATCGTCGATGTAGAGCTCGCCGCGGCGACTCTTGGTCATCCCGCCCACAACATATCCCTTGATCCCTTCGAAGTTTCCCTTCAAGAGCTCGAACCCACCATGCGCAGGCCCCATGGTGGGCACTAACTGTTGTGGGATCATCACGACAGATTTCCTAGCGTAAGGACTTAGTCGTGGAGCCATCACGCCGAGGTTAGCTTAAAGGGGTTAATCGGGACAAATGACACAAAGAGTTTATACTGGTTCAGCCCCTTGCGGTGAAGGTAAAAGCCTAATCCAGTTTGATGTGGTATTGCTAGGGTTTCGATTACCAGGGAGCAAATACGCTTGGCCTAGTTTTTGATCTCTTCTTTCTTACCCTAAACCTCCACCGGGTCGTCCCTTTATGTACTTTGACACCCGATGGTTCACGGAGTCCCGGCCGGCTCATACACAACGTGTCCGGCTCGGTGACTATTTACATTTGCCTCATAGTACAAGTCATACATATATGGCGGTTCACTCTCCTGTGCCTTGAATCGCCTTTGGGTCTTGGGCCGTTTGATGGGCTCGTATGATCCGCCGTCTTCATCGGTGAGTCGCGAGTGGTATAATCCGACCCCTCCTAGGTAGTTTATACCTCAGTAGTTATATCCTCAACACTCTCCCTTGTATTAACTCTAGTATTTGGGCTGAAGAAAATACTGGATTTTGGTGTACTCACTCTCTGTCCTGAACTAGTACAATATGTATCAAGAATCCTCTTCAAAGTGTGAGCATTCTGGTCAGTTGCTCTCATCAAAATCAAGGACTCATCGGCAAACAACAGATGAGAAATAGAGGGTGCATTTATGGATACTTTTATACCTTCAATCCCACCAATGTCTTCCTAATGAGCCAGCATACTCGATAACCCTTCAGAACAAATCCAAAACAGGTAGGGGATAAAGGATCTCCTAGTCTCAATCCTCTAGTTGTAGTAAATTCTTCCGTTTCTGTATCATTGAATCTGATTCTACAACTCACAGAGGAAACACACTCCATAGTTAACTCAATCCATTGTGCATGAAATCCCAATTTTTCCATCATCCCGCCTTAGAAAGCCCCACTCTACCCTGTCATAGGCTTTCAACATATCCAATTTTACAGCACAAACACCATTAGAGCCATGTGACTTTTTCTTAATTGTATGGAAACACTCATAAGCTACCGGCACATTTATCAGTGATTAGCCTTCTTGGTACAAAGGCACTCTGGGTAGGAGATATTACCTCTGGTAGGATTTTCTTAAGCCTGTTGGCCAACATCTTAGAAAAAATCTTATAACCCACATTACACAAGCTAATAGGTCTGAATTCGGTTGTTACCTCAGGGCTATCCACTTTAGGTATTAGCACAACATTTGTCGAATTCCATCCATCTGGTATCTTTTTATGACTGATTGCATCAAGCACTTCTTTAGTTAGCTCATCTCTCATAATATGCCAAAAGCGCTTGAAAAAAATAGAATGAAGACCATCCGGACCCGGAACCTTCATATCACCTATCTGAAATAGAGCTTTCTTTACTTCTTCCGATGTATAGGGAGCAATCAATAGACTGTCCATCTGTGGTGTGACCACTGGTTTGACAGTTGCCATAAGATCATCATCAATAAAACCTGCGTCAAAGTGTAAAGACTCTGGAAATAATAAAAATGAGGAGTCTCAGATTATCATTGCCCTCCACCCATCCATTATCATTATCTTTCAACTTCATAATTAAGTTGTGACACCTATGAGCCGAAGCAAAATGATTAAAATACTTCGTATTACAGTCGCCCCGACGCAACCAATTCACACCTCCTCGCTAGGCCCAGTAAATCTCCTCCTGCGCGAGAAGGTTCTCAATAAAAAGTGTGAGCTCCTGTTGTTTCGCCCTGATTTCAGAAGTATATGGCACGCACATTAGTTCCTCTAACTCTTTCTAAGATGACTTCAGGCTATTACGCGAACGCTTCAGAACCTTTCAATCCCACATATGAAGATCTCTATGTACTGTCACAAGTTTCTCGCCAGCTGTTGGGCATAGACCCCAAACTACTACTTTCTGCCAAGCTGTTTTCACAACCTCCTCTACAACCTCTTCTGCCAACCATCGCGCCTCAAACTTCCGGCCATCTCGAGGTCACGGTGCAGCTACCCCTGCCAAGTAATCTGTATCCAGGCAAATTGGCCGGTGGTCAGACTTGCCCATATCAAGGTTACACAGCCCACACAATGGGTGTAGTTTCAACCATTCAGGGTTTGAAACGTCTCGGTCCAGCCATTCCCACAATCCTCCTCTAAAGAAAGTGAATTTGTCACCATGGTAGCCAATATCTTGCAGTGAGCAATCTGAGAGTGCATCCTGGAATTCCTGAAGCCAAACCTGCTATCGTGGTGCTCCTCCTTCCTTTTCAGACGAGAATAAGATTTCATTAAAATCACCAATCGCAACCCACGGAAGTCTAGACTGAGCATGCAAATCACGAAGGAGTTGATACGTTCTCTCCTTATCATCCCAACTTGGCTCGCCGTACACACATGATTATCTCCACTCTTTCTCATCCAGTTCCTCCACCGCCACATCAATGCAACTAAAGGTAGTAGTCCGGGGGTAGATCCTAACATCCTTCTTCCAAACTAGTAACAATCCACCTTTTCTGCCATCAAGACTTGGGGCCACAATTTTATAATCCATCCCCATCTTCCTCATCGGAACCTCTGCCTTATCCTCTGCCTTTCCATAACAGTAATACTACATTTTTGAAGAGTCTAAAGAAAACTTATATAAACTTCCTAAGTAACCCTATTCCCCCCTCTTGATTTTCATAGGGTGGGCCACTTCCTCCACCAATCCCACCAATCCCAAGCCTCCATGTTTTCTTTTACGTAAAAGTTTTAAGTAAGCCTACGTGAGTCTAGCAAATCCCTTTACACAATAGAAAGAGTGAGAAAAAATTACAGTTGTGAGTTACATCACGAATAGATACACAAGGACGCCTATGGGCAATGCGTGAAGCATAGGAGTGGTTGCTCAGCCCAAGCACAAAGGTCTATCTCTAAGGCACTATGTGATCTAATCTGGTGGCGCCGGCTCTAGCCCAGTAGTGTGTGTCATCCTAGACAACCAACAAAAGGGTGAGTGGTGTCGAAGATACATCCGTTTTTATGCTTTTAGACTTGCCAAGCCATGAGGAGAATGGAAGAGACGCCGCAACATTGAGCTGGAGGGGCGCTGGAGCGAGAAGTCGCGCATCAGGTCGGGTATGGTGTTGTTGTGAAGGAAGGTGCAGGTGTGGATTGGCACCAAGCCAACATGTCGTGTGAGACTTGTCATGAGAAGGAGCACCCAATCATGATGTGAAGCATGTCCTCCGACACCTAGTCATAGAAGGAGCAACTCGTTCATGCTTTGGATTTTTATCTGAAACACATGCAAGGTGGTTCATGTCCAAACAGATTGGCTGATGGTCAGATTTACCCATCTCCAGATTGATCAATCCCGCTAAAGGGTGCATTTGAGCCTAGTCCGCGTTAGACATAGCACGATCAAGCCTCTCCCTAACCTCCATGGAACCAAGTGAACCTATCACCTTCATAGCCAATAGTCACAAGGAGTATCGGCACCTTGGAACACCTGAAGGCGCAACAAGTGACGCATGGCTCCCCCTTCCTTCTCCGGTGGGAAAAGGATCTCATTAAAGTTGCCTATTACCACCCATGGTAAATCGGTTGGTGAGTAAAGATCATGTAATGTACCATAGGTGCTCTACTTGTTATTCTAACTAGATTCTCCATATATGTCTATCAGTCTCCATATGTGTCCATTTATTTATTTCTCCTACACGTCAATACTAAGAGTAGATCCTCACCTCCTTCTCTGAAACTAACAACTTACTCCCCCCGCCTTGTACCATCCAAACTTGGTGCAACGACCATGTAATCCATCATCAATTTTTCCCCTTACCTTATTTACATGTGTGTCGTCCATATGTGTCTCAGACAAAAAATAAAACATCTGGGTTATGTCACCTTTGAATAACCAGAAGCGAATGAACTATAGGGGTGCTAAGGAGGCCCTGGTAGTTGCAACTAATGAGTTTCATTGTTTTTGGCAAACCACCACATAGGGGGGGGGTAATCCCATATGATGTCAACATGTTCATCACCCTTCACTTAAACTTCTCTCAACCATTCCATCCAACTCTACCATCCAACCAATGTCATGAACGAATTCTACTTCATTTCCTTGTTAGTTTCTTTCGCTATGGATTCCTGGTGGTCTTTGTACCCTGCCCAAATGGATGACACAGGTAAATTGAGGTAAAGTTCCATCTATTTCGCTTAAGCTCGTTCAAATGTAGCGAAGAAAGTATATTTCCCACTGAATTATGTTTTTTGTGTTGGAAATATCCCCAAGAGGCAATAATATTGTATTATTATATTTCCATATTCATAATTAAGAGTTTATATTCTATGCTATAATTTATGATCCTGGAATATGCAATTTAGCGGAAAACTCATATGCACGTGTGGAATGATAAATGGTAAAATTAGGTTCCTGGTCTTGCCTCCAAGACCGACTCAAGTGTTGTTGGTGATCATGTTTCCCGGATCTTAGGATATCGTTAAGTGTAACCATAGTCCTAAAACAACATTGAGAGTATGACGTTAGAAGCATGATCATATTTAATCAACCCAAACTTGTTTTGTTATACTTTGAGACACAATCGTGAAAGTGCAACTAATCCCTGAGTGGTTTTGGCAATTCATAACAACATATAGCTCACTGAACTAATATCCATTCAAGATATATATTTCAAGATGTTCAATGAATGGCATGGCATGGATTGGAGAAGTGGATCCCTCAAAATGCTAAGAACAAAGATGGGCAAAAGCTCAAGACTCTTTGTCGGTGTCAAAATCGGCGAATCTCGGGTAGGGGGTCCCGAGCTGTGGATCTGGGATCGATGAGGAACATGAGACAATGGACATGAGGTTTTACCCAGGTTCGGGCCCTCTCGAAGAGGTAAAACCCTACTCTGCTTGATTACATTGATGTGTATGATTACATGGTCGATCTACCTCGAGATCAGGCGAGCTAAACCCTAGATGGGAAAGGCGATGAATGAAGCTCTCCCCTAAAGACTAAAACCCTCGGTTATATAGGCACCAATAGGTTTAGAGTTACATGAGGTCAGTTTACAATGAAGGAAAGATTCTGCCTATTCTTGGCGTGGAAGATACACCACGACTCCGGAGCCTCCTTATTTGACCATGGATCTGTACTCGGGCTTGACTCCGTAGTAGCCCATCAGTCCAGCCCAGTCATGACAGGCCGGCAGCCGAGGACCCCTTAATCTAGGATGCCCTCAATAGCACCCGAACTTGCCTCCAAAGGCAGGGCTCATATCCGCCATCCACACACCTTGCAGTCTTCGGCTTGCGAGGCGAGTTCTGCATATGTCCGGAGTCAAGTGGTGTTCGGAACCTGGAACACCCATTTTACTTAAACCTGAAGCAAAAGCCGTTCAAGTGTGAATAGTGTCTTTGAGTGACAACTTTTTTTCTCTTTAACGAAGGGTTGCGACCGGCCATAGCGACACGTGGCTGGCCGTTATGGATGCGCGGCTCGAGGCCACCCCCTTATTGGCCCATCTCATCAAGGTGGACATCGTGCTCCATTTTTTGGGGGATATGATCAATGATTTTGATCCCCCACTTGCACATAACGTTGCAAGAGTATTAGGAAGTGGACAAGCCCACAACGTGAAAAAAGGAGCCCGTGGCCTATAAAGAGGGGATCACCACAATTAGCATATTATGTCTTCTTCCACCCCCCCCGCTGTTGCTTACACAGTCTCTCAAAGCTCCAGGGCCCAGCCCCACGGCGAGTCCCATCCCGCCCACCCCAGCAATAGCCAGATCTGGTGCCAATGGAAAGTGGGACACCTCCATCGTCACCAACAACGACATCCTGGAGCTGAAGCGGGCCGGCTATTTGTCGGTCGATGTCGCTCATCGGGCCCCTGAAGAGGGCCAGATCGTCCCAACGCCTAATCTAGGTGAGAGGGTCGTATTCCTCCCCCATTTCCTCCGAGAGCTAGGATTTCCTCTACACCCCTTCATGAGGGGGTTGATGTTCTTCTACAGTCTAGATTTCCACGATCTAGCCCCCAACTCCCTCCTCCACATCTCGACCTTCATCATCGTCTGCGAGGCCCTCCTCCGAGTCCACCCGCACTTCGGCCTGTCACTGAAGGTGTTCAACATCAAGCCCAAGGTGGTTGGTGGGGCTCATGTGGACTGCGGCGGGGCCATGATTAGTAAGTTGACGCCGGTCCACTGGCCAAAGGGGTAGTTTCTTGACACCATCAAGCTATGGCAAAAAGAGTGGTTCTGTATCACCGAGCCAAGGGATGCAACATGGACGGCGGCTCCCGCATTCAGATCCAGACCCCCGGCCAGATTGGCCTTATGGACTACAAAGAGTCCGGATTGGGGGTCCGCCGCTGATGTGAAGGCGCTGCAGAAGCGCGTCGTCAGTGTGATGGTGACCAGCGCGAAGCTGACCAATGTGGTTCATGTTATGCTCAAGCGCCGGATCCTCCCTTGTCAAGAAAGGGCCAAACCAATGTGGGCGTACGAGCCCGAGGACCCGGCCATGGTGCGACGTCTCCTCGGCACAACCCACGACAAGGTGTGTGGCCTATTATTCAAGCCTCAAGAGGAATGGCCGTATGAGGGAGAGGACATTGGCCTCGATGTGGCGAACTCACCGAGGGAGGTAAGTACTTTGTCATTCAACATATGTTCAGATAATATCACCGCACCCAATGCAATCTTAAGCCTCTCTTTGCGGATTCTTGCAGGGCTGACTCGGAAAGAGCAAGAAGATTAGCGGCTCGACTCCCCTGCCCGAGGAGCCCCGATCGACCCAGCTGGAGAAGCTGCTGGTCGTGGTGCCTTACAAGGCGACCAATCAGAAGGGCAAAAAGAAGAAGGATGCACTCGGAGCTAGGGAGGGCCTCCGCCGCAGAGCTCGTCCGAATACTCGGTCCGGAGATGCCGCTACTCGATCTGCCCAAGATGGAGACAGAGGACGAGGATGAGGAGGAGAGCGCCTCCTCACACTCCAAGAAGAGGGTGGCATCCGAGGACGTCGAGGAGGTAAAACCCCCTTAGGCCCTAAAGAGGCGGTGTCGGCCCAAGCTGGTCCTTCCTGACAGCTCTGACGAGGGGTCCGAAGCGTCCGAAGAGGTTCTCAAGAAGGAACCTAGGGTCAAGCCCCCGTCCGATAGGTATAATGCCGGTATTTTTATTTGCCTTGTTTTTAATAATTCATTCTGGACGAAGGCCGACTCTTTAGTATTGCAGCCCTCCACTCGACCGGCCTGTAGAGCAGACCTAGGAGGGGACGTCCCCACCCGCTAAACTGGCGGACAATGGGTCAGCGTCGTGCTCCGTACCTCCCCTGATCCCTAAAAAGGTCGGGAAGGAGTTGTCCCGAAGGACCCCTCCTCCTCCTCCGAACATGGAGGAGGAGGTTGATGCCACCATGGTCGAGGCTGACGCCTTGGTCACCGAAGACCAGGAGGACGCATCCCTTGTGGCTGGTGCGGGAAGGGAGTCCAGACCATCCGGACCCCCTCAGTTGTCCTCTCCCGAGC
Source organism: Secale cereale (assembly GCA_902687465.1). Lineage (NCBI taxonomy): Eukaryota > Viridiplantae > Streptophyta > Magnoliopsida > Poales > Poaceae > Secale > Secale cereale. Next base: position 356,207,554 of record LR738714.1, on the reverse strand, counting down.
CCCGAGGCCCTTGATGACACCAGTTCCTCCTTCCAGTGGGGAAGGGGTCGGGGGGCCAACGCCCGTGCCAAACACCTCCACATGTGCGGCGGCGGGCTGGCTGGATGTGTTGGAAGAGTTGGTGAACAACTCCGTCATTGTTGAGGAGCATCGCACTCTCATGAGTGCGGTCATACAAGGTGTTCGGTCCATCTAATCCGGACTGAACGATGTCATACAAGGCATGCTGATAGGCTTTGAGGTAAGTCAAGTAATACTCTTTTCTCATAAAGTGGATTTAGTCCTTATTTTGAGTATGTTGTATCTGTAGTAGCCCCCGAGACTCTGCAAGGTTTGCAAAGAAACTTACGAGGGGTCCAGTTCTATAGGCCAGTGTTTGAAGTGGCGTGAACTTTTTGATGTCACGGGCATCTTCTTTGGCGGCGGTTGCGAATGCCGCAGTGCTAGAGGAGATGGATCAAAATCTCAAGCTCTCCGATGGAGAGCTTGACCTTGTCAACAAGTGGCTTGACGAAGCGCAAGGTGATCCCTTTGTTAAGATGTGTGATTGCTTAGTGCCGGATAGTAATGCTACGGAATGTATGCTAATCTTATAATGTGATGATATTGTAGCTACCGCCGCCGAGGTCAAGGGCTTGAAAAAGGCCCCGAAGAAAGCCGAGGCTGATGCGGCAGCTAAGAAAGCGGTCGCTGATAAGGCGGTAGCCGAGGTTGAGAAGACCAAGCTTGTTGGCGAGCAGCACGAGGCTCGAGTAGCCGAGGTGAAGATGGAGTTCAAGGATGCCATCCCGAAGATTGAAGCCCTTGAGAAGGAGCGGGAAGAGCGTTCTTCTAGGCTATCCAAGGTGGAGAAGGAACTCCAGGAGGCGAGGACCAAGGTGCGAGATGTCCGGGAGCAGCTCCGCCAAGTTGGGCAGATTACATATGGTAAGAAATACTTACTATAGAGCGTGTTTGGAGGAAACATGTTCCTGTTGCTAACGCGGGTCTGGCGCTCCACGGCGCCTTCGTTGAACTGCCAAGGAGTGTGGCGGCCGCGACGGAGTATTATGCTGCTCATGAGGACTCTGAGTAGCAGCTTTTCTGGTTGCAGTTCCTGGCCTCCGAACATCCTACCCTCCTCAGCAACCAAATGAAGCAGTTCATGGAGATGCATCGGATGTCTGAGGTCGATCTGAAGGATTTCTGTATGTAGTTGTGGCATGCCAAGCCGATTCCGGACAACTACTTCGGCCTGGCGTAGAGGCTTCGGGAGGCGTTGCCCCGGATTGATGCCGTGAAGTGCTCTACGTGCCTTGAGGGGGGCCGGTCGGCGTTCACAAAGACCATGGTTCATTGGCCTAAAATTAAGCCAATGGACATGGCCACTGGTCCCGCGCTAGCTAGAAAGGAGCATCGCCATCCTGAGCTTTACTTTGCATAGGTTATGAATGACGCTCGGGCGATAGAGGGCCAGTGTTGAAAGAATGTAATTATTGACTAAATGTACTTGGTTATTTTAATTGGACCTTTATGCTTTATAATGCGGCCTGTTTGTGTGCTTTAAAATGCGATGTTTTTATTTTGACTCCTGCGCGACCGTGTTTGTATTCTGAAAGCTACCAGTCGTCGGCTTCAGCCCCCAAGTGTATGTCACTCGAGGTGTTTCGTCCCAGCACTATCACCCTTAGCCGACATCTCGGTGACCGAAGGCGGTAGTGCATGAGAGACACAAGGCAATCAAACTATTCAGTTTTATTACTTTAACTTAGCCATAGGATCTTGATGGTGGGACCTAGTGACTAGCCCCTGCTACTTCTCGAGCTTGCGTTGTATTCCCTCGAAGAGGAAAGGGTGATGCAGCACATTAGCGTAAGTATTTCCCTCAGTTTTCGAGAACCAAGGTATCAATCCAGTAGGAGACCATGCGCGAGTCCCTCGCACCTGCACAAACAAATAAGAACCTCGCAGCCAACACGATAAAAGGGGTTGTCAATCCCTTCTCGGTCACTTCCGAGAGTGACATCTGATAGATATGATAAAATAATATTATTGGTATTTTTGGTATAGAGACAGAAAGTAAATAAAGCAAATAAATAATAGCGACAGAAATTGGCTAGTTGATGGGAGATTAATATGATGAGAATAGACCCGGGGGCCATAGGTTTCACTAGTGGCTTCTCTCATGATAGCAAAATTCTACAGTGGGTGAACAAATTACTGTTGAGCAATTGATAGAAAAGCACATAGTTATGAGAATATCTAGGCATGATCATTGTATATAGGCATCACGTCCGTAACAAGTAGACCGAAATGATTCTGCATCTACTACTATTACTCCACACATCGACCGCTATCCAACATGCATCTAGAGTATTAAGTATGTAAGAACAGAGTAACGCCTTAAGCAAGATGACATGATGTAGAGGGATAAACTCAAGCAATATGATATAAACCCCATCTTTTTATCCTCGATGGCAACAATACTATACGAGCCTTGCTACCCCTGCTGTCACTGGGAAAGGACACCGCAAGATTGAACCCAAAGCCAAGCACTTCTCCCATTGCAAGAACTATAGATCTAGTAGGCCAAACCAAACCAATAATTCGAAGAGACTTGCAAGGATATTATAATCATTCATAGAAGATTTCAGAAAAGAATCCAATATTGTTCATAGATAATCTTGATCATAAACACACAATTCATTGGATCTCGACAAACACACCACAAAAAGATTACATCAAATTGATCTCCTCGAAGACCAAGGAGAACTTTGTATTGAGATCCAAAGAGAGAGAAGAAGCCATCTAGATAATAACTATGGACCCGAAGGTCTGTGGTAAACTACTCACAACTCATCGGAGAGGCTATGGTGTTGATGTAGAAGCCCTCCGTGATCGATGCCCCCTTCGGTGGAGCTCCGGAACAGGCCCCAAGATGGGATCTCACGGGTACAGAAGGTTACGGCAGTGGAATTAGGGTTTCTTGGTGCTCCTCGATGTTTTCAGGGTATGAGGGTATATATAGGCTGAAGAGGCACGTCAGGGGAGCAGAGGGGCCCACGAGGGTGGGGGGCGCGCCCCCTGCCCTCGTGGCCGCCTCTCTCGTTTCCTCACGTGTACGCCAAGTCTTTTGTGTTGATACCGTTCCAAAAATAACTCTCCCAAAGGTTTCATTCCATTTGGACTCCATTTGATATTCCTTTTTTGCGAAACACTGAAATAGGCAAAATAAACAATTTGCGCTGTGCCTTGGGTTAGTAGGTTAGTCCCAAAATAATATAAAAGCGTATAATAAAGCCCGTTAAACATCCAAAACAGAATATATAATAGCATGGAACAATCAAAAATTATAGATACGTTGGAGACGTATCAAGCATCCCTAAGCTTAATTCCTGCTCGTCCTCGAGTAGGTAAATGATAAAAACAGATTTTTTGATGTGGAATGCTAACCAATATAATTCTGAACGTAATTTTCTTTATTGTGGCATGAATGTTCAGATCTGAAAGATTCAAGACAAAGTCTATATTAACATAAGAATAATAATACTTTAAGCATACTAACAAAGCAATCTTGTCTTCTCAAAATAACATGGCCAAAGAAAGTTATCCCTACAAAGTCATATAGTATGGCTATGCTCTATCTTCATCACACAAAATATTTAAATCATGCACAACCCCGGTTTCAGCCAAGCAATTGTTCACACTTCAAATCTTTCAATCCTTTCAACTTTCACGCAATACATGAGCGTGAGCCATGGATATAGCACTATGTGGAATAGAGTGGTGGTTGTGGAGAAGACAAAAGAGGAAGATAGTCTCACATCAACTAGGCATATCTATGAGCTATGGAGATACCCATCAATCGATATCAATGTGAGTGAGTAGGGATTGCCATGCAACGGATGCACTAGAGCTATAAGTGTATGAAAGCGCAACAAAAGAAACTAAGTGGGTGTGCATCCAACTTGCTTGCTCACGAAGACCTAAGGCATTTGAGGAAGCCCATCATTGGAATATACAAGCCAAGTTCTATAATGAAAATTCCCACTAGTATATGAAAGTGACAAAACAAGAGACTCTCTATCATGAAGATTATGGTGCTACTTTGAAGCACAAGTGCGGAAAAAGGATAGTAACATTGTCCCTTCTCTCTTTTTCTGTCGTTTTTTCTTCCTTTTTTTTCTTTTGGGCCTTTTCTCTTTTTTTTTCTCTTTTTTATGGCCTCTTTTTTTCTTCTTTTTTTTTCTTTTTCATCCGGAGTCTCATCCCGACTTGTGGGGGAATCATAGTCTCCATCATTCTTTCCTCACTGGGACAATGCTCTAATAATGATGATCATCACACTTTTATTTACTTACAACTCGAAGCTAGAACAAAATATTACTCTATGTGAATGATAATGATGAAGCGTGTCATATGAACGAAATGGTGGAAAGTTACATGACAATATATCTCGGAATGGCTATGGAAATGCCATGATAGGTAGGTATGGTGGCTGTTTTGAGGAAGGTGTATGGTGGGTGTATGGTACCAGCGAAAGTTGCGTGGTACAAGAGAGGCTAGCAATGGTGGAAGGGTGAGAGTGTGTATAATCCATGGACTCAAAATTAGTCATAAAAAACTCATATACTTATTGCACAAATCTACGAGTTATCAAAACAAAGTATTCAATGCATGCTCTTTGGGGAAGGTTTGGTAGGAGTTAACCATCGCGCGATCCCGACCTCCACACAAAGGATGACACTCAATAAATAATTCATGCTCCAACTTCATCACATAACGGTTCACCATACGTGCATGCTACGGGAATCACAAACTTTTACACAAGTGTTTCTCAAATTCACAATTACTCCACTAGCATGACTCTAATATCACCATCCTCATATCTCAAAACAATCATCAAGTATCGAACTTCTCATAATAATCAATGCACTTGTATGAAAGTTTTTACTATACCCATCTTGTATGCCTATCATATTAGGACTAGTTTTATAACCAAAGCACATTACCATGCTATTCTAAGAGTCTCTCAAAAAGATATAAGTGAAGCGCGAGAGATCAATAATTTCTACAAAATAAAACCACCACCGTGCTCTAAAAGATATAAGTGAAGCACTAGAGCAAAACTATCTAGCTCAAAAGATATAAGTGAAGCACATAGAGTATTCTAATAAATCCCAATTCATGTGTATCTCTCTCAAAAGGTGTGTCCAGCAAGGATGACTGTGGCAAACTTAGAATCAAAGACTCAAATCATACATGACGCTCCAAGCAAAACACATATCATGTGGTGAATAAAAATATAGTCTCACGTAAGGTTACCGATAGATGAAAACGAAAGAGGGGATGCCTTCCCGGGGCATCCCCAAGCTTAGGCTTTTGGTTATCCTTGAATTTACCTTGGGGTGCCTTGGGCATCCCCAAGCTTAGGCTTTTTCCACTCTTTGTTCCATAGTCCATCGAATCCTTACCCAAAACTTGAAAACTTCACAACACAAAACTTAGCAAAAAATCTCGTGAGCTCCGTTAGTATAAGAAAACAAACCACTACTCAAAGGTACTGTAATGAACTCTTTCTTTGTTTATATTGGTGTTAAACCTACTATATACCAACTTATCTATGATTCATACCCCCCGATACTACTCATAGATTCATCAAAATAAGCAAACAACACACATAAAACAGAATCTGTGAAAAACAGAACAGTCTGTAGTAATATGTAACTTTAGAATACTTATGTAACTCTAAAAAAATTTAAATAACTTGGTGGACATGAGGAATTTTTCTATTAATAATCTGCAAAAAGAATCAACTAAAAAGCACTCTCCAGTAAAAAAATGGTAGCTAATCTGGTGAGTGCTAAAGTTTCTGTTTTTTACAGCATGATCACATAAACTTCACACAAGTCTTCCCAAAGGTTCTACTTGGCACAAACACTAACTAAAACACAAAACCACATCTAAACAGGAGCTAGATGCAATATTTATCCCTAAACAGAAGCAAAAACAAATAAAATAAAATTGGGTTGCCTCCCAACAAGCGCTATTGTTTAACGCCCCTAGCTAGGCACGATACAAGAATAGATCTAGGTATTGCCATAATGATAGGTAGATCGCGAAAACTCATCTCATATTCCCTATGTTCAGCAGCAAGTTTTCTTTGTGGCAAGCAAAAGTAATCAAAAGGGCTAATGTCCCCCATATCAAGCTCAGGAGGTATAGGTTCCTCCTTTGGCCCTTCATATTGCATAACCGATTCATCATTATAAGCATTCTTTTGGCAAAAGGTCATGAGCCTTCGCTCAAGGGAAAAACCTAACCCATTGTGTTGAATAGCAAAATCATCATTCAATTCAGAGATTCTATCAACCAATATATCGGTAGGAACCTTTTTCCTAAGGTTTTCATTAAAAGCAACATGATCTAAAGATTGCAAACGCATTATGTCCTCTTGATTAAATAAGATAGCTTCTATGGTAGGACGACCAGCGTCCACCCTATAATGCGTGAAGATTTCTTTGGCCTCTTTCATTATGAATCTGAACTCATGGGCCAAAAAGATAGTAGCTGCACGCTTAACAGAAAAATGCTCAATATTGCGAAATTGCAGAAAAATTCTCTGAATGCAAGGATGCATATGGATAAATTGCCTTTCAATTTCAACTACAAGCATAGATATGTCATCCGCAAGACTACTAGTTCTATGAAGAATAGATCCACCCATAGTGGGTAAAGCACCGGCACAAGTAAAGAAGTCTTGAAGAACTCCTTTTCCAATAATATTACAACTACCAACCCGGAACTTCTTAGTATGTAAACTGGTAGTTTTATCCGAAGGGTCAACAAAGGTAAAGTTGCCCTCAATGTTACTACCCTTTTTAATGGCATCCTCCCCCATCTCAGACATGATAGCAACAAACTGCAATAAAGACGAACACACACGAGGCAAGCGAACGGTAAAACACACAGAAAAAGAAGGGCGAATAAAACGACAAGGGTGAAGTGGGGGAGAGGAAAACGAGAGCCAAATAATGTAGTGCGAGGGATAAGGGTGTGTGATAGGTACTTGGTATATGACTTTTGCGTAGAACTCCCCGGCAATGGTGCCAGAAATTCTTCTTGCTACTTCTCGAGCTTGCGTTGTATTCCCTCGAAGAGGAAAGGTGATGCAGCATAGTAGCGTAAGTATTTCCCTCAGTTTTTGAGAACCAAGGTATCAATCTAGTAGGAGACCACGCGCGAGTCCCTCGCACCCGCACAAACAAATAAGAACCTTGCAGCCAACACAATAAAAGGGGTTGTCAATCCCTTCTCGGTCACTTACGAGAGTGAGATCTGATAGATATGATAAGATAATATTTTTGGTACTTTTGGTATAGAGACAGAAAGTAAATAAAGTAAATAAATAACGGCGGCGGAAATTGGCTAGTTGATGGGAGATTAATATGATGAGAATAGACCCGAAGGGCATAGGTTTCACTAGTGGCTTCTCTCATGATAGCAGAATTCTACTGTGGGTGAACAAATTACCGTCGAGCAATTGATAGAAAAGCGCATAGTTATGAGAATATCTAGGCATGCTCATTGTATATAGGCATCACGTCTGTAACAAGTAGACCAAAACGATTCTACATCTACTACTATTACTCCACACATCGACCGCTATCCAGCATGCATCTAGAGTATTAAGTTCATAAGAACAGAGTAACGCCTTAAGCAAGATGACATGATGTAGAGGGATAAATTCAAGCAATATGATATAAACCCCATCTTTTTATCCTCGATGGCAACAATACTATACGAGCCTTGCTGCCCCTGCTGTCACTAGGAAAGGACACCGCAAGATTGAACCCAAAGCCAAGCACTTCTCCCATTGCAAGAACTATAGATCTAGTAGGCCAAACCAAACCAATAATTCAAAGAGACTTGCAAGGATATTATAATCATACATAAAAGATTTCAGAAAAGAATCCAATATTGTGCATAGATAATCTTGATCATAAACCCACAATTCATTGGATCTCGACAAACACACCACAAAAAGATTACATCAAATAGATCTCCTCGAAGATCGAGGAGAACTTTGTATTGAGATCCAAAGAGAGAGAAGAAGCCATCTAGATAATAACTATGGACGCGAAGGTCTGTGGTAAACTACTCACAACTCATCTGAGAGGCTATGGTGTTGATGTAGAAGCCCTCCGTGATCGATGCCCCCTTCGGTGGAGCTCCGGAACAGGCCCCAAGATGGGATCTCACAGGTACAGAAGGTTATGGCGGTGGAATTAGGGTTTCTTGGTGCTTCTCGATGTTTTCAGGGAATGAGGGTATATATAGGCTGAAGAGGCACGTCAGGGGAGCCAGAGGGGGCCCACGAGGGTGGGGGCGTGCCCCCGGCCCTCGTGGCCGCCTCTCTCGTTTCCTCACGTGTACTCCAAGTCTTTTGTGTTGATACCGTTCCAAAAATAACTCTCCCAAAGGTTTCATTCCGTTTGGACTCCGTTTGATATTCCTTTTCTGCGAAACAGTGAAATAGGCAAAAACAACAATTTGCACTGGGCTTGGGTTAGTAGGTTAGTCCCAAAAATAATATAAAAGTGTATAATAAAGCCCGTTAAACATCCAAAACAGAATATATAATAGCATGGAACAATAAAAAAAGTATAGATACGTTGGAGACGTATCAGCCCCCAGTGGTTCTGTGATATACTTGGAGATCGAGGCCTACCTTGTTATCACATGGTTCACGCGAAGACGAACCCTTCGTATGACACAGATGAGTTGCCAACGATTTTTGAGTCTAATGCTCATCGGATTGCTGATCAGCTGTCGCTTACTATGATAGTCAGTTTTTGGCTTTCTCCTCCTGAGGTACTTAACTGGGCTAGCCAGAAGCACAATCATAGGGGTTCTCCCTTTCCCTTGTTAGCTGAACTTGCGGAACATAAGAATGTAAGCACAGGATCCGGGCAACCCAACTATTGACCCAAGACATAGTTCAGAGCTGGTGCATATATTACAATATCTGAGATGCCGAACACTCAACAGAAAGTGGTGCCGGACTTGGTATGTGGAGTTGATGGGAATATCAAGCTTTTGGTCAATTGACCAATTTGTATTTACTACCTCATGTTTTCATGCCGGTCCGTTCGAAGAGTAGGAAAATAAAAGGACAGGAGGGGGGAATCGCACAGTGTGGATATCCGAACACCATAAAGGGGTATCTTTTATTATTTTTCATAAGCTCATGACGTCTAACCGTACAATTCGAACTGCTCATGCGTTTATTGCAAAAAAGGATTTTTTTTACAAAGTAAAGGTTTACACAGGGCCTTGATGCGTGGGTCAAAGCCTCAACTGTGCCCTGTTGCACTTCTGCACCCTTGCTTCTATGGGGAGAGGGGGATGGGGCCTTCGGTAGAACCTTGACGGGTGGCCTTCTCGGTGCAGCTTGATGGTGGGGGGAGGGTCCCGAGCTGTACCCCATGTCATCGGAAGACGCGGTAATCCCATAGTTTGGCCTATTCGAACACGCGGTTCTGCCCCATTGATATGAGCCTCACGGCTGCCCATGGTATCTTGAGCGTGAAGTTGTGCTGCCGTGGCACAAGGAGCGCGACTGTGTTGGGAGGGTCGTGAGGCGCGTATCCCTATTTGAGGCGAAGGCAGGCGGGTTCCCATGACAGGGAGCAGGTTCAGACCCATTTACTGTTGTCGCCGGCCCTTATGGTGGGCTGATATCTGGGCCCGTAGGCGCCAGTTTGGTCTTTGACTGCTAGGGCAGAAGTGTGTTCCTCGGTACGGACTGAGCGTTCCGTGTTGCCGTTAATTGTTATGACGCTCGAGGGACCGGGCATCTTTAGCATGAGGTACGAGTAATGCGGGACGACGCTGAACTTGGTGAACGCCGTTTGGCCAAGGAGGGTGTGATAGCCGCTGCGAAAAGGGGCGATATCGAAGATCAAGTCTTCATTTGAGAAGTTATCTGGTGACCTGAATACTACTCCCTCTGTTAACTAATGTAAGAGCATTTAGAATACGAAAATAGTGATCTAAACGCTCTTATATTAGTTTACGGAGGGAGTACTTTGAGGGTCACCGTGCCCATGCAACAAGCCTCCACTCCTGGAATAACTCTCTTGAAGGTGGTGTAACTGGGTTTGATCCTTGACGCTTCGATCCCCATCTTCCTTACTGTGCCTTCATATATCAGACTGAGGCTGTTGCCCCCGTCCATGAGGACTCTCGTACGGTGGAATCCATCAATAATGGGGTTGAGCACTAGAGTCGCCGATCCTCTGTGCCGGATACTGGTCTGGTGGTCTCTACGGTCGAAGATGATTGGGCAAACCGACCATGGGTTAAACTTCGGCGCCACGGGCTCTATGGATTATACGCCCCGTAGTGCTCGCTTTCTTTCTTTCCTTGGTATATGGGTGGCACAGATCATGTTCATCGTCTTAACTTCGGAAGAGAAGGGTTTTTGGCCTGCACCATTCGGCCTGCGGGGCTCATCGTCGACCTCGCTTCGAGGGATTTTGCTAGAGTCTTCGGCTATGAGATTGCCGGCCTGTTTGATCACCCAACAATTATGCTTCGAGTGGTTGGTAGGCTTCTCTGATGTGACGTGGATCTGGCAGGGCCTGTCCAGGATTGCATCTAGCTTGGACGGACCTTCACTGTTTCCTTTAGGAGGCCTTTTTCAGGATCCAGACTTCGGATTGTGGAATTCGGCATTTACTGTTGTATCCTCGCCGTCATCATCATAGTGGCGATGCTTATTTTTGTTTTTTTATCATGAAGACTGCAAGGCTTACACCTCACAACATTTTATTGAAAATAAGTGCAAGTATATACAACCTACACAGAAGGGAAGGGGGGAGTGGCTAAACTATAAGGAAAGAGAAAAACCTACTACTTACATAGCTAAAGGTAGATATATAGTTCAAGGGGGAAGAAAATCTATCCATTTGAGGAGTACATCCCTGAATCTGGCTTTGATCCTATGAGAGATCATGGTGATGTCATGGGTGAAGCCAGCTCTCCACTGTGTGAAGGTTGGGGGAATGTGTCTGAAAGCTTTATCATTTCTGACTTTCCAAATATTCCACCATGCCAAGAAGACTACTTCTGTAAAGAAAGGCTGACCAAAATCCCTTCTAGCTTGTTTAGCAATTTGATACATATCTGAACTGTCAGTCCATTCAATCTGCAAGTAATTCCAAACTCTCACACTAAAGTTGCATTGGAAGAACATGTGATTCCTGTCCTCTAGTGTTGCTGTAGGGCAAAGCACACATTGTGGTCCATCATTGATCTTCCAGTGCCTGCGCTGTAACATGTATTTGGTATTGATCCTGTCCATGATGACCAACCAGGCAAACATCTTTATAGACATGGTACAAGAGCTCTTCCAAATCCAACCAAGGAGTGGGTTAGCCACCATTGGTTGATGCACATGTAAGTAGAACTTCTTGCCTGTATACTCAGAAGGCTTTCCATGCTTCCAGAGCCATGTATCTGGAATCTCCTGGTTCAGATGCACAGTGGATAACAGTGTGGAAAGAGCCATCATTTCATCATGGTCCATGTGAGAAAGAGGAAGGGAGAACAACTCTTGAATATCCCCAGTCATAAAGTAATCCCTGACTGATATAGATTTATTAGAGCAGTAAGAGTGCAGTCTTGGAAATCTATCCCTCAAAGGTATAACCTTGTTATCCAATTCCCAGCTATCATACCAGAACAGGGCAGTGTCTCTTGAGTTCACCTTTATCATTGTTACTGCTCTGAACTTATCCATTAACTTGGACACATCCTTCCACCAAAAAGATCCACATAGAGTAGTGTCATGTGGGACCCTGTGAAAGTAATAAGAGTCCCAGATCAAGTTTACCCAGGGTACATCTGCTTTATTGTAAAATTTGCTCAGGTGTTTCATGAGGAGGGCTTCATTCTGCAATCCAAGATTCAGGATACCAAGTCCTCCCTTGGATTTGGGCCTACAGACTAAAGGCCAAGCAGCCAGAGAAGGGCCCTTCTCTTGGCCATACTTTCTCCATAGGCATTGTCTATGTATTCTCTCCAATTGTTTCAGAATGCCAGCAGGTAATGAGAGGCTGCATAGGAAATATATTGACAAAGAGGAGATAACAGAGTTAACCAGTTGTAACCTGCTTCCTTGTGGTAAGAACCAGGAGCTAGCAGTGAGCCTTCTCTCCATGTAATCAACCAGTGGCATTAAGTCAACAATCTTAGGCCTGGTGGTGCCTACTGGTAGGCCTAGGTATGTGAATGGCATTGATCCTAACTTACATCCAAGCAGATTTGCCAAAGCAGATGCTATGCTGACATCAGTATTAATAGGGTACATTGAAGACTTGTGGTAGTTGATCTGCAGGCCAGTAGCTGTGGCAAAGGAGTCCACAACCCTTCTTAGTGCAAGCAATTGTGATTCCTCTGCTGGAATAAATAGTAGGGTGTCATCAGCATACTGCACTATGGGAAAATCAGGGAGGTAAGAGCTGCCATCGTCCCAGACTTATCCTGGCTGACCTGTCGCACAAGCCATTCGTCCTTGACACTATGTTTGAAGGCGGCTGGGGCTTCGACGTCTAGACAGTCAACAATATTGTTCTTTTTGGTCAGAAACCGATTCCAGAATTGCCGGGCAGATTCTCCGGGCTATTGTGTTATGTGGTCAAGTCATCGGCATCTGTAGGCTGGACATATGTGCCCTAGAAGTTTGCTCGAAAAGCATCCTCGAGCTCTTCCCAACAACATATAGAGTCTTCTGGAAGGCTATTCAACTTGTGTCTAGCTGCTCCTTTGAGCTTTAGTGGCAAGTACTTGATGGCGTGGAGGTCATCTCCTCGCGCCTTGTGAATGTGCAGTAAAAAATCCTCTATCCATATGGCCGGGTCTGTAGTTCCGTCATATGGCTTCATAGGGGGTGCGCGGTGCCTCGAACTCAGGCCAGTCCACGTCGGAGGTCCTCGGCCATTCGAGCCCCCTGCTGTTCCCGAACTCCATCGTTTCAGTTCAGCCAGGCATAGTATTCCTCTTGGCTAGTGGGTGGGTTTTCCTTTGGTCCATAGATGGGCCTTGTATGGCCTCCTCGAGCATCTAGGTCATGGCGGAGGTCATACTTGTAGGTAGGCCGCACTGTCTCCTCACCATAACAGCGAGGTGGGGCGGCGGGGTATTCATCCTCATCAGCCCTTTTGTCCCGCCCTCGAGTGGGCGGTCCGGCTGTTCAGCGTAGGTGTGAGTTGGATGTGTTGGCTCTATAGCCTCGTCATTGAACTGTGGCAGTAATCTTTGCTTTGGGTAGCTTTTAGTTTGCCGTTCGTGACCGTATCCTTCCTCGGCATCTAAGACTTTAATCCATCGGTCATTGAGGGTTTCATGCTCTACCTTTATTTTCTGTTTCTGCTGCTTCAGGCTATGAGCTGTAGCAATGAGTTGCCATTTGAACCATTCCTGCTCCAGAGGGTCTTCAGAGACAATGTAATTCTCATCCCTCAGGCTGATCTCTTCTTCGGACAGCGGGAGGTAGTTGTTGTCTTCAGAGTCATTGAGGTCTTCTAGGTCAAGCAGATCCTCATTCTCCTTGGGGTCATTCTGCTGAAGATCATTGGCTGCGTCGCCGGCGAGGTCATCCATATTGTTCGCAGTGCCCTCTTCCACAGACTCCATGTTACTTGGGTGGCTTCGGCATGCCTTGGAGCGGCGGCGCTGTCTGCGGTGTTTGGGCGGTTCATCTCCGGGTTTGTTGTGGTCTTGCCTTGGCGTGCCATCGTCGTTATTGGGGGTGTCCACGATATAGATGTCATAGGTGGACGTGGCGGACCAGCGGCCGGTCGCGGGGGGTGGGGGTGTCATCAGTGTTGCCTGTGGCTCTGCCATCCTCGTCCATGTATTCGACATCCTCCGAATTGTAATCCAATATGTCGGTTAAATCTTCAACAGTGGCTACTAAGTGGGTGGTGGGTGGGCTGTAAATTTCCCCGTGATATGCTTTGATGGGTCGCTTGATGCGAGCCGCGGGCGGGTCCTCCCGAATAGCTAGTTTCTGGATTCGGTCCAACGCCTCGTTTAACAGGGCGAGGATAGCTGGGCTCGAGAGTGATGGGGGTTCTGAAGGAAATATACCCTAGAGGCAATAATAAAGTTGTTATTTATATTTCCTTTATATCATGATAAATGTCTTTTATTCATGCTAGAATTCTATTAACCAGAAAGTGGATACATGTGTGGATACATAGACAAAACATAGTGTCCCTAGTAAGCCTCTACTAGACTAGCTCGTTAATCAAAGATGGTTAAGTTTCCTAACCGTAGACATGTGTTTTCATTTGATTAACATGATCACATCATTAGGAGAATGATGTGATGCACATGACCCATCCATTAGCTTAGCATAATGATCATTCAATTTTACTGCTATTGCTTTCTTCATGTCAAATACATATTCATCTGACTATGAGATTATGCAACTCCCGCATATCGGAGGAATGCCTTGTGTTCTATCAAACGTCACAACGTAACTGGGTGATTATAAAGATGCTCTACAGGTATATCCGAAGGTGTTTGTTGAGTTGGCATAGATCGAGAATAGGATTTGTCACTCCGAGTATCGGAGAGGTCTCCCAGGGCCCTCTCGGTAATACACATCTGTCGGATTTAGGGCTCCGCAAAACCCAAGAAGTTCGAACACAGGGGCGTGAACGGAGATCTCTCCCACTCACGTCTACCTAGTGTCTCGCTCTCGTCTTGGTGAAGGGATTCAAGCAAACAAAAGATGGTGTACGCGAGAGTTTACCCAGGTTCGGGCCACCGTGTGGTGTAAAACCCTACTTCCTGCTTTGGTGGATTGACCTCGAGAGGGCTGGAATATGAGCTAGTACAGTGGTTCCTGAGCTCAGGAGGGTCAGGAGGCAAGTGTTCTTGCTCCTTTGCGTGGTGGCAGAGTTTATGGATTTGCTCTACTTGGCTAGGCTTGGTCCGACCTCCCCTCATGGTGGGGGTTCTAGCTACTTATATAGGTGGCCAGGGTCCTCTTCCCCCGATATGTTTAGGCGGGAAGGGATCCCACAACGGCCATTTTTGAGCGGGAACACAAAGACGTTCCTATCCTGACAAAAGCGGTCTTCGCCTGCAAAAGGATCAGGCGGTGACGCGGTGGTGGGCTCGACGGTGACATCCTCCTTGTCGTCCTTGCGTTCTTCGGTCTTGTTGCACCAAAGGGGAAACCTTTGTCCCGCTCCTCGGGAACCCGCGACTGCGCTGTCCCCTTTGCACCGAAATGGCAACTGCGCCGCTGGCGGACGCTGGCACCCGCTGGCGCGGTGCGTCACTACTAACATCACTGCCTCCTCCTGAAGCAAGCTTGGACTTGGATTCTCTGCCCCTTCGGAGCACCTTGCCGAGGCCGCTCCAGGGGGGGACTTGACGTCGTTCTCCTCGCGAGGCTTAGCCCCCTCGCGAGGGTCTTGGACGGCTGGTCGTTCAGCTGGGCCGTACCAGGACGCTTGTAGGAGCGCGTCGCGGCCCGCAGACAGGCAAGTCTGGGTACCCTGGTTCCCAGGACGCCGACAGTAGCCCCCGGGTCCAAGGCACGCGCAGAGTTGGCTTCGAGGCGGAGCCTTAGCCGAGGACGAAGCGCCGCGGGCCCCAAAAAGGCTGCGGGCCAGGCTGGCGTGTGACGGTTGGATAGGACACGGGTGACCCTGCTCCCCATGCCGTCTCGGCAACCGTGCGTCTTGACAAAAGGGGCCGTCTCCGCTGGGGGAGTTATCGCTCCCCTTCCTTCCTGCTCGGATTTCTCCCTCCTACGTCGCCTGCCTTCCAAAATCGCCTGCGTCCTTCGGCTCCTTCATCAATGGCGAAGAGGAACAAGGGTGCTGCACCAGCGTCCGGATCCGCTTCTTCCCGTGAGGCGGCGCTCGAGGAGTCCTCCATCACCAAGGAGGAGGACTACTTAGAGGTCCAACCTTTCTTGTCGAGCGTCCACAACGAGCACGACCCGACGCGGATCTAGGCCGGATCCATCATGACGCGGACCCTGCCGAAGTCCTTCTACCCCTTCTTCCTCCACATCATCTCCGTGGGGCTCGTGCCACCTTTCTCTGAGTTCTTCTACGCCATCCCGGAACACTACCAGGTGCACGCTCTCCACATCTAGCCTCGCTCCATCTTCGTCCTGTCGCTCTGCACCTTTTACTGTGAGGCGCTCGTGGGGGTGAGGCCGACTGTCGCCCTCTTCCGCCATTTCTTCTCCATGGGCCGGTATGACGATGGCCCGTGCTCGGGCTGCGTCTCCTTCGTCTTCCAGCGCCAGGGCTGTCGGCTGATGATGGCTGGTAAGAAGACAGAGTCCCACCAGAAGAGGTGGGTCTATCTGGATGTCCAACGCGTCCACCCTCTGCTGGCGCTGCCTACCGCCCGTCCGATGAAGCACGTCGGCTGGAGCTACGCGAAGCTCACCGACCCCCTTGCCGGGCCTGGCCTGGCAAGGATTGAGGCCGACCCGAGCTCGAGGCTCGAAGGGGGGCCAGATCGTGAAGGAGTTCATGAGGCAGTGTCTGACGCCGCTGCAGGCACACTCGCGCCCCATGTGGGAGCTGATGGGCGACGACGACAGGCTCCGGCTGCACTCAGGGGTGCTGGCCGAGGACGATCTAGACTTCACCTCGGGAACCCTCCTAGGAATGGTTCCGGAGGACCTCCTCGGGGCCCACCTGCCGATGTAGAGCCACCCTAACAAGGCCGAGCTGTTGATGGCCGTGTCGGGTTTTGGCGCGCCCGCGGGCGCTCAGCCCACGTTCGACGTGTCTTCTGGTGCTGACGACGAGAGTGACGAGGGGGGCTCAGAGGAGACCCTGGACGATGAGGGGGACTCCTCTGAGGCGTTCGCTGGAGCAATGACATCAAGCGCAGGTGCCGCCGGACGGTCCCAGGCGGCCAATCCACGTTGATCTGGACGCGCTGCGTCCGGGGGAAGCAATGTGGCGACCCCGCCGAGGAGTACCGTGCCAGCAAATCTGGGGACCGCGGCCGCGCCCAGGACTGTGGCCTCGCGCCTCGCCAAGATCTGGGCTACCGGCACACCCATAGTGCCAGCGGCTGCTGCTGACCTGCTGGCGAAGAGAAGGGCGCGCCTCGCCTCCGACGAGTAAGTGTGCAATTTCTCGCCTATCCTTAGTTGCTATGTCCCTGATGTGCTTCTCCTAATGCAGCAGCCTGGGTGGTGTGATGAAGAAGGCGAAGGGGGAGGTCACGTCGCGATGCCCTGCCCCTCCTGCTGTTGATGCGACCACGGGGAAGGATGCCACGATGCTGGGCGTCTCGGTCGACCAGGCCACCGAGCATGCGGTGGAGGCGTCACTCGAGGGCATCCTCGCTTCCTGCGAGGTCGCGACGGCTCCTGCTCCGGCTTCTCTAGCAAGGGGTGCCGGAGCCTCCGAGCCCCTAGTCGAGCAGCCGGTCTTGTCGGTGCCCGTGCGCCAGCCGGCTCAGCCTAGTCCTAAAACCTTGGAGGCTGCCTCCGCCGCCCTGGGTCGGCTTCGCGTCGAACTGCAAGACGGTGATGGCCGCCTGATGGAAGGGCGCCTGGGGCTGATCCGCAGCTGGCTCCTGGCAGACGAGTGTACGCGGACCTCCTGGGACCAGGCCTCGGCGGTCGCTGCCAAGGGACGAGAGGAAGCTGTGGCAGCCATGCGGGCTCGCGATACCGCGCGAGCAGACGCCGCGTCCTTCGAGAAGTGCTGCCTCAAGGTGGAGAGCGAGCTGGGGGCCCTTCGCGAGGAAGGGACTAGGCACGCCCTGGAGCTCAAGAGGTTGGAGAAGGAGCTCGAGACGCAAAAGGCTAAGACGTCCCGGCTACAACAGGAGCAGCTTGCTGACCGCGCGGCCTTGGAGAAGCTGAAGGTTGAAGTTGAGTAGGCCAAGGCGACCCAAGCCGCTCGCGACAAGGAGGAAGCCCTTGCGGCCTCGGCAGCGGTGAGTCCCGATGCCCTTGCCGCCTTTGACCTTGAGGCCCGCAAGGCGCTGCATGCCGCCTACGGGGAGGGGTTCAAGGAACCGCTGGCCGCCCCGGAGGGAGGCTCCGTCGGGCTCCTTGCTGTGCTTGTGAAGTCCCTGCGCAAGGTTGCGGCCGCAATTGGCCAGTTAGCCGACGTTGAGAGCCGCACGCTCCTTACCTTGGTTCTGACGTAGGTGTGCAGCCACCTAAGTCTTTGCGACCCCACTCTTGACCTGGTCTCGCTGTCCGAGCCCGTGACCAAAGTCATGGAGGGTACGACTGCCGAGACCCTGGGGGCGAAGGTCACAACACTGGTGGAGGCGTTCCTCCAGGCCACTGCTACCGCAGCCGAGGAGGTGGAGACCGGTGATGATGCGCTTGGTAATGCCCGATCTGTTCCTGTCCAGAGAGAGAAGTGCGAGTGCCTCGGGGAGGCATAAGAACTTTGTTTTAATTTGAAAAACTTGGTATTATTGTAATAGCTAGATGATTTCCATGCTTGCTTCCTTTCATGTTTGGTTAGGTGCTCTGCGTCGGCAGGGCCCAACCCCGCGCATACCTTGATCGCCATTGAGCCCTCCGGGTGACCGGGGTTATCGTAATAACTAGACTCAAGGGATGAGGGGCTACGTGGCTAGTGAGGCCCCTGGGTCGCGATGCCCAGGGGTCCCCCTTGACGTTCAAGCGACCCCGTTTGCGTTCTGGGTCAGCAGGGCCCAACCCCGCGCATACCTCGATCGCCATTGAGCCTTCTGGGTGATCAGGGTTATCGTCATAACTAGACTCAAGGGATGAGGGGCTACGTGGCTAGTTAGGTCCCTGGGTCGCGATGCCCAGGGGTCCCTTTTGACGTACGAACGACTCTCATGAAGGAGAACGAGCACCATACCTTGCCCACGAGCCTTCGCCTGGGATGGGGGCGCGAGAAGGCTAGGTGTCTGGGCACCTGGTAGGGTGGCATCTGCCAGGCGTGGCCTGAGCATGGCCCCCGTGCCTAGCCCCCCTCGCGACACCCATCCAAGGAGAAGCTGTGAGCGTCGTGAGCTGAAAAGGTCCCTCAGGTTGGTGCGACCACTGGGGGCCGCCCTCAGTTGTTTATAACTAGCGCGGAGCATAGAGCTACCACACTTGCGCGGAGTGTGGGCATAACCGCGCCTCGGTCGTAGCGGCCAGCGCGGAGCTTGGTGCTTCCACTGGTTCGTGGGCATAACCGCTCCTCGGTTGGATCTGCCAGCGCGGAGCTTGGTACTTCCACTAGACCGTGGGAGGGAGCCTCCCAACGGGAGTGACTCCGAGACGTGTACAACCCCGTCCTGACACGTGACTTGCACGGTAGGACAGCCAAGGTGTATATGGGCCCTCCTCAGGACGAGCTGAACGACTCTGAGAAAGTTCTCGTGAGCTTACGCATCACTCACGAGACCCTACCCTGAGGCGGGTTGCGCGTGAGTCTTCTTCTGCAAAATGTGAAAAGAGATGTGTTGTGTTGACCTGCGCTGGGTGCATCTCTAGAGGGTATCTCATGAGAAGGCCGTAGCACCAGCGACCCTAGGAGGTGACGTCACGGGAATGGCTCGCAAGACAGAGCTCAGCCGCTGGATTTGTCGACGCTGCAGGGACGGACCCGAGCACAGACGTCGTGCCTAGTCTTCTCATGCAACGGTCTAAAGAAAAACAACCGGCGAGCAGTTCCCACGTGAGCGAGGCACCTGCCACGGGCCCCTACTTACCCATCCACAATTAGCCCATGCGAGAACAAGGCACCAAGGACCACGGGAGGTGACGTCACGGGAATGGCTCGCGAGACAGAGCTCAGCCCTTGGGTTTAGCGACGCTATAGGGACGAACCCGAGCATAGACGCCGTGCCAGTCCTTAGTCATGGGGCGGTCGCGAGTGGGCTCACAAGGGCTCATGACCTTAGTGGCGGTGAGGACGCCAAGCATGCAGATAATGTGAATGGAAAGAAACAACTAGCCTTGATCATGCAAGAAGGGAGACAACTGCGGGGGAACAGCCCCCAGCAGTCCGAGGATGATGCAGCCCGATGGGCGCCCTCGATTGGATACCTGAAGCGTCACCCGATACTTGTCGAATACGAGTTGGGGTAGCTGAAGACATGAGCCATGCGGGTTGCTCCTGAGGATCATCGGGCTCCTGAGGCCTAGGGGCTCCGAAGGATCTCAGTGGTCGCGCGGGTCTGGTTCTTGCTTCGTTCGGACCGCCTGCCACTGAGCCTCCCGAGCCCCCAAGGCCTGCTGCGCGAGATGTTGGAACGTGGCAGCTGCGTTGCGGAAGCCGAAGAGTGTGCAGACGTAACTGCAGGGGAGGGCCCTCCTCCGGCTGACCGTCGTCAGCCAGAAGGGCTCCTAAGAGGCGGCTCGGTGGAGATCCGCGATGTCAACGCAGACGCGGAAGCAGTCGCTCGGGCTGCGAGCAGGTGAACTTGGGGTTGTGCGGTTACGCCCACCACGGATAAGTCTTGCGTAGTGAAGTTCCTCGGTAATTTGGTTGATGAAGTCCAGAGCCCCCAGCGCTGAGCGGTTCATGCTGGGCTCACAAAAACGCGCGTCAAGACACGCTTGCAGTTGGTGCCCGAACACCTCCCTCGAGACACCGGTCAGTCCGGAGACACTCCAGAGGAGAGACGCCGAGCCTGTCACGAGAGGGGCATCGGGCGTGCCCCCCTATGCGGGTGGAGGGCGCCTCGTCAGCAGGTGGGACTCTTGAGGCCAGGCTGTCAGGAGCCCCTGCGTCCTGAGGTCCGTTGACGGGCAGGTTCTTCTTCTTCTTGGGGGCGGTCTGCAGGACGAGGATGGCTCCATCCTCATCGGAACATTCGACCGTCGCTGTCTGGTAGGCGCGCTCCAGGGAACGCACCACTTCCTTCTCGTCGGAGGCGATCGTGATGACTCCGCCGCTCCTAGGCATCTTGAGGATGTTGTAGCCGTGATGGGTCGCCGCCATGAACTTGGCGAGGACAGGATACCCAAGGATGGCATTGTACGGGAGGTGGATGTTGGCGACGTCGAAGTCGATGAGCTCGGTGTGGTAGTTGTCGCGGTCACCAAAAGTGACGGGGAGGCGGACCTACCCCATCGAGAGTGTGGAGCCATCCGTGACTCCGTAGAATGGCTTGGTCGGGTGGAGCTGATCGTAGGGAACCTGGAGCGTCTCGAAGGTCTGGACGGAGAGGACGCTGAGTCCTGCTCCGCCTTTGATGAGGGTCTTGGTCACGAGGACATTGCTGATGGTCGGGGTGCAGAGCATCGGGAGGGCGCCTGGGGCCGCAGTGAACTTGAGCTGGTCCTTGGGGTCGAAGGCGATGACTTGCTTGGTCCACCTGAGGTTGCGCACGGCGTCAGGCCTGGAAAGCGCCGCGTTCACCTCACAGGCAAACTGCTTGAAGATGCAAAGGGAAGCCGGAGCATGGGCTCCTCCCAAGATGCATGCAACTGCACGCGGCTCCTGGAAGCCCCCTGCTCCGTCTCCCCGGCGGTCGTCGTCGTTCCTTCTTGGCGGTGGCGGCAGCGGAGGCAGGCCTCCATTGTCCTGAGGGTGACCCTCATGAGGCTGGTCGCGCCAGGGGGCGTCACGAGGCTGCTTCTGCCAGTGATCTTCACGAGGCTGGTCGCGCCACCCCTGGCGTGAGTTCATGTCGTCCCATCATCCTCCACCTCGGCCTCCTCCACGGCCGTAGCCGCGGTTGTCGCGCTTAGGGCGTTGCTCGACGCGCCCGCCGCGCATCGCCCTGAGCTCCTGGCAGTCATTAGTGTTGTGGATGTGGACGTTGTGGAAGACACAGTACGGTCGGTTGTCTCTAGGGAGGTCATCGTAGCCGCAGCCACACTTCACTTCTGGTTCCGCAGCCAGCACGGCGGGTCCCTTGCACTTTGATTCTTTGGCCTTGGTCTTCTTGTCGTCTGCCTCCGCCTCAGGTAGCTCCTGGAGGGAGAGGCGTCCTTCCTCCGCCCTGGCGCACTTTGTCGCGAGCTTGAACATCTCGAGGGTTGTGGACAAGTCCTCGTGAATGGCGAGCTCCTCCCTCATCCTGATGTCGCGGATGCCGTCGGAGAATGCCGAGATGATGGCCTCGCCCGAGACCCTTGGGATCCGGAAGCGCATGGTGTTGAAGGGTTGGGTGTACTTTTGCAGGGTCTCTCCCGGTTGCTGCCTCATGTGGCGCAGATCAGCAGCTGTCGGGGCTCGGTCGCGGGTGCCTTGGAAGTTGGCGATGAAACGTTCACGAAGCTCTTCCCAGGAGGAGATGGATCCCACGGGGAGGTTCAGGAGCCAGGAGCGTGCGCCATCTTTGAGAGCCATGGGGAACCAGTTCGCCATGACCTGCTCGGTGCCGTTGGACGCCTCGATGCTCAGCTCGTAGAGTTGGAGGAACTACGTGGGGACGGTGGTGCCGTCGTAGCATGGAGGCAGGTCCGGCTTGAACTTGTCGGGCGAGACGAGGCGCCGTAGCTCAGGAGCTAGGGCGGGGCACCCAGCCACTCTCATGATCGCAGGCGCCCCCTGCGCCTGCGGCGCTGGTTCTTGGGGTGCTGGCGCCACCACCTCCTGTGGCGCGCGGTCTTGGCGCTGCGGGCCAGGGGGCCCGCGAGCCCCTGCATGGGGATGCGGAATCACCTGGCAGCTCTCCTCGTCGCGTGCGTGGGCTCTGCGGGGTTGCTCACGTCGAGGAGCCTCGTGCCGGACCTCTTGGCCGGCGCCGTGGAGTGGAGGCGGAGCCGAGACTCCGTGGCCTTCGTTCCCCGCCGGGGGCGACGGAGGACGTGAGGAGTGCGTTGGTGTAGGTGCTTCTCCAGCGGCGTTGACGAGCTCGGTGATGCGGCGGAGCCACTCGTCGTAGAGATCATCTGCCGGTCGGTAGCGCAAGAGCTCGCGCGCCATCAACAGCGCAGGCTGTTGGTAGACCGGCCCGCGGTGGGCCAGCGAGGACGACGCCACGGCCGGTGAGGGTGAAGGCGTCGCCGTGCGGCCATCTCGACGCACGGACGGTGGCAGCAACGACTCCTGCTGCTCGTGGATGGCCGGATCGGTGGCGGCGTTGGCGACCGGCGAGTTGGGGCGGAGCGGTGTACCGTTGCCCGCGGGCGCCGTCTGAGCAACGTTCGCGGCACGGCGGGCGGCATGAGCTCGACGTGTGTCCACCATGGCTGTGGAGAGAAGTCGACGACGAGAACGCGACGAGGTCGTCGGAGAGGCGAGATCTCGACACGCCCCCTACCTGGCGCGCCAAATGTCGGATTTAGAGCTCCACAAAACCCAAGAAGTTCGAACACAGGGGCGTGAACGGAGATCTCTCCCACTCACGTCTACCTAGCGTTTCGCTCTCATCTTGGTGAAGGGATTCAAGCAAACAACAGATAGTGTACGCGAGAGTTTACCCAGGTCCGGGCCACCGTGTGGTGTAAAACCCTACTTCCTGCTTTGGTGGATTGGCCTCGGGAGGGTTGGAATATGAGCTAGTACAGTGGTTCCTGAGCTCAGAAGGCGAGCTCAGGAGGGTCAGGAGGCAAGTGTTCTTGCTCCTTTGTGTGGTGGCAGAGTTTATGGATCTGCTCTACTTGGCTAGGCTTGGTCCGGCCTCCCCTCATGGTGGGGGTTCTAGCTACTTATATAGGTGGCCAGGGTCCTCTTCCCCCGAAATGTTTAGGCGGGAAGGGATCCTACAATGGCCATTTTTGAGCCGGAAAACAAGGACGATCCTATCCTAACAAAAGCGGTCTTCGCCTGCAAAAGGATCAGGCGGTGACGCGGTGGTGGGCTCGACGGTGACATCCTCCTTGTCGTCCTTGCGGTCTTCGGTCTTGTTGCACCAAAGGGGAAACCTTTGTCCCGCTCCTCGGGAACCCGCGGCTGCGCTGTCCCCTTTGCACCGAAATGGCAACTGCGCCGCTGGTGGACGCTGGCACCCGCTGGCGCGGTGCATCACTGCTGACATCACTGCCTCCTCCTGAGACAAGTTTGGCCTTGGATTCTCCGCCCCTCCAGAGCACCTTGCCGAGGCCGCTCCTGAGGGCGTCTTGACGTCGTTCTCCTCGTGAGGCTTAGCCCCCTCGTCAGGGTCTTGGACGGCTGGTCGATCAGCTGGGCCTTACCAGGCCGCTTGTAGGAGCGCGTCGCGGCCCACAGACAGGCAAGTCTGGGTACCCTGGTACCCAGGACGCCGACAACATCATAATAAGCCTTGCAAGCAAATGACTAATGAGTTAGTCACGGGATGATGTATTACGGAACAAGTAAAGAGACTTGCTGGTAACGAGATTGAACTAGGTATGTAGATACCGATGATCAAATCTCGGGCAAATAACATACCAATGAAAAAGGAAATAACGTATGTTGTCATTACAGTTTGACTGATAAAGATCTTTGTAGAATATGTAGGAGCTAATATGAGCATCCTGGTTCCGCTATTGGTTACTGACAGGAGAAGTGTCTCGGTCATGTCTACATAGTTCTCGAACCTGTAGGGTCCGTACGCTTAACATTTGATGACGATTTGTATTAAGAGTTATGTGTTTTTGGTGACCGAAGATTGTTCGGAGTCCTGGATGAGATCACAGACATGACGAGGACTCTCGAAATGGTCGAGAGGTAAAGATTGATATTTTGGATGATGGTATTCAGACACTGGAATGGTTTCCGGACATTTTGGATATTTATCGGAGTACCGAGGGGCTATTGCAACCCCCCTGGGGAAGTATTGGGCCTATATGGGCCATAGGGGAGAGGGGAGGCAGCCCACAAGGGGTGGCCGCGCCCCCTCCCATAGGTAGTCCGAATTGGACTAGGGGAGGGGGCGCACCCCTTTTCCTTCTCCTCTTCCCTCTCCCTTCCCTCCTTTCAACTCTAAGAAAAGGAAAAAAAGGGGAATCCCTACAAGGAGTCGAGTCCTAGTAGGAGTCCCCCCATGACGCTCCCCTTAGGCCGGCCGCCTCCTCCCCTCCTCCTTTATATACAGGGGCAGGGGGGCACCCTAGAACACACAAGTTATTGTCTTAGCCATGTGCGGTGCCGCCTCCACAGTTTACACCTCAGGTCTTATTGTCATAGTGATTAGGCGAAGCCCTGCGCGATCTACTTCACCATCACCGTCAACACGCCGTCCTGCTTCCGGAACTCTCCCTCGACCCTCTGTTGGATCAAGAGCTCGAGGGACGTCATCAAGCTGAACGTGTGCTAAACTCGATGGTGCCGTACGTTCGGTGCTTGATCGGTTGAATCACGAAGACGTTCAACTACATCAACCGCATTATTCTAACACTCTCGCTTTCGGTCTATGAGGGTACGTAGACACACTCTTCCTGTCTCGTTGCTACGCATCTCCTAGATAGATCTTGCGTGATCGTAGGAATTTTATTGAAATTGCATGCTACGTTCCCAACAAGTTCTAGAGTGGACTCCGTCATAGTGGGGCGAGGGGTGATCTGCACCCCGCCTAAGCTCTGATTTTTGAAGACCAAGTTGAGCTCGAAGATCGAGACCAAGTCATCTTCGGAGATCGATGACGTATTTTGCTCCTGGGGTGCAGTATTTGTGCTAAGGCTCGGGGCCGAGTGGGTTCGGTTTAGGAGTGGTTCCCGGCCACCGATCAATGATTCTCCAGAAGGGCTCGAGGCCGGAGGCGTGTCTTGAGGACAGGGCTCGAACAAAAATGACTCTCCGCGCCCGAGTCCTCCTTTTGCGCGGAGGCCCAAAGATGGGTCTTCCGCGGGTATTGTGAGCGCAGTTGCATTCGACTCTAGGTTCTCGCTCAAAGAAGAGTCCTCCAGGCTCGAGGCGGGCTGGTGGACTGGGATCGATCCATAGATCGGGTCAGAGAAGGCCTCCGGAGCGGGCCCGACGAGGCCCATGGGGCTGCAGGAGGAGGTCGCGAATCCATGAAGACCAGATCGCCTCGCACGTCCACAACGTACTCCATATTGCTGAATTGATTCCGGTGCTCAGGGGAGAAATTGTTAATCTGGTCTAGATGATCGGTGGGGTTAGCATGCTACACAATGCTGCTGAACGCGAAGAGTTGGTGGCGGATTAAGAGGTCCTCGAAGCTGACGCCCTCTCCGATGATTGGGCGAGCCATCGATCCTCAGGCGACCCAACAACAGAACTCTCAATGAAAGCACCAGTGTCGGTGTCAAAACCGGCGGATCTCGGGGTAGTGGGTCCCGAGCTGTGGATCTGGGATCGATGAGGAACAGGAGACAAGGGACATGATGTTTTATCCAGGTTCGGGCCCTCTCGAAGAGGTAAACCCCTACTCTTGCTTGATTATATTGATGGGTATGATAAAAGGGTCGATCTACCTTGAGATCAAGCGACCTAAACCCTAGATGGGAAATGTGATGAATGAAGCTCTCCCTATCGGTGTGAAAACCGGCAGATCTCGGGTAGGGGGTCCTGAACTGTGTATCTAAGGATCGGTGGTAACAGGGGGGAAAAGGACACGATGTTTACCCAAGTTTGGGCCCTCTTAATGGAGGTAAAACCGTACTTCCTGCTTGATTGATCTTGATGAATATGGGGACTACAAGAGTTGATCTACCTCGAGATGGTAATGGCCAAACCCTAGATGTCTAGCCTATGAATGTTGTGATAGCCTCTACGGACTAAACCCTCTGGTTTATATATACACCGAAGGGGCATCAGGTTGTACATAATCATCTTGCAGAGGAAGGAAACATTACACCCGGACTCAAAACTTGCCATTCTACGCACATAGGAGTCCTATCCGGACACGAGGGACAATCCTCTGTGTTGATCTTTAGGGCCCACCAGTCCGGCCCATATCGAGTAATCCGGACACACGAGGACCCCCTAGTCCAGGACTCCCTTAGTAGCCCCTGAACCAGTCTTCGATGACGATGAATTCGGCACACATACTGTCTTCGGCATTGCAAGGCGGGTTCCTACTTCTGAATACTCCAAGTTAGTCTTCCTGCATAAAGGAACTATGTCCGGCTCTGCATGATTAGTACAACCTGTAGCCACGAAGGCAATACGTCAAAACAAGCACTATGTCTTTACTGACAAATTTTTCGGCGAAACATCATATTTGACCCCTCAATATTTCGAACCGTTTCCTTGGCTCCGTTTTCGCGTTTCGAGGCATAGCCTCCATTGGCACTTCTGGTCGAAATAGAGATCATGCCCGTTTATTACGGGATATCTATCAATATAGTTTGGGTAACCCAACCGCTCCTTACGCACGATCTTGTTGGGAACATGCGAGTTTTACGGCCCGAGTGGGGGGGCGCTTGGTATTTACTACCTATAGAAGGATACAAGTCCTTCCCTTTTACCTCACACTTTCCTCTAACCTCTACTTCCCAATCTCCTAGCTCTAGCGCCTGCAGCTCCCATCCCTTCCACCACCACCTCCTTCTCCAGAAATGGCTGGATCTGGCTCTAAGGGCAAGTGGGAGGCCTCCACTGTCACGGAGAAAGATGTGAAAACTCTCTGGAGCGCAGGCTATCTCGCCACCAACATAGCGCATCGGATCCCTGATAAGAATCAGGTGACCCCCATTCCAGGGCCCGGTGAGAGGGTTGTGTTCATCCCTCACTTTCTTTTGGGGCTTGGATTTACCCTCCACCCCTTCGTCTGGGGTCTCTTGTTCTTCTACGGGATAGATTTCCATGATCTAGTCCTGAATTCTATCCTTCACATATCGGCTTTCATAGTCGTGTGTGAAGCTTTCCTCCGCGTCCCCCCACACTTCGGCTTATGGCTCAAGACCTTCAATCTGAAGCCGAAAGTGGTCGACGGACAACACACAGACTGTGGAGGAGCTATGGTAAGCAAGCTCCCCAACCACCTGGCACAAAGGGGATTTTGTGGAAACCAACAAGGTATGGTAGTAGGAGTGGTTCTACATCACCAAACACTGTGAGGCTAACTGGGTGGCCACACCCGAATTCAGATCCGGATCCCCAGAAAGGCTCACCTCATGGACCACCAAGGGCCTCGAGTGGGGGTCTCAATCGGAGGTGAAGGCGCTCTAGAATTGCATCTCCGACATGATAGTAGAGGACACCCACCTCACTAACGTGATTCATGTGATGATCTTTCGCCGCACCCTCCCCTACCAGCTCCGGGCCTCCCGCTTCTTCGGCACTACGCACGAAGACATATGGAAGCAACTTTTCAAGGCCTAGAGGAAGTGACCAAAGGAGACCGAGGACATCAGATTCAATAGCTTGACTCCGGCTACGGAGGTAAGCAAGATTTTGCCGAAGACCTATCCAGTCCATATTTCAAATATAACAGGAGTTAGAACATTTGCATTCCATACAGGCCTGGACGGCGTAAGCGCAAAGGAACAACTGCCCGGCCCCACTGCCCGAGGACCCAGCCATGCCTGAGTTAATGGCGATGCTGGTGCCGGCGCCGTACCAGGTGCCGGAGAAAAAGGCCAAGAAGAAGGGAAAGGAGGTCAAGAGCGGCCCCCACCCTAAGGGTCCTTCGGAAGCGATGTCCGGAGAGACCGATGCCCCCTCCTCCCATGACGAAGAAGAAGAGGAGGAGGAGGCAGAAATATACTCCCCCATTAAGGGGAAGAGGAAGAAGAGGGCGGCCCCCGATACCACGGGGAAGGGGGCGCCAAGGAGAAAGCCGAACCTCGCGGACAGGTCGGACTCAGAGTCTGAAGCTGACTTCCAAAGACAACCCAGGATCAAGACCTTGGCCAAATCGTAAGTATTCGGACTTTTACTGTTGTCTTCGATCAGTTAGTTATCATTGTATAAGTAATTCTATTTGTTGTTTTGCAAGTCCTCCCCGCACATTCCCCAGCGCTTCATTATCGTCAGTGAACTCTCTCCCGCCCGGCATGGTAGAGAGTGGCACGCCATCGCGGGCTCAATCGCCCATAATCCTAGGGGACACCGAGGTGTCTTCCCTGCGGGCGTCCCCTGCCATGGGGAAATAGTCCCCATAGGAACCGACGGCGGGGAGCCCAAGCAATATGGGCTCCCACCGAACACCATTCCGGAGGCCAGTACGACTCCGGAATCGGATAGGCAGCCCCCTACGATAGGGGCAGGAGCATCAGCTCCACCAGCGACCTCCATTAATCTGGAGGCGCCGAACACGCTGGAGGAAGCAATGCAAGGTGCTTCCAACGTGGCGGAACACCGCACCCTAATGGGTTCGGTCATGGGGAAGATTCAGTCTGCTAAGAGCGGACTGAATGAAGCCTTCAACAACCTACTGGCAGGCTTTGAGGTATGCGACATAATATTCTAAGAGAACTTTACATTTTATTTGTATAGGATAATAAACCCATATACGGACCGTAGCCCCTGATGCTCTGTCTGATTTGAAAGGAATTGGGCAGAGGATCCATATAGTATCCGGGAATGTGATAAATTGTGCCATATTTTGCAATAGGCTTCCATGTTGGCGGCGACCGCCCAGGCCGCTGAGGTTTCCGAGCTCAATCTGAAGCTTCGAGAAGCGGACGAGGAGGTCGACCGCATTAGCAAGCGGTTTGATGAAACACAAGGCATGCAGACTTAGAAAATTATTATGTCAAAAAAAGACGATGTGTTTATTCAGAAGTTTAACTCATTGTTTGGTGTGATTATGATCACAGCTGGCGCCGCCGAGGTCGAGACCCTCAAGGGCGCTCTTGCTCAGGCCAAGAAGGAGGCTGAGACAAACAAGGTGGCCGCTGATAAAGCGGCTACTGAGCTGGAGGCTGAACATGCCGCCCACCGTCAACACGAGGCTCGGGTGGCCAAAGTCGACCAGGAGCTGCGAGACGCCATCCGCAAATGCGAGGCGTTGGAGCAGAAGACTTCGGCCCAAACATCCGAGCTTAACAAAGCTGATGCCAAGGAGGCACGGAGCGAGTCCCAGAGTGATCGCGAGGAGATCCACCAGGCGTGGCAGATAGCGGCTGGTAAGGCCTTTCTTCTGCAGAGTATCTTTGGAGGTCAGAAGTATGCATCGCTGACTCGAGTGTGGAGTTCTCCAAGCGCGTTTGCAGATCTCCCAAAGAGTATCGTCGACGCCGCCCAATTCTTCAGTGCCTAGGAGGGGAACACAACAGAGAAGTTGTTCTGGTCGCAATTCCTTGCACCAGAACATCCAACACCTCTGAATGACCACTGAAGCAGCTGGTCGAGT
Source organism: Secale cereale (assembly GCA_902687465.1). Lineage (NCBI taxonomy): Eukaryota > Viridiplantae > Streptophyta > Magnoliopsida > Poales > Poaceae > Secale > Secale cereale. Next base: position 356,177,404 of record LR738714.1, on the reverse strand, counting down.
TGCATAAGATGGCGAGTGCGGCCATGAAGGATTTAATAGTCCAGCTCTGGCCAGACGAGCCAATCCCTAACAGCTACTTTGGATTGGTGAAGCGGCTCGTCGAGGCGTGGCGCGAGCGCAGTCTCGCTAGCGCGTGGCAGGGGTGACCGGAGTGTGCGGGAGCTCGTCCATGGGCGTGGGCAGACACCGTGAGCGCGAGTTCTAGTGAGCTTCGCCACGGTGGCGTACGGTGTCAATGGCGATCGATCCACATGAAGGAGGAAGGGGATTGTCGAAGTGGCTCACCGGGAGCTGTAGGGAGGTTGCAGTGGGCTCGGGGAGGCTCGGTGGTGGACGGAGCGGCGCCGGCGATCTCGGGCGACCGAGGTTGAAGAAGGGGGGTCGGGGTCGCCGCTGTGGGGCTTGGGGCCGGTCCAGGTCGCGCAGTTTCACGGGGAGGGAGGAGAGGCCGAGGCGTCCGACGAGGAGGGGGGATCTCCAGACGGCGGGCGGCGCCATGGCGAGGTGGTGCCGGCGGGATCGATCCCGATCCGATCGGGAGGGGAGAGGAGCGACGTGGGGAGAATTGGGGTATGGGCGACCGTGATATGGTTTCCGGTTCGGGGGAGGGGCCATATAGGCCAGGGGGCCCACGGGTGGGCCGGCCTGCTAGTGGCCAGGCGGGCGAAATGGCCAGGGGGGGCCTTTCTCATTTACCTTTTTTTGTTTTCTTTTATTTCTTTTAAAGGATCTATTTCAAATAGTTTAAGGCATTTGAACCTTTTGCAAAAATGTTGGTTCACTACCAATATTAGTTATGGGTTATTTGGCACATGATGAACATTTTAGTTTTCATGTTTGAGCAAAAATAATAATTTTACTTAACATTTGAGTTTGAATTTGACTGGAATTTGCAAGAGATATTAGACAATGATGATCTAACACTTGTTTAAAAAGATGATTAACTGGATCTCAGGGATTACTGTAGCATCATTACACCGGGGTGTTACAACTCTCCTCCTCTATAAGAAATTCTCGTCCCGAGAATTAAGAGGTAGAAGGGAAAAGGTCGGGATACTCTGCCCGAAGATTATCCACGCGTTCCCATGTGGCTTCTTCTTCAGAATGATTTGACCACTGCACCTTGAGGAACTTGGTAACCTTCTGGCAGGTTCGATGTTCAACTTCTTCAAGAATGCGGATCGAATGCTCTTTGAATGTGAGATCATCTTGAACTTCAATAATTTCCGGATCCACTTCACGTTCTGGATCCTTGAAGCAATGACGAATTTGCGACACGTGGAAAACGTCATGGACGTGAGAGAACTAAGATGGCAACTCCAGTTGATAAGCCACCAGTCCACGACTGGAGAGAATGTGGAAGGGACCAATGTAGCACGAAGCTAGCTTACCCTTGACACCGAATCGAGGGGTGCCACTCAAAGGAGTGACACGCAGATAAGCTTGTTCACCAGGTTGATAACTTGAACCCCAGAGTTACCGGTCATAGTTGCTCTTCCGGCGGTACTGGGCCGCCTTGAGATTACCCCAGACAATGCGAACCTGCTCTTTAGCTTGTTCAATATTGTTTGGACCAATGAGCGTCTGTTCCCCAGTTTCTGACCAATTCAGAGGGGTTCGGCATTTACGTCCGTATAGCACTTCAAAGGGTGCCATCTTCAAGCTGGCTTGATAGATGTTGTTATAAGAGAACTCCACATAAGGGAGAGATTCTTCCTACTTCTTGCCAAAAGAACTAACACAAGCCCGAAGCATGTCTTCAAGGATTTGATTGAATCGCTTGACTTGGCCTTGGGATTGGGGATGATAAGACGTGCTCTAGGTAATATGAGTTCACATTGGCTCTTGGAAACTATCCCAGAACTTCAAAGTGAAAATGCTGCCACGGTCTGAACTGATCTCCTTCGGAATGCCGTGGAGTGACACAATTCAGGAGATATACAAGTTTGCTAATTGACTAGCAGTGATTGTTTCCTTGACTGGCAGAAAGTGAGCAACCTTTGAGAATTGGTCAATGACAACAAAGATAGCATCGTTACCTTTCTGTGACTTAGGAAGGTCAGTGACAAAGTCTATTGGTGTACAAAAGTAGGGGTCCTTTTGCACCCCTTTACTTGTGCACAGGCAGTTGTAGCCACACCTACGACCATGCTTGGCGGAGCAGAAGAAGGAAAAGCACGAGACTGCCAAGGCAACACTCAAGCCAGAGGCATGAAGAAAAGAGGGGCAAGGTGGACTCCCCTCTGGCAACGCCCTTGCCGGGCCGACCTACGTAACCCCGGCAAGAGCCTTGCCGGGGCAACTTGCCCAACACTAGCAAGGCCACCACCCTTGGGTCCGAGAGCTTTGACACCATCGATAATGTCAAGACCAAGATTTAGGGACGCCTGCGTAGTGGCATGCAGATCTTTGTGGGACCAAGTGAAAGCACATTTGCTCTCCGGGTGGTTTTGGTAATTAATGACAACATACTTTGTGGTTGGACTAATACTTTTATCAAGTATGTTTCAGGAAATTCAATCACATTGGTATGGCATGATGATTGAAGAAGTGGACCCCTCAAAATGCTAAGACAAGCATTGGCAAAAGCTCAAGACTCCATTTTTTTTGGTTTAGTGATCAAAGATCACATTGAGTCCATAGGAAAAGCCAATACTATTAAAAGGGGATGAGGTTGTGTTAATGTTCTTGTTGCTCAAGTGCTTGGTGATCTAACTCCCTCAACTATCAGCACTATTCACTACTTAACACACACCCATAAGTAATCTCGGTCAAACCAACTCAGTCCCACCGAGATGAAGTTATTTCTACAAACCCTAACATCTCGGTCACACCGATTCTTTCAAATCAGTCCCACCGAGATGAACCACTTCTGCCATATTCCAAACCCTAGAAAAATCGGTCTTACCGAGTTTGAGATCGGTCACACCGAAACTGAACTGCCAACCTTCTGTAACCACTTCACATCATATCGGAATTTCCGAGTTTGCATTATCGGTCTCACCGAAGTGGGCAAGGTTCTGCCTTGACTCAAATCGGTCGCACCGATAATTCATTTTCGGTCAAACCGATTCTGGCATGTTCGTACTCTTTCTCAAATCGGTCCAACCGAGTTTTCTTTCTCGGTCTCACCGAAATCTCCAACATTCATATCAGATACACTTTCGGTCTCACCGAGATGGTATTTTCGGTCCCACCGAAAATCCCAACGTTCACTATATTTGAACTTTCGGTCTAACCGAGTTTTCACTTCGGTCTGACCGAGATTGGTCAAATGTGTGTGTAACGGTTGGATTTTGTGTGGAGGCTATATATACCCCTCCACCCCCTCCTCATTCGTGAGGAGAGCCATCAGAAAGTACCACCACTTCTACCATACACTTTCTGAGAAGTGAACCACCTACCCTTGTGTTGAGATCAAGTCATTCCATTCCTACCATATGAAACTTGATTTCTAGCCTTCCCAAGTTGCTTTCCACTCAAATCTTTCTTCCACCACAGCCATATCAGTGAGGAGAGTTGAGTGTTGGGGAGTTTATCATCTGAAGCACAAGAGCAAGGAGTTCATCACCATCAACACCGTCTATTACCTTTTGAGGGGTGGTGCCTCCTAGATTGGTTAGGTGTCGCTTGGGAGCCTCCGTCTTGATGATGTGGAGTTGAACCAAGAAGTTTGTAAGGGCAAGGAGATCGCCTAATTCGTGAAGATCTACCCCGAGTAAGGCTAGTCCTCCGTGGGCGTAGGCCGTGATGGAATAGACAAGGTTGCTTCTTCGTGGACCCTTCGTGGGTGGAGCCCTCCGTGGACTCGCGCAGCCGTTACCCTCCGTGGGTTGAAGTCTCCATCAACGTGGATGTACGATAGCACCACCTATCGGAACCACGACAAAAATCTCCGTGTCACCAAACTGCGTTTGATCTTCTCCACCTCTCTTTACTATATATGCAATTTACTTTCCGCTGCCCATACTCTAGAATTGCATGTGTAGTATGTTACTTGACTTGATCTTGATTGCAAAACTGCCTAAAACTTTGCACAACCAAAAGGCAGAATTTTTATCTTGTCAAGTAGTCTATTCACCCCCCCTCTAGACCTACTTCTTCGATCCTACAATTGGTATCAGAGCTTTGGTCTCCATTGCTTTGGTTTACACACCATTGGAGGAAGATGGACGTGTCTACGGATGGGAGTGTTAGCCATAGAGTGCCTGTTCTTGATGGAAGGTTTTATAACTCTTGGAGGTCTGAAATGCTTAGTATCTTTAAGGTGTACAATTTGTGCAAATATATTAAGACCCCCTATGTGCCTCCTGTTGATCCCTTGCACCCTACCATGGATGAAGAGCTTGATTTGCTTCGTAACCTTAGAACTGTGAATCTTATCATTAGAGGGTTACCTGATGACTTGCTTAGTCTTGTTACAAATTTTGAGTGTGCCTATGCTATGTGGAAATTCTTGGAAGAACTTTATCCGGACTACTCTATGAGAGGTCTTGATGAAATTCTACACAAGACTATTGAATTTGATAGGTTGCACCCCAATGATCCTAACTTTGATAAATGCTTCTTTGAGCTTCGTGATCTTATGAAAAAGAAGGGTGATCCCGGTCTTATCAATATTAGAGTTAGAAATGCTCTTGCATTGCATTCCGAAGATTATTATTCCATTGACCAAACTAATGCAAATACTTATCAAATTGACCTAGGTGTTGATGATGAACAATCTATGGGTCAATATGATGATGAGCATGATGATTATTCCGATTCGGACACCGAGCTAGACAAAGTCATGAAGAGTCTCAATCTTATGGCAAATATGAGAGACTACATGTCCGGTGGAAAAGAGTGGATTCTTGATAGTGGATGTACCGATCACATGACCGGAGACAAAGACATGTTTCGAGAGCTTGCAAAGAATGATGGTCCACGCAAGTATGTGACTTTTGGAGACAACTCCAAGGGTAAGGTACTTGGCCTTGGTAAGGTGGCCATATCCCATGATAGCTCTATTCAAAATGTCATGCTTGTAGAATCTCTTGGATACAATTTACTTTCCGTGTCTAGATTAGCTGACTTTGGATTCAATGTGCTATTCACCAAAGTAGATTGCCAAGTCTTTCGTCGTGATAATCAAAATATGGCCTTTACTGGTATTCGTAGAGGTGATCTATATATTGTTGATTTCACTAAGAAAGCCCAACCTAGAGCTTGTTTCATTGCTAAATCCTCTAAAGGTTGGTTATGGCATAGAAGGCTAGGACATGTTGGTATGCGTAATCTAGACAAGCTGATCAAAGGTGATCATATTCTTGGTGTTAAAGATGTTTTCTTTGACAAAGATAGACTTTGTAGTGCCTGTCAAGCAGGAAAACAAGTTGGTGGAAGTCATCCCGTGAAAAACATCATGACCACTAGGAGACCGCTTGAGCTTCTTCATATGGATCTCTTCGGTCCCAATGCTTACAAAAGCCTTGGTGGTAACTCCTTTGGTCTAGTTATAGTTGATGATTATTCCAGATTTACGTGGGTATTTTTCCTTGATGATAAATCGCAGGTTCAGAAAATCTTCAAGACCTTTGCCAAAAAGGCCCAAAATCAATTTGAGGTGAAGATCAAGAAAGTTCGGAGTGACAATGGAACGGAGTTCAAGAACGCCAATGTAGACTCTTTTCTCGATGAGGAAGGAATTCTACATGAGTTCTCGGCTACGTACACTCCTCAACAAAATGGAGTTGTTGAGAGGAAGAACCGAACGCTCATAGAGATGGCAAGAACGATGCTTGATGAATACAAGACACCGAAACATTTTTGGGGAGAAGCGGTCGAGACAGCTTGTCATGCTATCAACATGCTTTATCTTCATAAGCTTCTCGGCAAGACATCATACGAGCTTCTCACCGGTAACAAACCCCAAGTGGGATACTTTCGTGTCTTTGGTTCAAAATGCTATATCCTTGATAAGCATCGTCGGTCTAAATTTGCTCCTAAATCTCATGAAGGCTTTCTTCTTGGTTATGGATCAAACTCCCACACCTACCGTGTCTACAATAATTTCACCCGAAAGGTTGAAGAGACGGTAGACGTGAAGTTTGATGAATCTAATGGCTCGCAAGTAGAGCAAATGCCTATTGATGTAGGAGACAAGGACCCATCGGAAGCAATCCAAGATTTATCTATCGGGAAGATCCGTCCCATGGAAGTGAAGGAGAGTACCTCATCTACATATGTGGAGCCACCTACCTCACAGAGAGATGAACCTCAAGGCAACATGGAGGCCTCCACAAGTGGAACTCACCAAGATGAGGAAATGCAACAAGAAGATCCACCGCAACCTCCTTCTCCACCACCTCAAGACAACACCAACAACAATGAAGAAGAAGAAGAAGAAGAAGAGGAAGATGAAGATGATGAGGAAGCTGAGCCACAACGTCAACAAAAGCTATCCCGAGTTCGAGCAAGAGTCAAGAAGAATCATCCCGTGGAACAAATGATGAACGACATCAACTCCGGGAGAATTACTCGCTCTAAAACTCGCTTAGCTAACTTTTGTGAGCATTACTCATTTATCTCTAGTATTGAACCTATGAAGGTAGAAGAAGCACTTGATGACCCGGATTGGGTGAACGCTATGCACGAAGAACTACACAACTTCGAGAGGAACAAGGTATGGACTTTGGTAGAGAAGCCCAAGGATGATCAAAACATCATTGGAACCAAATGGGTGTTTCGGAACAAGCAAGATGAAGATGGACAAGTCATCCGCAACAAGGCTCGTCTTGTAGCTCAAGGTTACACACAAGTCGAAGGTATGGACTATGGTGAGACCTATGCCCCCGTTGCTAGACTTGAGTCCATTCGCATTCTTCTTGCTTATGCCAATCACCATGATATTACTCTCTATCAAATGGACATCAAAAGTGCTTTCCTAAATGGTGAAATTGAGGAGGAAGTGTTTGTTAAACAACCTCCCGGTTTTGTGAATCCCAAAAAGCCTAATCATGTTTACAAGTTGCATAAAGCTCTTTATGGTCTTAAACAAGCCCCTAGAGCTTGGTACAAATGCTTAACTAGCTTTCTTCTTGAAAAAGGCTTTGAGATTGGAAAGATAGACTCAACGCTGTTCACAAAAAGGGTTAATGGTGAACTATTTGTGTGCCAAATATATGTTGATGATATTATTTTGGTTCAACTAACCCCCATTTTAGCAAGAAGTTTGGACAGCTCATGTCGGAGAAGTATGAAATGTCCATGATGTGTGAACTCAAATTCTTCCTTGGGTTGCAAATCAAGCAATCTAAGGAGGGTACTTTTGTCTCACAAACAAAGTACACCAAGGATCTCTTCAAGAAGTTCAACATGCAAGAAAGCAAAGGTATGAGTACCCCCATGCCTACTAGTGGACATAATGACTTGACAAAAGATGGAGAACCCGTTGATCAAAGGGTTTACCGTTCTATGATTGGTTCTCTACTATATCTTTGTGCTTCTCGTCCTGACATAATGTTAAGTGTATGCATGTGTGCGCGATATCAAGCAGCCCCTAAAGAATGTCATCTTAAAGCTGTTAAAAGGATAGTGAGATACTTAATACACACACCAAACTTTGGCATTTGGTATCCTAAGAGAGCTTCTTTCGATCTTGTTGGCTATTCCGACTCGGACTATGCCGGTGACAAGGTTGATAGAAAGTCAACTTCGGGTACATGTCAATTCCTTGGTCGATCCCTTGTATCTTGGTCCTCCAAGAAACAAAATTCGGTATCATTATCCACTGCCGAAGCAGAATATATTGCTGCTGGTTCGTGTTGTGCTCAATTGCTATGGATGACACAAACGCTTAAGGATTATGGGATACATGTGAGACGTGTTCCCTTGCTTTGTGACAATGAGAGTGCAATCAAGATTGGACACAATCCTGTGCAACACTCTCGAACAAAGCATATTGAAGTTCGTCACCATTTTATTCGTGATCATATTGCCAAGGGTGATATTAATCTTAAGCATGTTCGTACTAACAAACAACTTGCTGATATCTTTACAAAACCTCTTGATGAGAAAGTGTTTTGTCGCTTAAGGAGTGAGTTGAACATCATTGATGCTTCAAACTTGGAGTGATAACTCCATTGATGCATGCAAGGCATGAGCCTCTTGACTAATCCTTGATATTTCTCTTATGATGATGATCATATGTCTTGGACACATTTGCCTCCTTGTATTGCATCTAACTCTTTGCAGGTACTTGGATGATCTACATTCCACAAGATTACCACACACTCAAATCATGAGTAATCTTGTCATTGACCAAGTATCTAGTCCTTTGGGATGTTGAGTTCAAGGAACAAAATTCCACATATCCTTTTTGACACCTTATACATCTAGTATTTCACTCTTGTCATCTTGGATATTCTTGAGTATTTCCTTGCTTGCCTAACCCATGTAGGAAGATGAACTACACAAGTAGAAATGGCGCTCCAACTTCACATTCAATGAGCACCTACATCAAGCTTACCTACATGAGTAAAGCAACAACAAACCCGAGGTATGTTCTTCACATCCTTGAGGAGCTTTGCTCAAAGTCATGAGTACAAGCAGCTTCATAAGATGTGATCACATCAAATGCTTAATCGAAAAATGGCAACCCCATTTTGAGCTTAAACGATGAGTATGACCGATGATCAAATGTTTTCATTTGACTCCTAAGTCAATATACTCAAACATAGGTGACTTTGTCGCCGACCTTTATCTAGATGAAGTACATATGCTTTTGGAGTTTTTCTGTTTTCTCTTTTATTCTCTTATTGAG
>LR738714.1:356143896-356168537 GCA_902687465.1 Secale cereale | reverse complement strand
AGTTTTCTTAAAAAAAAAAAAAAAAAAAACTTCATCTAGGAATCTTTTTATCTCTTTTCTTATGTTTCTTTGTGAATATCCTTCTGGAAATCTTTTTTCTGGCTCTGATCAATTCCCTGAAAATCTTTTACAAATTCATTGCAAATCCTTTGAAACATCCCTCGTAGAGTGAGCTGGTTTATTTCTGTGTTTCCTTGGATTTCTTCCAGGACATCACCTTCTGCAGCTCCACTCAGACTTAAATCTTAAAGAGGGAGAGGACTCAAATTTGGACTCAAATTGTTTCTCGATGAATGTTCTTATTTGCCCTGTTGTGATTCTTCAGGATCCCACTTCTTTCTTTCTTTCTTTCCATCTTTCCTGTCCTACCTAGTTTGCTGTCCTTTTCGGCACTTGATGTCAAAGGGGGAGAGAACTTAGGGGGAGTAAGGGGAGTAGGGGAGAAGATAAGACTTAAGGGAAGAAGAAAAGCAATCTTATCTTAAGGGGGAGAGAATCACATCAAAGCTTTGTCGTATTTTACATTGGACATTACAATTGGCATCTTTCTTTTGATTTTGCTTTTTCCATCACACCCCTTGTTCTCACAATTGGTATCTTACTCACAATTGGTATCTTATGAAGTCCTTTAGTTTAAGGGGAGAAGACTTAGAGGAATCTTCACAATTGATATCCTATGAAAAGCAAAATCTCTCAGAATTCATTGAAAATCTTTTAGCTGCGGAGACATGTTTGCTGATTCAAGCTTGTGCTCAATATGAGACACTCTTTATACATGTCCTCCCTGGCTTGGTACTCTTGATGTTCTTGCAGTTGGTTGAAGGAATACTCTTGTGTTATCTAACCTTGTTTTCTCAAGTTTATCCCTTCAGGCACAATGTCAAGGAACCTCAAGGTAAGTATATGCATCTTGCAGAATGTGCATGATGGTGACTTGCTTGTAAATACTTGTTTGCAAGAAATCACCATGCACATATGCATTATCACTCACTTCCTTTTTCTTCTGCTCTGATGCATATAGCCAAGCTGCATGTAGCACATCTTGCTTATCTCTCTTGTGTGCTTGTGGTAGTCCAAAACCATAATTTATGAGAATCTTGCACACTTGTAGGGGGAGCCTGTGTACTACATGCTTGTCAAAGCTTTCATGATAATTCTGTCTTTCTTTCAATAGGCTTTGATGTCTTGTTTAGTATAATTTTAGTGTGTTGCCATCAATTACCAAAAAGGGGGAGATTGAAAGCACATTTGCTCTCCGGGTGGTTTTGGTAATTAATGACAACATACTTTGTGGTTGGACTAATACTTTTGTCAAGTATGTTTCAGGAAATTCAATCACATTGGTATGGCATGATGATTGAAGAAGTGGACCCCTCAAAATGCTAAGACAAGCATTGGCAAAAGCTCAAGACTCCATTTTTTTTGGTTTAGTGATCAAAGATCACATTGAGTCCATAGGAAAAGCCAATACTATTAAAAGGGGATGAGGTTGTGTTAATGTTCTTGTTGCTCAAGTGCTTGGTGATCTAACTCCCTCAACTATCAGCACTATTCACTACTTAACACACACCCATAAGTAATCTCGGTCAAACCAACTCAGTCCCACCGAGATGAAGTTATTTCTACAAACCCTAACATCTCGGTCACACCGATTCTTTCAAATCAGTCCCACCGAGATGAACCACTTCTGCCATATTCCAAACCCTAGAAAAATCGGTCTTACCGAGTTTGAGATCGGTCACACCGAAACTGAACTGCCAACCTTCTGTAACCACTTCACATCATATCGGAATTTCCGAGTTTGCATTATCGGTCTCACCGAAGTGGGCAAGGTTCTGCCTTGACTCAAATCGGTCGCACCGATAATTCATTTTCGGTCAAACCGATTCTGGCATGTTCCTACTCTTTCTCAAATCGGTCTAACCGAGTTTTCTTTCTCGGTCTCACCGAAATCTCCAACGTTCATATCAGATACACTTTCGGTCTCACCGAGATGGTATTTTCGGTCCCACCGAAAATCCCAACGTTCACTATGTTTGAACTTTCGGTCTAACCGAGTTTTCACTTCGGTCTCACCGAGATTGGTCAAATGTGTGTGTAACGGTTGGATTTTGTGTGGAGGCTATATATACCCCTCCACCCCCTCCTCATTCGTGAGGAGAGCCATCAGAAAGTACCACCACTTCTACCATACACTTTCTGAGAAGTGAACCACCTACCCTTGTGTTGAGATCAAGTCATTCCATTCCTACCATATGAAACTTGATCTCTAGCCTTCCCAAGTTGCTTTCCACTCAAATCTTTCTTCCACCACAGCCATATCAGTGAGGAGAGTTGAGTGTTGGGGAGTTTATCATCTGAAGCACAAGAGCAAGGAGTTCATCACCATCAACACCGTCTATTACCTTTTGGGGGGTGGTGCCTCCTAGATTGGTTAGGTGTCGCTTGGGAGCCTCCGTCTTGATGATGTGGAGTTGAACCAAGAAGTTTGTAAGGGCAAGGAGATCACCTACTTCGTGAAGATCTACCCCGAGTAAGGCTAGTCCTCCGTGGGCGTAGGCCGTGATGGAATAGACAAGGTTGCTTCTTCGTGGACCCTTCGTGGGTGGAGCCCTCCGTGGACTCGCGCAGCCGTTACCCTCCGTGGGTTGAAGTCTCCATCAACGTGGATGTACGATAGCACCACCTATCGGAACCACGACAAAAATCTCCGTGTCACCAAACTGCGTTTGATCTTCTCCACCTCTCTTTACTATATATGCAATTTACTTTCCGCTGCCCATACTCTAGAATTGCATGTGTAGTATGTTACTTGACTTGATCTTGATTGCAAAACTGCCTAAAACTTTGCACAACCAAAAGGCAGAATTTTTATCTTGTCAAGTAGTCTATTCACCCCCCCCTCTAGACCTACTTCTTCGATCCTACACCAAGGGCCTGCATACCTAGAAAAGGGACCAGAAGACGAAGACCCCCGGCAAGAGCCTTGCCGGGGACGACCGAAAATCCCCGACAAGATCCTTGCCGGGAACATCCACAAGACCCCGGCAAGACCCCTTGCCGGGGACATCTATGGAGCCACATTCAGGCCCGCGCCCGGCAAGATTTCGCTGCCCTGCGACCGCTCCTATGAGGCAACCAACTCGCCAACTGGACAAGTGCCCGCGTGGCAGCATGCAGCCTCCAAGCCAACTAGCCAAGCACCTGCGTGGTGGCATGCAGATCTTCGTGAAGACCCTACCACCACACCAGCCAGCAACTAGCGTGGCGCTGCATGCCTCGTCAGCCTAGACACGTGTCGGAGCGAGGTGAGGCGGCAACAGGAGGGACAAGCTCCATTGCCATCCCCGATAAAGCTAGAGGATACATAGGCGGCACATTAAGTGCGTTTGTCCTATGATGTCCAGAGATAACCTTGTACAATGTAGATACTTTCCGCCTCCTGTATGCCACCGTGGCGACTCCTTTGTCATATAAAAGGAGGCCCAGGGCGTACTGGAAGAGGATTTGGACTTTAGAGACAGACACGCATAGTAGCCAGTTCAAGAGCTCAAGAACACCAGATATACGCAGACAAGCAGGACTAGGGTTTTACGCATCACTTGCGGCCCGAACCTGGGTAAAAACTCCCACGCGTTGATCGACTAGACCTGCTCTTTGCACAGCTCTACGCCCCGCCAATCGTAGTAGGGGTCCCAGGGATCCCATAGGTGTCGTTTCCCCGACATCTTTGGCACGCCAGGTAGGGGGCGCTAGGTTGTGAAAATCTAGTCTGGGAGTGAATGCACCACCTCCTCCATCACGATGGCCGCAAATAAGAAGGCGGCAGGGGAGGTCAACATCATCCCCATCGTTTTGGTGCCGTCGGCCAGGGGCGGTGTCGTCTGTAGCCGCAACCACCATCTACATGGCGACTAAAAATCTAAGTCACACGAAAACTTAAGTAGTTTCCTTTATGTAGGGTTATTTTCCTCAAAAGATCACGCTCCTCGTATGGAGAACCTGCACGCAAAGGAACCTTTTCGCTATTGGCAACGCCCTTGTTCTATTTTGAGTCCGCTCAACAGTTCAAGTGGCTACACCGAGAACGGCAAGGTGGCTTGCCCGGCAGCAAGCGCCCTCGACAGGCTGCTAAGGAGCCGTCCTCAAAGTGCCGCGGCACGGGTTTATGCACCGACAAGCCTATTCAACTAACCGTAGGGTGCGTACATACAAAGAAAGATCATACTGGGATATACAACCCCCTTTTTCAAAAATACTGCGAAGTTATATTACATTAGTGGCTGTCGCGGTTCTAACTTAAGATAAATTTGTCTTGGGCATGAACTCGCAGCGGCAATAAGAAGTGGGGTGTCTAGTCCCGGCGCTAGCCTTCCACCCTCTTGACTCCGTCAATGCAGCTGATGATGGGCCCGATACGCTTCTCGAGTGCTGCGAGGTCCACGCCCTCCGGCAAGCTCTCGAGCGCGTTGGCGAAGTTGACGTTGGGGTTCCAAAACGCCACCCTGGTGAGCACCTTGGTCAGGGCGCCCCGACAAAGCTTCCTAGCCTCACTGGCCAGATAAGTTGCTCGTGGAGCTGCTCCATGGCCTCAAGGACGCGCCCGAAGAACAAGGTCAGCCTGGCTCTGGGGGTTACGCTCGCCTCCTGTGAGTACTTGAATTCTGGCATACCCATGCCGGATAGCTGCGTGCTGAGCCTCTCTGCAATGTCGATAGGGCCGTCGGTCCAGAGCTGTACCCTGTCCACATAGTCCTTGTGGGTAGTGGCGTCATCCTGCCGCTGCTACTTCTCGCTCTCAAGGGCCTTGTTCAGGGTCTCCTCATGGGCCCGGACCTCCGAGAGCATCCCTTCCAAGGCGTCCAGCTTTTGCTTTAGATTATTGATGGAGACGTTGGCGTCGGAGAGCAGTCTGGTCTTGTCGGAGACGGTGACTTGCAAATCCGCCAGTGTACGGTTGCTCGTGTCCCTCTGCTCCGTCAGCCTCAAGATCTCCTCCTTCAGCCCCTCCCACTCCAGCTCCAGCTCCTCCACCTTGCCAGTCTAGGCCAGGGCCAGAGCATCAAGTGCATCTTTGTCCTTCTGCTCCAGTGCCTGGGTCCGCTGCGCGACCAGCTTCTTGATCTCCTTGTCCTTGCCGCGAAGCGCGGCGACGAGCGCCTATTCACGAGCAATGAGGTCCTCCTCTTGGGCGTCCAGAAGAACCTTCTGTTGCGTCCAGGCAGCCTCGTCCTTGACGGCCTGTTCCTTCGCCAGCTCCTGGGCCTTCTCAACGTCAGCCTGCTGCGGGGCGAGCTTTCGCTTGCGCTAGTCCAACTTGTCCTGGATGGAGCTCAGTTCCTCCTGGGCCTCACCGAACCAGACTTGCATCAGAGCGGCGTGCTCCTCAAAATCCTCTTCCACTTTGTCCATGGCCACCATCCTGGAGTTTGCCTTGTTCTGGCGGGCAAGGTAGAGCACCTACAGCTTATGAAATTGGCCCTCATGGCCCGAAGAAGCTGCTCCTCTTGGGAACCGCCTCCACTGGCGCTCGGTTCATCGACAACCTAAAGCCCGACGGTGGCAAGGACCTCGTCATCAAAAACCATCCCCTCGGCATGCGCTCTGGTGCTTACCGCCCCTTGGAGGAGGACGAACTGATCGTCGCCCACCTTCAAGTATTTTCCCCGGGCGGGAGCTGCAGAGGAGGAAGGTTGGTCATTGGCCACCTCCTCCCCGGCAGGACCCTTGGCGGCCTCCTCGGCATCAGCCTTGCCGGTGTCCCCGACAGGCCCCTTGGCGGCCTCCTCGGCAGCAGCCTTGCCGACCTCCCCGGCAGGCACCTCACCGGTCTCCCCGGAAGGCCCCTGTGTGGCCTCCTCGGTGGCCTCGGCTTCAGTGTCCTTGGCGACCTCCTCGATGACGGCGTCGGCGTCCACTTGGTCTGCCAAGGGAGATCATGGAAACCAGAAAGGAAGACGAGGCGAGGCCGATACCAAAGGTTTAGAACAAATAAAAGGAAGAACATCACATGGCAGAGATGACAGGGGATGGGAAGCAGGCGACTTACCCGTGCCGGGCCGAGGAGAAGTGGTTCCCTCCCCGCCAATGTCCGTTGCCGGGGCAGAGCCACCAGCGCCCGTGCTTGCCCCCTCTTCCTCCGTGTGCATGGGCTCGGTGGTGGATGCCCTTGCTGGCGACGCCCCTCTGGGGGGCGTGGTTGCCGGGGACGGCGTGTCAGGGGCGGCCCCCAGCGGCAACTCTGGTTGTTTCTCTCCTCCTGCAAACCCGGCAAGGTCAGCACCAAGAGAACATGCCCCAATGCCCGTCAGTGAGGAGTGAAGTAGTGGCGGAAGAGCGCCATGCTGGGAGCACTCCGGCAAAGCCCTCGCAAAGATGTGCGAAGAAGGCCATACACGCCATGGCATTCGGCATGAGGTCCAGAAGGCGGAAACCATAGGTGTACATGATTTCGCTGAAGAAATCTAAGAAAGAGGGGCAGAGCCCGCAGGAGAAGTAATCGACGAAGAAATGCTACTGATTTGGGCCGCCCTTGGTGAAGCAGAAGGCATGGACGACGCGCGTGGCGGGATGCCCCTTCGTCTTCCTCCCCCACAGGCACCCGAACCTATCCCTGAGAGTGAGCGCATCGACCGTTAGCTCAAAGAGTGTGAACTACGTTCGCAGCTCCACCAACACGCCCTTCCGCTACTCCTTCCCCCCCAGTGTCCCTTGCCGTTCGCTTGCCCTTGCCTACCTTGGGCGTCATGATGGCTGAGAGAGTGCAGGGGATCAAGGGCAATGAAGGCGCGGCAGCGGAAAGCAGAGGCGAGAACTCTGGTTTGCGCTTGGAGAAGAAGTGGGGAATGGCGGTTCCGAGACTGGAAAAGACGCAGAGGGTAAATGAGCAGCGCCCCTGCGGTTTCCTCTTTTATGGGGAAGGCACGGGCCGCCTCTTTACTATTCACTGTGACGTGACGCAAGCATGCTGCAACCACTCCACGCACGACCCCCACGTCACGCGCCCAATGCGAGTCGTGGGGAAGCGCAACTAGCGAAGGAATCATCGCAGTTAAAATCCTGCCACACATGCCCTCACACCGTTCTGGGCCTGGCCCAACAACCCTCCACGCTTATGAGTGGCCCAGGCCCGGGGGCTCCTGTCGGTGTACAGAAGTAGGGGTCCTTTTGCACCCCTTTACTTGTGCACGGGCAATTGTAGCCACACCTACGGCCATGCTTGGCGGAGCAGAAGAAGGAAAATCACAAGAATGCCAAGGCAACACTCAAGCTAGAGGCATGAAGAACAAAGGGGCAAGGTGGACTTCCCCTGGCAACACCCTTGCCGGGGCGGCCTACATGACACCGGCAAGAGCCTTGCCGGGGAAACTTGCCGAACACCAGCAAGGCCACCACCCTTGGGTCTGAGAGCTCTGACACCATCGACAACATCAAGACCAAGACTCAAGGATGCCTGTGTAGTGGCATGCAGATCTTTGTGGGACCAAGGGCCTGCAGACCTAGACAAGGGACCAGAAGATGAAAGGACAACCGAGCAGGGACAGCCACAAGACCCCGGCAAGACCCCTTGCCGGGGGCGTCTCCGGGGCCACATTCAGGCCCAGGCCCACCAAGATTCCGCTGCCCCGCGGCCGCTCCTACGAGGCAACCAACTCACAAACTGGACAAGTGACTACGTGGCAGCATGCAGCCTTGAAGCCAACTAGCTAAGCACCTGCGTGGTGGCATGCAGATCTTCGTGAAGACCTTGCCACCACACCAGCCAGCAGCCAGCATGGCGCTGCATGCCTTGTCAGCCTGGACGCGTGTCGGAGCAAGGTGAGGCGGCAACGGGCGGGACAAGCTCCATTGTCGTCCCCGATAAAGCTAGAGGACACATAGGCGGCGCATTAAGTGCGTTTTTCCTATGATGTCAGGAGATAACCTTGTACACTGTAGATACTTTCCACCTCCTGTGTGCCAGTGTGGCGACCCCTTTGTCATATAAAAGGAGGCCCGAGGCATACTGGAAGAGGATTCCGACTTTTGAGACAGGCACGCGTAGTAGCCAGTTCAAGAGCTCAAGAACACCAGATATACGCAGTCAAGCAGGACTAGGGTTTTACGCATCACTTGAGGCCCTAACCTGGGTAAAAACTCCCACGCGTTGATCGACTAGGCCTGCTCTTTGCACAACTCTACGCCCCGCCAACTGTAGTAGGGGTCCCCGGGATCCCATAGGTGTCGTTTCCCCGACAAAGTCCATCTGAATATTATCCCACTTCCATCCAGGAATCGGAAGTGGTTGTCGAAGTCCAGCCGGTTTCTGATGTTCTGCTTTGATGTGACGACAAATGTCACATTCTTTGATATAAAGAGCAATGTCTTGCTTCATCTTAGACCACCAGTACTTCTAATGGATGTCTAGATACATCTTAGTACTTCCAAGATGAATCGATAGAGGGGTCTCATGCGCTTCTTTCATCACCTTCCAGGACAAGGTTATTCAGAGAACCCTGTGGAACTAGTTGAAGGTTCAGCTTGGAGAGCTCTTCATAAAGGTGGGGTTGAGCTTTATGAACCATGTGGTTATTGCAATAAGACTTGTGGCTCAGGGCATCGGCCATGACATTAGCCTTGCCTGGGTTATAGGAAATACCCACGTTATAATCTGCTATAGCCTCCATCCATCTTTGCTGACGAAGGTTCAGGTCTGGCTGAGTAAACAGATACTGCAGACTCTGATGATCGGTGAAGATCTCGCAACGATTACCGAGAAGGTAATGTCGCCACAGCTTTAGTGCATAGATAACCGCTGCTAGCTCGAGGTCATGAACTGGATAGTTTTCTTCGTGAGAACGCACTTGACGGGAGGCATAAGCAATCACCCTGCACTCTGCCTTCAGGACACAACCTAATCATTGACGAGATGCGTCACAATATATGACAAAATCCTTCTGAGAATCCGGAGGAGCAAGCACTGGGCAGAAGTCAGCTTGTCTTTGAGTGCCTGGAAACTTTCCTGACATTTATCTGTCCATTCAAACTTAACGCCTTTGTGAACAGGTTAGTCAGGGGCTTGACAATCTTTGAGAAGTTCTCGATGAAACGTGGCAATAGCTGGCGAGTCCGAGAAAGCTTCTGACTTGTTTGACATTCTTTGGAGGGGTCCAGTCAAGAATATCCTGAACTCACTCTGGGTTGACGGCAATACCATCCTTGGAGATCACATGACCAAGGTAGGTTACTTCGGGTAGCCAGAATTCACACTTAGAATACTTGGCAGAAAGTTGATGCTCTCGAAGCTTTTCCAAAATATGACGAAGATGTTCAACATGTTCTTCTTTATTCACCAAATATATCAGGATATCATCCAGATAAACCACGATGAACTTGTCGAGGTAATCCATGAATATATAGTTCATCAGACGAGAGAATGTCACTGGATCATTGATCAAACCGAAGGACATGATGGTGTACTCATAAGAACCATAACGAGTGACGAATGCGGTCTTTGGAATATCCTCTTCACGAACATGGATCTGGTGGTAACCCAACCTCAAGTCGAGCTTAGAGAAAACTGATGAACTAGCCAGTTGATCATACAGATCATTGATCCGAGGAAGTGGATATTTTTACTGAATTGTACCTTGGTTGATAGGATGATAGTCTTGGACCAAATGGTTAGTGCCATCCTTATTCCTCACAAAGAGAGAAGGTTCTCCCCATGCAGAGGAACTTGGACGAATGAATCCACTGTGAAGAGACTTAAGCTCAAGGAGTTTATGAGGCGGCATCTTGTAGGGTCGTTTAGCGATAGGACTGGTCCCTGGTTTCAAGTTGATGACGAATTCGACAGCCCGAGTAGGAGGTATGCTTGGGAGTTCTTCTGGAAAGATATGTTGGAAATCGCGAACGATTGGAATCTTTACGATGCCCTCAAGAGGTGTTGTGTTTAACGCATTCAAGGCATAAAGTCATGCCTCGTTATTTTGAACAATCTGAGCATGGTAGCTTACTATCTCATTCGATGGATGTAGAAGATGAACGACTTTGGTGGCGCAAACGATAGAGGAAGTATGTGCTTTCAACCATCCCATTCCCAGAATGAGATCAATATTGGAAGACACCAATATAATGGGAGAAAATTGGAATTCCAACCCTTCAATTTCAACGGGGACGTCGCGACCAATCATGGTGGTTCGACACTGGCCTGCAGGGGTGCGTACCACTATTGGAGTGTTCATGGGCTCGCATCGAATGTCGTGTGCGTATGCAAAATTTTCTGACATGAATGAATGTGACGCCCCTGAGTCAAATAACACAGAAGCCGGTACTAAGTTAGCGAGAAGAGTACCCATCACAGTAGAAGTCTGGTCTTGAGCTTCATTCAGATCAACGTGGTTAGCCTGACCACGACCATAAGGTATGGTATTATTGTTGCGGGGCTGATTGTTACCACGACCAGCAGGAGGAGGAACAAGTTGATTCCGACTCTGAGGAAAGTTCCTGGAACGGTGACCTGGAAGGCCACACTTGAAGCATAGATCATCATTGGGGTTGGAAGCAGGAGCTTGGGGTGGTACAACCCGAAGAGGCCGCCTCGACGGTGGAGAAGGCAGGCGAGGTGCATCATATGACTGTCTTGGTGTAGGAGTATTTGGATGATCCATGCTGTGGGGAATCCAAATCAGGCGCTTCTGCGCGGATGGGCCCGAAGATGAGCCAGCGTCATGGTTGCGCCTAAGGGATCCCTGGTGTTCCTAAAGAGCAGTCTCAACCTTAATAGCCTTGTTCACCAAGGTGGCGATGTCGGAAAAGTTATGAACGAGAAGTGCTAGCTTCATATCAGGGTGAAGTCCATTACAGAACTTTTCTTGCCTACGAGCATTAGTTGCAACGTCTTCTCCAGCATAACGTGACAACTCCAGAAATTCTCGCTGATAAGCATCTACAGTCTTGTTGCCTTGGGTGAGGTTGTGGAAATCTCGTTTCTTCCTATCCTTGATTCCCTGAGGAATGAAGCGGGCACGGAAGGCAGCTTGGAAATCTGGCCAAGTGATGACCGTTCCAATAGGTAGGATACGCCTGTGGCTGTCCCACCATTAAGCAGCGGGGCCCCTCATATAGTATGCCGCGAAGGTGACATAGTTGGCAGGGGCTACATCAGCAGACTCTAGCTCGAAAGCGGTGTCTCGGAGCCAGTCATCAGCATCAAGTGGTAGAGTTGAGCTGTGGTAGACGACAGGGTTGAGGTGCACAAAGTCTTGCAGAGTTACTGGGGCTGGCTGCTAATTCATATTTGGGCGAGGAAACTGAGCCATCACTCCTTCCTTGAATTGGTGATTCAGCTCAAACTGCTGCATCATTCCTGCCACAAATTCTGGCGGTGGTGGAGCATTGCCACCACGGCCACGACTACCTAGTATAACCATCCTGCTAACATGTAATAGAAGTAGTTCAGCATTGAGCATTTGCAAAGACAAAGAATTATTCACTATCTAACATGTAGAATGAACGAGGTTCGACGGGTAGCACATAGTAGCGAGCAAGACAGAGTGTGTACCATTCAAAATACTATCCTAAGGAATACTATGGCTTATCCAACTTTGGGGTGAATGTGGTCACAAGATCCTAATGTTAGAGTTAGTAAATTTGTTTAACCCTAATAGAAGAGAGTTCAGAGTCCCAGAGTATAGATGAGGAGTAAAAGATCCTAATACCACCCAATGGCGACGTGGACCCGTAAGCCACATAGTCATGTTAGTAAAACATTTTTTTAAAGACTAGACTCAACTTCGACCAAGGAGTTGGAAAGGGGGTTCCTACAGGCAGTCGGCTCTGATACCAACTTGTGACGCCCCTGATTTGACCATACACTAATCCTGCACGCAAACGTGTGCGACCAAGATCAGGGACTCACTGGAAGATATCACAACACAACTCTAGACACAAATAAAATAATACATGCTTTATATTACAAGCCAGGGGCCTCGAGGGCTCGAATACACAAGAGTCAACGGAAGTAACAATATCTGAGTATAAACATAAGTTAAATAAGTTTGCCTTAAGAAGGCTAGCACAAAAGCAGCACAATCGTAAAGGCAAGGCCTCCTGCCTGGGAGCCTCCTAGCTACTCCTGGTCGTCGGCGGCCGTCACATAGTAGTAGGCACCCTCGGGGTAGTAGCAGTCATCAAAGGTGGCATCTGGTTCCTGGACTCCACCATCTAGTTGCAACAACTATAAAGAAGAAAGAAGGGGGAAAAGGGGTAGCAAAGCAACCGTGAGTACTCATCCAAAGTACTCGCTAGCAAGGATCTACACTACTTATGCATCGGTATCAAGGAAAAGGGTAGTATCTATGGACTAAACTGCATAATGCCAGAATAAGAGGGGCAGAAGCTAGTCCTATCGAAGACTAGCATCTTCTAGAAAACACCGTCTTGCAGCAACAGGAGGGAGTAGAGTAGTATAACATAAGTCATATTTATGTTGTTGTATCAATGCTCCGGGATCCTTTCTCGTCTCCCGGAGCCACATATGCATTTCATGCCTCAGCATCCAGTTCTAGTTGTATCGATCGGGATACAACTCCGAGTGTCTGTTACCGTATGACACGCTATCGGTAGATGTTTTCTTCCCTGCATGGGTGCACCAACTTACCCAACACGCTTGCATAACTTCGGCTGGGCACACCATCATGTCATGCCCGGCCTCGGCCAAACAATACGCCACAACCCGGCCTAGGTTTAATAGAGAGGTCAACACGTCGGACTAAACCTATGCCCCCAGGGGTCTTGGGCCATCGCCCCGGGAACTCCTGGACGTTGCGTACGCGGCTGGTGAGCCAACCTAGCTACCTCCTTAAAAAGGCAGGTGCTTACCAGTCCAACCCGGCATGCGCCGCTCAGTCGCATGATGTCCATTAAGCTTCGGCTGATGCATACAATGCAGAACGCCCATACTATGCCCACATGATGGTTAGTGCTATCAGGCCAGTCCAACTCGGTGCGCGCCGCTCAGTCACATAACGTCCATTAAGCTTCGACTGATGCATACGACGCAGAACGCCTATACTATGGCCACATGATGATTAGTGTCTTGGGAGTGCGCGGTAACGAGCAGAGACTCATGATCATGTGCCCCCATCGCCCCATCTCGTGGACTTACGGCAAGGGCCAAGAATGCCCGGCGGTGCCACGTAATTAACTCGCGGGCGTCTCCCAGGTCAACCCGACTACACATCACTCTCAATTAAGCTCGCACGGGTACCCCTTAGGGCCGTCTAGTCTTTAGTAACATGGTTCACTTTAAAGTCACAGTAATCATAGTAACTGTGTGTCTAACACCAAGGGGGGACCATGAGGAATCACCCTCGATGGAATTCCACCTGATGTTATCGTCAAGGTGAACAAAGGAGGAATCACCCTCGAGGACCACTCTTGAGGAGTTGCACGACATTGTCGTTATCGTGAGTGGAGAAGGAGGAATCACTCTCAATGACCATAACCGATGAACTAACCTACAAGGTTAACATTAGAAGTGCTGATGAGTATCACCCTCGGCACTCGATAGTAACCTAGTAGTGTCAAACAATTAAGCGGAAACTGATGTGCGGTGGCAGGGCCTGGTCTTTGATCCCGTTGATCGGGTCTTCTAATAATCCAGTGGGGTAGTCGGGTCAAAGTGGGGGTCTCTGATGGGTCTCCACCAACCTTTACTAAGCAGTTTAGGATAAACAGGTAAGTTTGAAAGCAGGTAACAAGAACATGTTATGCATGAGAATAGGATCATACAAAAACAGTAGCAGTTCTAATGCAAGCATAAGAGAGAAGGGAATGGGCGATATTAGAATGATCAAAGGGGGTTGGCTTGCCTGGTTGCTCTGTCAAGAATGAGGGGTCGTCATTGACGAAGTTGATCATAGTGGCATCGGCAGCGGTCTCGGGGTCTACTGGAAAAGAAGTAATAGAGGGGAACGCAATAAATATCAGAGCAATCAAAGCATTACAAAGCATAACATGGCAATACGCGGTGCTAGGTTTCTCTAACGCAGTACTACACGATACCGACGAAGAATGATAACATCCGGGAATGTTTTCCCGGAGGTAGGCATTTTCGGACAAGTGAACCAGAGGGGGAATGCTGCATGTGCGCTATGATAGGGATGTGTGGCGGATGAATGGACCGTGTGTTCGGATTCGTCTCGAAATTCTGAGCAACTTTAGTGTATAAAACTTTTTCATCCGAGTTACGGATTATTTTATATGATTTTTCAAAGTTTTAACAGTATTATGGAATTATTATTAATTCAATAAATGGACTTATTGCATCAGCATGACATCATCATGACGTCAGCAGCTAACAATGTTGTTGACTGGGTCAAACTGATTGTGGGACCCACCTGTCATTGACTGCTAACTAACTAACAATTACATAGTTTAATTAGTTAATTAGGTTAATTAGCAGGATTAATTAAGTTATTTAATTAATTACTTATATCAGTTATTCTATTTATTTCTTTTTTAAAAGAATTTTATTTTTGTTTTTTTAGGGTGTGGGCCCGCTCGGTCAGTGGCCCATGGCTTTGCGGGGCGGGCGGGTGGGCTAACGGGCGGGCGCGTGCCCGAGGGGCGCGACGTCGCCCGAACAGGTGCACCGGCGAGGAGCGGCTGGGGCCGGAGGGGAGGGGCGCGGCCAAGGCGGTGCAGAGCCCCCGGGGCACGCGGAGGAGGCAGGAGGAGCTGCGGCGGCCGGGACGGGGCTGACGAGTGGACTGCGCGGGCGCGCGACACGGGGAGGGGGGTGGGAGGCGGCGCCGGAGAGGAGCCGTGGCGGCCGGAGCTGGTGAGGCTGGGCGGCTGCTACGGCGGCGAGCGGCAGCGGCCCGGAGCAGTCGGCATGGCGGGCTGCGAGTGCAGGCCGGCATGGCTAGGCGCGGGAGGGCACGCGTGGGGCAAGCTAAAAACAGCGGCAGCTATAGCAGGAGGCGGCGGTGGCGACGAGCGGGGACAAAGCCTAGGCGCGCCGCATGCGCGGTCTCGCACGGGCGAGGTAGGGGTGACCGGAGTGTGTGGGAGCGCGTCCATGGGCGTGGGCGGACGTGGTGAGCGCAAGCTCCAATGAGCTTGGCCACGGCATCAGACAGTGTCAACGGCGACCGATCCACGCGAAGGAGGAAGGGGATCGACGGAGGGGCTCACAGGGAGCAATAGGGAGGTGGCAGTGGGCTCGGGGAGGCCCGGTGGTGGACGGAGCGGCGCCGATGATCTCGAGCGACCGAGGTTGAAGAAGGGGGGGTCAGGGTCGCTGCTGCGGGGCTCGGGGCCGATCCAGGTCACACAGCTTGACGGGAAGGGAGGAAAGGCCGAGACATCCGGTGAGGAGAGGGGATCTCCATACTGCGGGCGGCACCGTGGCAAGGTGGCGCCGGCGGGATCGATCCCGATCCGATCGGGAGGGGAGAGGAGCGACGTGGGAAGAGTGGGGGAACGGGCGACCGGGCTAGGGTTTCCGGTTCGGGGGAGGGGCCATATAGGCCACGGGGCTGGTGGGTGGGCCGGCCTGCTAGTGGCCAAGCGGGCCAAACGGCCGAGGGGGGGGGCTTTCTCATCTACCTTTCCTTTTTCTTTTCTTTTCTTTTATTTATTTTAAAGCATGTGTTTCAAATAGTTTAGGGCATATAAACCTTTTGCAAAAATGTTGGTTCACTACCAATATTAGTTATGGGTTATTTGGCACATGATGAACATTTACTTTTATGTTTGAGCAATTTTTTAAATTTTACTTAACATTTGAGTTTGAATTTGACTGGAATTTGCAAGGGATATTAGACAATGATGATCAAACACTTGTTTTGCAAAATGATTAACTGGATCTCAGGTGTTTTAAATTACACCTCTTCCCCTTTAATTTTTTATAGGATCATGCAGTAAGTTTCGTTCGTTGTGATTGCAGTTCTTTTCATCCAGTGCACTTCTTTTCGAGTTCATTCGACCCTCCTTGTCTTTTGCAAGTTCAATCATCAGTTCTTTCCAACCGGCGTTGTTTTCCCCGTACGATGTGGTCTTTCTTTTTCCCACCCGCCCACCCTTTTTCTTCTCGGAGTCGGTGTCCTTAATCGAGTAACCATCCTACTCGTGCGAACCCATTGCTTTCTTTCCTCAATGATTTCAACTCGTGAATTCTTGTCTCGTTCGTCATTCTTCATCTCTTCTTCTGCTCCGGTGGATTTGATTCAAGTATTCGGTGTTCATCATATTGTTTTCTCGCTGCTCAGGTATTTCCCCTTGCTTGTTCGCCTCTTGCCATTTAATTGTTTCGGAGTTCCGAAGACATCTCAGAAGATTTGTGTTTGCGTTCACATTAATTTGAGGTTGTCACCTCATTCGAGTCTTTCAAACATTCTGGTGCATCATATCCTTTCAATCCTTTCCAACGGTGTTTTATTTTCATTGGGCCCTAACCCACAGGTCTTTTCCCAGGATCCTAACTGACTCTTCTAATATTTCCCAGAGTATTCCCAAATTCTTTTCAAATTGTGACATAAGAATGAATTCCATCAGTCACATGCCTTCTTCAAGACCGCTTTCAATTCTTCTCATCGTTGGTTTAACTTTTTCTCTTTTCATTCTTCCGGAGTACCTCACATATTCTTCATGGCATTTGTCGTCGTCATTCTAAATATTTCAAGACTGAAGAAGAGTTTCTCTAAATCTTGTCCGTTCTCTTGACTATTCATCGTTCAAGCTTAATGCTATCCCCTCAAATTGTTTGGAGCATGAAAAATTCTTTTGATATACATCCAGAGTATTTCGTGAATTCTTCCATTGTGATCCTCCGAAGACCAACATCATGCAGAAGGGTACTTCGTTCACATTTTTCAACTTCTTCCCCAACTATTCTTAATTGATGTCTCTTCGTTCGTCTCCATATTCTTCCAGTGCTTTGTTCAAGTATTTTAGTCAATTCACGATCTCTTCGTTCTCTTCGATCTAAATTCCCTCAAGATCTTTATTTGTTTTCTAATTCTTCCCGTGATTCATTCTCTTTCTTCATTCAATTTTAGTTCTTATGGTGGTTGGCTTAAGATTTCCACTCCCATTCTTAGCATATCCATTTATTTGTTCCCTCCAATGCTATTGGTGGTTCATGAAGACTTTCTTGAGTTTTGCGCTATATCACTCTTTAATCAATTTCAACGCGAATAAGT
This sequence comes from Secale cereale, assembly GCA_902687465.1. Lineage (NCBI taxonomy): Eukaryota > Viridiplantae > Streptophyta > Magnoliopsida > Poales > Poaceae > Secale > Secale cereale. The sequence continues at coordinate 356,151,345 of LR738714.1, read as the reverse complement.
GGTATGCAAATCCATTGCTTCTCATCAATTTAATAGGTGGAGGATAAGAACAACATATTCTTATTCTTTTCATCAAGTTGATTAATCCCTTCCTTCATAGTTTATTCATGATGAATAAATCCTAATCCCAAGTGTTTTCATCTTTTGTTTTCCGGAGTTCAAAGTTTTCTCGGCTATCTCGTCGGTACCTCCATCTCAATCATTGCAAGGATTAATCTTACTCTTTTCATCCTTCATTTCTATCTCATCATCCTTTGGTTACCAGAGTTCTTCATGGTGGTTCTTCATGATTTAATTCATCCTTCAAATGTTTATCAAAATTGTTGTGGACCACCTCATGTATTCTTCGTCTCGCGTCTCAAGGTGGAATTAATTATCCGTACTATTTTGAAGTGGAGTTTTGCATTTCTGAATTCTTCTTAGCTAATCAATCTTTAGTAGTGGTAGAAATTCACCTGAAGTGTTGAGATGTTTTCTATAAGCCCACATCAAGCTAATTCTTTTGTTCTTGATTTTATCAACAACTTCGCTCAAGCCTTCCTCTTGAAGTTCTCTTTCAAATTCCATTGTGGTAGAAGTTGTCATCTTCTTCTCCGTTCTTTTCATTCCACTTTCTCAATTCTTCCGGAGGCATTGTGTTTTTATCTCGTCAAGTATCGCTCCATCTTGTCAAGATCATGTCTATCCCTTCCATTTTAACCGGAGTGATTTCAATGTCTCTCTTGTCATTTAAGCTCTTGGTTCTCGTCGTATGCCTTGTTTGCTCTTTTTACCGGAGCTTCTCAATCTCATTTATCTCCTTTGCATTCTTCCTTTCAAGTGGCTCAACCTCTCAAGATTCTTTTGTTTCACTCTTTTTGTCCAAGAAACAACTTTGTTCTCCTATTCCTCTTCCGTCTCGTTCCCAAGATCTTGAGACGAGATCTCTTGTTAGTAGGGGAGTGTTGTGACACCCCGAGACCGATGCGCCAGATGTCTTCCATGTCATTCGCTTGCGTGTTGCACTTTGCCATGTCATCATGTGCATTTCAGCTGCATGTTTTCAAAACTTGCATCCGTGTGTAGTTGCCGGATCTCTCCGTTATCCGTTCTGATACCAGACACACTCGCCCGCGCCCGCGGCACCTCTGAAATATTATTTTATAAGTGGCCAGAAAATGTTCTCGGAATGAGGTGAAAGTTGGCGTGCGGTCATATTATAGTGTAGGTAGACCGCCTGTCAAATTTCATCGCATTCAGATTCCGTTTGATAGCCCAACCGTTAAACTAAAGCGGTACTATAGCCTGTCAAACGCCGGACATTTTCGGTCTCCGAAAACCCACGCTGGGCCTCTCTCTATCTTCACTCCCAGCAACCCACCTCCTCTTCACAGCTCACTACTACCCCCTAGGCCTACGTAGACCCCTCCCTTTGTTTTGGATCCTCCGATCGGGATCGAACGGTCCGAAAATGGACAAAACCCCCTCTCCTAGCCCTTCTGCCTATAAATGACCACTCTAGCCTTCCTATTCTGGAAACCCTGACCCCCCTTGAAATCCGCACGCGCAACCATCTTCCACCTCTCCCCCGCCGCAACTTGGCACCTCCTCCCTCCTCCTAGCGCTGTCAGTCCGCCAGGCCCATCCGGGGCCCGCCCGGGCCCGAACCCCGCAGAGCCGCCCGAACTTCCCGCTCACCCGTGCCTCGCCTCCCCACTCCCTCTACTCCAGCGCCGCCCGACCCTGCCGCTGGCGCTCGACCCCGCCGCGGACGCCGCTCGCCGCCGCCTCGCACCGCCGCCACCTCGACCCGCCATCGTGCTCCACCTCCCCACGCTCGCCTGCATCGCTGCCGCCCCGCGGACCCAGGGCCGCCGCCACCAAGACGCCTGGAATCGCACCGCCGGAGCTCCTCGTTGCCGGAAAATGCTTCCCCGCCGACTGCCGCGCCTGGATCCAGTCTCGCCTGACCCGGACCCGTCGTCCCACGTTCTCGTTGCCGCATCACCTCGCCGGCCGAACCCTAGCCGCCGCCATGCTTGGGTCGAGAGCGAGGACCTCGGCCTCCCGCTCTCCTCTAGCTGGGCCAGACCAGACCCCGAGGCCCAGCTCCAGTCCTTCTGTAGCCCAGCGCCACCAAACGTGCCTTGGCCCATGGTGAGTATTCCTAGTCCGGTCCAGACTTGGCATTTTTTTCGCCTGTCCTTTTTCTGGAAACCCCATGTTGCATTATTGTATTGGGTGTAACGTTGTGCATGTGTATCCGTTTGATGTGCGTGATATATTAAATTGTTCATCTCTGAGGGCTCTACATAATGGTTGCATTTGTATTCATGTTAGGATGCATTTTGATAAATCAACCCCTGTTGCAAAAGGGCATGTTGATGTTAACTGATGTAAACTGTTGTAACTTGTCAATTTCACTATTTCATATATTTTTGTGTGATTTTTGTTTGAGCAACATTTCAACATGTTTTAGGAGCACAATCATCTCATCTTTGCAATGGTGTAATTCATTTGTCATGATATGCCTTGTGGTGAGTGCAACAAACTTGCAAAGTGACCTACTCACTATTTGTCTGAAACTGTTCTATTATGATGCCATGTTTGCTTGATGCTACACTCAAATCTATGCATAGTTGGAGATGTCCAGTGAGCATGTTTTAAAGTACATGTAATTGTCTATCAATCCATGCCCTTGTTTGAAATTATAGCCTGCTATAGCTTGTTGTTTCCTTCCTCTGAACTTGCTTGAAAATGTTTCTCTCAGTTGTTAACAACATGATCCATTTGGCAAAGCTCATTGTTATTAATCTATGCATCCTATGGAGTGGTGTCAATGGAGTTATTTGGAGTATGCCATGCCTACTACATGTTCATGACCTTTTTCATGCTTATTAGGATTGATGTGCTTGCTGTTATGTGCCTCTGAAGTCTGAGAATCTGCTATATCATGTTTGCATCTTGATTGGATGAATGCCATGAACCTGTTGCTCCTGTGTATATGCCAGGTTGTATTCCTTGAGCTCCATTTTATGGACTAGCATACCATGCTTCTTATTGCCCTGATCTTGCATCGTAGCTTAATTATTTCTTGCCTCCAACATGTCATCATATTAATTCTGCTCATGTGTATGCCCAGTTTTTTCACTAAGTCATAATCTGTGATATAAAGTTTGCTTTTTTCCTTGACCATGTTATATTACTCTTGATGCCTATGAACCTGATCCTTGTTGATATTGGAAGCATGTAATCTGTACTTTGAGTTCATGCCATGGTTGTGCCTATCTTATTCTTGTAGCATGTTGTTTTGGTGCTTGTAAGATGCCTAGTTGCTGTTTTGGACAACTTGTCCTTTAAACATGTTTCATGTGTATGTATTGAACCGTTGCTCCGTTTTGAGCATGATCTATACGAAACTTGCTTGGTTTTGCATGTAGATGCATCATGTCATATTCCATACATGTTTTGAGTGTTGTGCTTGATGTTTGAATGCATTTTTGCATCAATACCATGTTCAACTTATTTTGCTCATATATTCTAGGTCGTAGCTTCAAATTAAATGAGCTTTATATGGATCTTGACTACAAAATAGTGTAGATCATCATGGTTCATGTTAACTTGCTGTTTAACAACTCTAACACAAGGTTTGTTCAGATCTGGACCAATTTCGAAATTTTGCATATGAGGACTTACCGGAATTATTATATGTTGTTTCCAGCCTTATTTAAACTTGCTTGTTGTGATGGTCTTGTATGCATCATCCCTTGCCATATGTAGCATCATATAGCCTTGTCATGCATCATACTTGGTTGAGCTATGTGTTGTGTGTTTACCATGTTGTTTGCTTCTTCTCGTTAGTTCCTGTTTTGTTGCTATCATGAGGATTCGTTCATCTATGTTTGGTTCGTCTTCATGGCTTCGTCTTCTTCATGGACTCGTTCTTCTTCCTAGCGGGATTTCAGGCAAGATGACCGTCACCTTGGATCTCACTACTATCATTTCTATGCTAGTTGTCTCGATGCTATCGCTATATGTCGCGCTACGCACACTTGTTTATCAAGCCTCGCAATATGTCATGAAACAACCTCTAACCTTTTCACCATCCCAGCAAATCGTTGTTTGGATATGTTACCGCTTGCTCAGCCCCTCTTATAGTGTTGCTAGTTGCAGGTGAAGATGAAGTTTGCTCCATGTCGGAACATGGATATCTTGGAATATCACAATATCTCTTACTTAACTAATGCACATATATACTTGGTAATGGGTCGAAGGCTTGGCCTTTTGCTTGGTGTTTTGTTCCACTCATGCCGCCTTAGGTTCCGATAAACCGGTGTTATGTTCCTTGATTTTGCGTTCCTAAGATGGTTGGGTTATGGGACCCCCTTGACAGTTCGCTTTGAATAAAACTCCTCCAGCATAGGGAGTTAGCGCTACCCGATGACCTTTTCTTAATCCACCCCCGGGCTAGTGCTCCTCATGAGTGTTGGTCCAAACCGGGCAGCCTATGGGGCCACCATGGGGAAACTCAAGGATTGGTTTTACTCGTAGCTTGACCCATCTGGTCGTGGCATGAGACGAGATACGCGCGGTTACTATCAGGGTGTCGGCACACCGGGAGGTCTTGCTGGACTTGTTTTACCATTATCGAAATGTCTTGTGCACCGGGATTCCGAGTCTGATCGGGTTGTCCCCAAGATGGAGGTTTTGCCTCTGCTGATTGTGAGAGCTTGTGATGGGCTAAGTTGGGACACCCTTGCAGGGTTTTGAACTTTTGAAAGCCGTGCCCGTGGTTATGTGGCAGATTTGAATCTATAATACCTAAACAGTTGATCCCCACTAAGCTAATTCTCTTAACATGCAGCCTAGCCACGTCATCAGACTTGCCACATCAGTGCTCAGTTTTAAACACCGGCTAGTTTTCTTTTCATGGTAATCACGCACTAATTACTCCATATGCTCCACGCGTCCCACCCGCAATTTTAGCTGAACGTTTCTGCGATCCCATCTCTTCCCCAATTAACTCTACGGGTCCCCCACCGAGATTGATTTCCATGGATCTTTTATCTTTTATTTATATGGCAGAACATATCCATCACCTCCCCAATTAACTCCCCACCAAGTAATGTTCCATGCCTCTTTTTATCTTCTACAGCAGATTATCTCCATCTTCTCCACCAGACAACGGAGATGCGGGGGCATGTGCCATGGTGAGTATGGTTATCAACTCATTTACTTGACGATATGGCTCTACAAAAGCTCGAACCTGAAGAACGTGCATAGGATGGCCAGGGCCATATTCATCTGCAGGTACGTGAGTCCTTTCCCTTTCCTTTCCCTCAAAAAAGAGTTCTTTCCTTTTCCTAGGCAGATCCGCGGCACCGCACATAACACCGTGAACATAAACGGCGACACGCTGCGGAACCTGCTGTTTCGTCGATCCACCGCTTAGGACAGAAGCTAGCATCATCGAGGGCCCACCTGTACTCGATCTATCCCATGGAGTAGGGCCATGTCATTCATCATCCGCTGACATGCATCTTGGTGTCGTTCGGGAGCACCGTTTCGTCGATGGTACCAATGACCTAGCCCATGAGCCGGTAACTAAACCCTTACCTTAATAGCTAATGTATCTCTCAAATTTAGCTTGTTGGGATGTCAATTTTACTTCCGACATGTATGTTGCAGCTCATGAAAGTTATAGTGCTGGGCCAAATTTGAAGTTCCTTATGAATCTCCCAGGCTCCCAGCGTCACGACATCTGATACATATCGGGTTGTTCCTTATTACATGGCTCCATTCATAACTATGCTGCACTAATTGTGAGGTTATTCTACCTGGTTTCCTGATTGTGTTTTGCCAGGCACATAGATATGAAAGAATAGTCTCTGTATTGTTTTCTATCTGAACGATGCATGCTCATTTGTTATTCTTCTAGATCATTACAAAATTGTGCTATCTAATTTAGTACTCATGCTTCTTTGTAGGGAGGTGCTTACTAAATGACTCCACACAAGCTTTGAATCCCTAGACTGAAACGAAGAGTATAATTAGTTTTCTCTATTAAGCATTTGATAGCTCAGGTGGTGCTTGTCACAGCCCTAGACCAGCCTTGCCTGCCTTGCTTGGTCTTCATGTGCATCATATTTATTTTCACAGAAAATTGAAATGGGGATGTTCAAACCCTAGCACTAAATGAATTTAACTACGGTCAAATTAAAATCTTTTTCAATGAACCCAAATGCCCCTTGGAAAAGTTCATCATTTTTGGATTGATTAAAAACCTCTGCCAAAAATGTTGCACATATTTCTAGGACCATTCTGGATTTTTGAATTAAATCATATCTTACTTGCATTTGGGCATTTAATTTTTTTAAAAGCTCAAATAATCATAAACTAAAATGTTTATTGTTGGGTTTATTCTAAACATTAGCCATGCTTGGTTTCATGATTTTTGAGTGTGCCTAAGTATTTTTAATAAAGCCCAGAACAAAATAACAAAATAGAATAACAGAAACAAAATAGAAAACAGAAACAGAATTAAAATAGAAGGAAAGGCTTACCTGTCCAGCCTGGCCGGCCCGGTACTGTGTGGCCCAGCCCAACTGGCCGATGCCAGTCATCCCCCTCCTCTCGCCAGAGGGACGGAGGGCGCGTGCCCGCGGCACGCCGGCCACCTCCTGCTTCCACCGCGACGCCTCCGAGCTTCTGGTCGTGCCACAAAGACGTCCACGGCCCCCCCGTCCACCTCACCTCCCCGCACTCTTTGTCCCCTCGCTCCCCAGCTTCTCCTCGCCATGGCCGAAACCACCGCAGCCCCGCCAGCGAGCACCACCGCAGCCACAGCTACCCCCTCGCCTCTCTGTTGTGTCCAGAAGAACCGCCTCGACGCCCTCTTCCTCCTCGCCGAGCCGCCCGATGCCGGAAGCCCCGTAGCGTCTCCCCCGACCTCGTCTTGTAGCTCCGGCCGCCAGAGATCGTCGTCATCGATTCGCGCCGTCCACAGCCTCCCCGTCCACGTCGCTGGCTCCGCTGGAATCTCCGTGAGCTCCTCTCCGTCTTCCCCTTGACCCCGTGGTCCATCTCTCGCCGTAGACGCCGTCCCCTTGAGCTCCGAAGCTCGCCGGAGCTGTGCTTCCTCGCCGCCGTGGCCACAGTTGCTGCCGCTCTCGTCCGAGCCCATAAAAAAACTCAGCACACCCCCAGGAGCACGCCGCACCCACCAGCTCACCTCCCCGTGCCCCGCAGCGCCTAACTCGACGGAGCCCGAACTCCGGCGCCGCCGCGAGCTCGTTTCCGACGAGCTCCGGCCACCCCAGCCCCTCCCGATGGCACAAATGGATGCGGGCGAGTCCCAGCTCCACGTAGATGCCCTCCGCCGGCCATTTGGTCGCCGGAGGAGGATTTCCGCCGCGCTCAGCCTCGCCGGCGGCTAGCCGCCGGCGCTTTTGACTTTTTGACCGGTGGGTT
>LR738714.1:356105552-356143857 GCA_902687465.1 Secale cereale | reverse complement strand
GACTTATGGGCCCCACGCCCTTAGTTAAGCACTAACTCAATGATAGGTGGGGCCAGCTCCTGTTAAATTAGTTTAGTTTAAAAACTAAACTTAATTAGGCCTGAGAGATTGACATGTGGGCCACCCCCCTGACACTTTAGTTAGGATTAAATTAACACTAATAGTCTCTGTTAAATTAGCCTAGTCACTGACCAGTGGGTCCCAGCGTCAGGTTTGACCTGGGCTGACGCTGTTGACCCGATGACGTCATCCTGACATCATGCTGACGCAATAAGTGTTTTCTGGAATTTAAAATAAATCAGAAATGATTTATTTATTTCAGAAAATAGCCAAAACTTCTAAAAATCACAGAAAATAATTCCTAACTCAGATGAAAATAATTTATATATGAAAATTGATCAGAAAAATTCAAGGAATCTGTTTATGGCATTTTCATGCATGTTTGAATAACTTACAGCCATTGTTTAGGACAATTTGAATAAATGGCATTTGAATAATCACATATGGAGTTTGAATTTGAACCTTTGGTTCAAACCAACTTGATTTAATTGTGTTGCTAGTTGCATTAGCTCAAATCACAACATAATGCCATGTCATGATCATGCATCATATTGTGCATTGCATTGATTGTGTTCTTTCTCTGTTTGTCGGTTTTGTCCCCTTTCAGTAGACGTGTTCCGACGATGTGATCGAGGACACCGATGAAGACTCAATGTTATCCTCAGAAGTGCCAGGCAAGCAAAAGCTCATTGAGCATTCCGATACAATCCCACTCTCTCGCTCTTGCTCTCTTTTACTGCATTAGGACAACAACGCTTCAACTGTTACCTGCTGCGGTAGTTGAACCCCCTTTCCACTGCATGACCCGTCATTGCCACAGTAAATAGTTGAAACCCACTAGTATGAGTAGGAGTTGTTTGAGCCATGTTGTGCCTACTCATTCATGCTTTCTGGTTATGCCTGCTATTGCTTAGAGTTGTGTCAGGTCTGATTCATCGGGGATGAATTGGAATGTGGTGAACATGTCCTACTGTTGAGAGCAAAGTGTGTGAACACGATTTGGTAAAGGTAGTGATGAGAGGCCATGTAGGAGTACATGGTGGGTTGTCTCATTGCAGCCGTCCTCAAGAACTGAGTTCTGTGTTGGTTGGTCCATGAAACAGCTACTACCACACATTGGGATCCTTAATTGACTCTCTCGACTTATTAATCAACATGATCTCTGTCCAGGAGTTGCAACTAGTTTCTGGTGTTTGTAGTTTACTGGAGGTCGTGCGCAGCGCTGACCCTCGGGGTGGGCTGTGACACGGCAGGTACGTGGCACGGTGTACCGATTTCCCGTTTGGTGATGCGGGAACCCTGTACACATCGTTTGGGGCCGTGAGCGACACCCCGGCCGGATCTCCCCACGGATGGAACCCAAATAGGCGATAAACCTGGACGAGAGACTTGTGTGGATAGTCAGGTCATGGCCGACACCCTCGCTGGGCCTCCGCTTGAAGGTTGCCGAGTACATGTCGTGTAAACGGCGGTAAGTGGTGAGAGCGTGTGTGAAGAAGTACACCCCTGCAGGGTTTTATATTTATAATCTATTCGAATAGCCGTGTCCGCGAAAATGGACTTCTGGGTTGCCTCTACAGTTCATAGACAAGTGAAAGTGGATACTCTAAAACGCGCAAGATAAGCGTGAGTGCTATGGATGGCCTTCTCGCAGGGAGACGGGAGCGGATCCATAGTGGTGTATTGATTGGTGAATATGTGGACTCGTGTGCGCCACCTCAAAAGAGTTACTTGCAGTCGTAGTTCAAGATAGCCACCGAGTCAAAGCTGGCTTGCTGCAGTCAAACACCACCACCCCCTTTGTTGATACTGATGCATATGTAGCTAGTTCTGATGTAAGTCTTGCTGAGTACCTTTGTACTCACGTTTGCTTAATTATGTTTTTGCAGAGAGACTTCAGTCTCGCTAGTGGTGGCGCGTGGACTTTGACGTTTAGCTTGTTACCTCAAATACGATTTTGTACCCTTGGGAGGGTCTGGTAGATAGTCAGGCTTCTTAGCCTTTTTCATTTGTAGTTGTCTGTACCCAGACATGTTATGCTTCCGTTGCCTGTATGCTCTGTATGTTGGGTCATGTGACCTCTGTTTGTAATAAATTCTATGATGGCTCTTCTGGGCCTTATCTATATGAGTTGTTGAGTTATGTTGTGATGCCATGTTGTATAACACATACTTGCATGTTATGCGTACGTGTAATGTGTATTGCTATGTGTGGGTCCGACACCTAGTTGTTTACCTTTGGTAGCCTATCTTACAGGGAAATGTCTCCTAGTGCTTCCACCGAGCCTTGGTAGCTCGCTACTGCTCCGGAACACTTAGGCTGGCCGGCATGTGTCCTTCTTCGTTCCTGTGTCTGTCCCTTAGGGGAAATGTCACGCGTTGTTCCTTTAAGTCCTTGTAGCTTGCTACGACTTGGGTTCATACGTTGATGACCAGCACGTTCGTTGCTGGGTCATGTATGCTTGTCTCTGTAATTTAGTGCCACTTTTTGTTTATAACTGGTCATGTCGGCTCGGGTTCTCTGTCATATGGATGCTAGCGACACTATCATATACGTGTGCAAAAATGCGCAAACGGTCCCGGGCCAGGTAAGGTGGCACCCGTGGGGATACCGTGCGTGAGGCCGCAAAGTGATATGATGTGTTACAGGCTAGACCTGTGTGACTTAGGATCGGGGTCCTGACAGCTTTGGTATGAGAGCCTGACTGCCTGTAGGATTAGTAAGCCAAACTGGTCGAAGTTGTGTCTAGAAACTCTTTAGTATGTAAGGGAATTGTTTGTGGAAGGGAACGTAAGGCTCTTTTACTCCTTTACCCCATGACCTTCTGATCTGAGTCACCTTCTTCTTTCAACAGGGATTAAGAAACTAGGATTCTCATTCTATTTATCAGGATCACGTTAATGTGGATTCAACTCTCAGTTCAGTCTCAAGTACTTCTGTTTGTTAAACTGTTGGTCTCAGAACCTTGACATTATGATGTTAAGTGATTATGCTACCCTTTTGCTTGGATCTCAAAACCTTTTTGGGCATTTACAGCCGTCATGCTGTCCGAGTCATCCCAGGTTTCTAAATAGTCTGATGCATTTGCAAACCTTCCTCCCTGTTTCTGATGTCTTTTAGGCCAGATTAACCACACTTGTCGGTGTGTTGAGGCACTCTGTTACCTCGACATATATGTGGGACTTATTATTATGACCCTAAGTATCTTAGAAGATCACCAGTAATCTAGCAATGCTTTATATTCCCAGTGTGATGATTCTGACCATTATTCTCGAAAGCCTCCCATGATGCCATTTAGTTGGTAGGCATTCTATTCCTGGGTTCTTAAACCCGAGATTCTCCCTACTTACTTCATGTTGGTAGTATTTGCTCGTCCCTTTAGGATATTAGTAACCTTGGGATAGTCCTCGAGGTCCGTGGTTATCGTTCTTCCAATACCATGAACCATCATGGCAGAAGTTCTCCCGAACCAAAAGATCACAACCAGAGTGCTCTTGAGTAGTACTTGTTGGAAATATGCCCTAGAGGCAATAATAAATTGGTTATTATTATATTTCCTTGTTCACGATAATCGTTTATTATCCATGCTAGAATTGTATTGAAAGGAAACTCAGATACATGTGTGGATACATAGACAAACACCATGTCCCTAGTAAGCCTCTAGACGACTAGCTCGTTGATCAATAGATGGTTACGGTTTCCTAACCATGGACATTGGATGTCGTTGATAACGGGATCACATCATTAGGAGAATGATGTGATGGACAAGACCCAATCCTAAGCCTAGCACAGATCGTGTAGTTCGTATGCTAAAGCTTTTCTATATGTCAAGTATCTTTTCCTTAGACCATGAGATTGTGCAACTCCCGGATACCGTAGGAATGCTTTGGGTGTACCAAACGTCACCACGTAACTGGGTGGCTATAAAGGTGCACTACAGGTATCTCCGAAAGTGTCTGTTGGGTTGGCACGAATCGAGACTGGGATTTGTCACTCCGTATGACGGAGAGGTATCTCTGGGCCCACTCGGTAGGACATCATCATAATGTGCACAATATGTGATCAAGGAGTTGATCACGGGATGATGTGTTACGGAACGAGTAAAGAGACTTGCCGGTAACGAGATTGAGCAAGGTATCGGTATACCGACGATCGAATCTCGGGCAAGTGCTATACCGATAGACAAAGGGAATCGTATACGGGATTGATTGAATCCTTGACATCGTGGTTCATCCGATGAGATCATCGTGGAACATGTGGGAGCCAACATGGGTATCCAGTTCCCGCTGTTGGTTATTGGTCAGAGAGTTGTCTCGGTCATGTCTACATGGTTCCCGAGCCCGTAGGGTGTACACACTTAAGGTTCGATGACGCTAGGGTTATAGGGAAAGTATGTACGCGGTTACCGAATGTTGTTCGGAGTCCCGGATGAGATCCCGGACGTCACGAGGAGTTCCGGAATAGTCCGGAGGTAAAGATTCATATATGGGAAGTCCTGTTTTGGTCACCGGAAAAGTTTCGGGCGATATCGGTAATGTACCGGGACCACCGGGAGGGTCCCGGGGGTCCACCAGGTGGGGCCACCAGCCCCTGAAGGCTGCGTGGGCTAAGTGTGGGAGGGGACCAGCCCCAAGGGGGCTGGTGCGCCCCCCCACCAAGTCCCTAGGCGCATGGAGAGTGGAGGGGGGCAAACCCTAGGTCCAGATGGGCCTTAAGGCCCACCCTAGGGCGCCCCCTCTCTCTCCCCCCCCCTTGGCCGCACCCTAGATGGGTTTTTGGGGGCTGCCGCACCCCTAGGGGTGGGAAACCCTAAAGGGGGCGCAGCCCCCCCTTCCCCCTATATATATGTGGGGTTTTGGGGCTGCTATGGGACATGAGAACGTCTCCCTCTTGGCGCAGCCCTACCCCTCTCCCTCCTCGTCTCTTGCAGCGCTTGGCGAAGCCCTGCTGGACTCCCGCGCTCCTCCACCACCACCACGCCGTCGTGCTGCTGTTGGATGGAGTCTTCCCCAACCTCTCCCTCTCTCCTTGCTGGATCAAGGCGTGGGAGACGTCACCGGGCTGCACGTGTGTTGAACGCGGAGGCGCCGTTGTTCGGCGCTTAGATCGGAATCAACCGCGATCTGAATCGCAGCGAGTACGACTCCTTCATCCGCGTTCTTGCAACGCTTCCGCATCGGGATCTACAAGGGTATGTGGATCCGACTCTTCCCTCGTAGATGCATCTCCTAGATTGATCTTGGTGAGCGTAGGAAAATTTTTGTTTCCCATGCAACGTTCCCCAACAGTGGTATCAGAGCTAGGATCTTGCGTAGATGCTTTCACGAGTAGAACACAAAGGGGTTTGTGGGCGTTGATGTTTAGATTGCTTCCCTCTTTGGTCTTTCTTGATTCAGCGGTATTATGGGATGAAGCGGCCCGGACCAACTTTACATGTCCACGTACATGAGACCGGTTCCATCGACAGACATGCGACTTTTGTTGCATAAGATGGCTGGCGGGTGTCTGTCTCTCCCATCTTAGTTGAATCGGATTCGACGAAGGCGGTCCTTGTAGAAGGTTAAATAGCAACTTAAATATCACCGTTGTGGCTTTGCGTAGGTAAGAAGCGTTCCTGCTAGATACCCATAGCAGCCACGTAAAACATGCAACAACAATTTAGAGGACGTCTAACTTGTTTTTGCAGGGTATGTATGTGATATGATATGGCCAAAGACATGATGAGATATATTTGATGTATGAGATGATCATGTTGTAATAGTTAATATCGACTTGCATGTCGATGTATACGGCAACCGGCAGGAGCCATAGGGTTGTCTTTAATTTTTGTATGACCTGCGTGTCAATCATTAAGCGCTATGTAATGCTTTACTTTATCGCTAAACGGTAGCAATAGTAGTAAGAGCATGGTGGGCGCGCGACAACCCCGATGGCGACATGATGATGGAGATCATGATGATGGGGATCATGGTGTTACGCCGGTGACGATGGAGATCATGCCGGTGCTTTGGAGATGGAGATCAAAAGCACGAGTTGATGGCCATATCATGTCACTTATGATTTGCATGTGATGTTAATCCTTTTATGCATCTTATTTTGCTTAGGACGACGGTAGCATTATAAGATGATCCCTCACTAAAATTTCAAGATAAAATTGTGTTCCCCCCGAGTGTGCGCCGTTGCGAAGGTTCGTCGTTTTGAAGCACCACGGGATGATCGGGGTGTGATAGACTCTACGTTCGCATACAACGGGTGCAAGCCAGTTTTGCACATGCAGAACACTCGGGTTAGACTTGACGGGCCTAGCATGTACAGACATGGCCTCGGAACACGGAAGACCGAAAGGTCGAGCATGAGTCATATAGTAGATATGATCGACATGAAGATGTTCACCATTGACACCACCTCATCTCTCGTGATGATCGGACTTGGGTTGGTGGATTTGGATCATGTCACGCTCGGATGACCAGAGGGATGTCAATTTGAGTGGGAGTTATAAGTAATTTGATTAGTTAAAACTCACTTGTCATGAACAATAGTCTAAGTTGTCTTTGCAAATTATGTAGTAGACCAATAACTGCGTTGTAGCTCCCTGTTTAATACGATCCTAGAGAAAGACTAAGTTGAAAGATATTGTAAGCAATGATGCGGACTGGGTCCGTAGTCCGAGGAGTGTCCTCACTGCTGCACAGAAAGCTTACGTCTTTGATGCACCGCTCGATGTGCAAACCCCTACAACGTTGTCTGTGGATGTTGTGAACACCTGACAGAGACGTCCTCATGACTACTTGATAGTTTAGTGCACCATACTTTACGGCTTAGAATCGGGATTCCAATGACGTTTTGAACGCCATAGAACATATGAGATGTTCTAAGAGCTGAAATTGGGATTTCAGGCTCATGCCCGTGTTGAGAGGTATGAGACCTCTGACAAGTTCTTTTGCCAAAAAGATGGAGGAGAATGGCTCAACTAATGAGCATGTGCTCAGAATGTCTGGGTGCTGAAATCACTTGAACCAAGTGGGAGTTAATCTTCCAGGTGAGATAGTGGTTGACGGAATTCTCTAGACACTATCACCAAGCTACTAGAACTTCGTGATAAACTATGACATGCAAAGGATGGAGATAATCCCGGTGCTGTCAGCGGTTCTTAGTACCGCAAAAGTAGAGATCAAGAAGGAGCATCAAGTGTTGATGGTTTAACAAGACCACTGGTTTCAAAAGGGTAAGGGCTAGAAGGGAAACTTCATGAATGGCAAACCTGTTGTCGCTCTGATGAAGGAACCCATGGTTGAACCCAAACCTCGAGACTAAGTGCTTCTATTGTAAGGGGAACGGTCACATGGTAGCGGAACCACCCCAAATACATGGTAGATATGATAGCTGGCAACTTCAACAAAGTATATTTGATATACGTGTTATTGATGTGTACCTTAGTAGTACTCCTTGTAGCACCTGGGTATTGGATACCGGTTCAGTTGCTATTATTAGTGACTTGAAGCAAAAGCTACGGACTGAACGGAGACTAGCTAAGGGCGAGGTTTCGATGTGTGTTGGAAGTGTTTCCAAGGTTGATGAGATCACCATCGCACACTTCCTCTATTTTCGAGATTAGTGTTGAACCTAGATAAATGTTATCAGGTGTCTACGTTGAGCATGAAAATGATTAGATCATGTTCATCGTAATACGGTTATTCATTTAAGTTAGAGAATAATGGTTATTCTGTTTACATGAATAATACCTTTATGGTCATGCACCCAATGGTTCGTTGAATCTCGATCATGGTAATACACATAATGATAATATTAATGCCAAAAGATGTAGAGTTAATAATGATAGTACCACTTTCTTGTGGCACTGCCGCTTAGGTCATTTTGGCATAAAATGCATGAAGAAACTCCATGCTGATGGACGTTTGGAGTCACTTGATTTTGAATCGCTTGACACATGCGAGCCATGCCTCATGGGCAGGATGACTGAGATCTCGTTTTCAGGTACAATGAAACGGGTAAGTGACTTATTGGAAATCATACATGCTGATGTATGTGATCCAATGAGAATTAAGGCGTGTGGTGGATATCGTTATTTTCTCATCTTCACTGACGATTTGAGTAGATATGGTATATTTACTTAATGAAGCAAAAGTCTGAAAGGTTTGAAAGGTTCAAAAATTTCAGAGTGAAGATTAAGAATCATCATAACAAGAAGATCATGTTCCTACGATCTGATCAAGGGGATATTATCTGAATTATGAGTTTGGCAATCACTTAAGACATTGTGGAATTGTTTCGCAGTTGAAGTCCCCTGGAACACCACAGCGTAATGGTGTGTCCGGACATCGTAATCGAACCTTATGAGATATGGTGCGATCTATGGTGTGTCTTACCGATCTACCGCTATTATTTTGAGGTTATGCATTAGAGACAGCTGCATTCACTTTATATAGGGCACCATCTAAGTCCGTTGAGACGACGTCGTATGGTTTGGCAAGAAACCAAAGTTGTCGTTTTCTTAAATGTTTGGGGCTGCGATGCTTATGGCTTCAGCTAGGAAAAGCTCGAACCCAAAGCGGACAAATACATCTTCATGGAATACCCACTGGTAACGGTTGGGTATACCTTCTATCTCAGATCCAAGGACAAAAATGTTTGTCGCTAAGAATGGGTCCTTTCTCGAGAAGGAGTTTCTCTCGAAAGAATTGAGTGGGAGGAAGATAGAACTTGATGAGGTTGTCGAACCCTCACTTCAACCGGAGAGTAGTGCAACACAGAAAGATGTTTCTGTGGAACCTACGACAGTTGAAGAGGATACTAATGATAGTGATCATGAAGCTCCAGATCAAGTTGCTATCGAACCTCGTGGGTCGACAAGGATGTGTACTACTCCTGAGTGGTACGGTGATCCTGTCTTAGAGGTCATGTTGTTGGACAACGATGAACCTACGAACTATGGAGAAGCGATGGTGGGCCCATATTCCGACAAATGGTTAGAAACCGATAAATCCGAGATAGGATCCATGTATCAAAACAAAGTATGGACTTTGGTGGACTTGCCCTATGATCGGCAAGCCATTGAGACAAATGGATCTTTAAGACTAAGACGGACGTGGACGGTAATGTCACCGTCTATGAAGCTCGACTTGTGGCGAAGAGTTTTCCACAAGTTCAAGGAGTTGACTACGATGAGATTTTCTCACCCGTAGCGATGCTTAAGTCCGTCGGAATCATGATTAGCATTAGCTGCATTTATGAAATCTGGCAGATGGATGACAAAACAAGTTTCCTTACCAGTTTTCGTAAGGAAAGGTTGTATATGATAAAATCAGAAAGGTTTTGTCGATCCTAAGGATGCTAAAAGATATGCTAGCTCCAGCGATCCTTCCATGGACTAGAGCAAGCATCTCGGAGTCGGAATATACGCTTTGATGGAGTGATCAAAGTTTTTGGGTATACAAAGTTTGTTAGAAACTTGTATTTACAATAAAGTGAGTGGGAGCACTACAACATTTCTGATAAGTGTATGTGAATGACATATGATTGATCCGAAATGATGTAGAATTTCTGGAAAGCATAAAGGGTTGTTTGAAATGAGTTTTTCAAAGGAAGACCTAGATAAAGCTGCTTACATATTGGGCATCAAGATCTATACAGATAGATCAAGACGCCTGATGATACTTTCAAAAGAACACACACCTTGGCATGATTTTGAAGGAGTTCAAAATAGATCAGTCAAAGAAGGAGTTCTTACCTGAGTTGTAAGGTGTGAAGTTGAGTAAGACTCAAAGCTTGACCACGGCAGAAGAAAGAGGAAGGACAAGGTCGTCCCCTATGCTTTTGTCATAGGCTCTATACGGTATGCCATGCTAAGTACCGCACCTGATGTGTGCCTTGCCACATGTCTGGCAAGAGGGTACAAAGGTGATCTAGGAGTGGATCACTAGATAGTGGTCAAAATTATCCTTAGAGGAATAAGGAAATGTTTCTCGGTTATGGAGGTGATAAAGAGTTCGACATAAAGAGTTACGTCGATGCAAGCTTAACACCTATCCGGATAACTCCAAGTGGAGATACCAGATACGTATAATGGAGCAACAGTTTGGAATAGCTCCAAGTGGAACGTGGTAGCAGCATCTACGATATGACATAAAGTTTTGCGAAGTACATAGGGATCTGAATATTGCAGACCCGTTGACTACAACCTCTCTCACGAGCATAACATGATCAAACCCAGAACTCATTGAGTGTTAATCACATATTGATGTGAACTAGATTACTCACTCTAGTAAACTCTTTGGATGTTGGTCACATGATGATGTGACCTGTGAGTGTTAATCACATGGCGATGTGAACTAGATTATTGACTCTAGTGCAAGTGGGAGACTGTTGGAAATATGCCCTAGAGGCAATAATAAATTGGTTATTATTATATTTCCTTGTTCACGATAATCGTTTATTATCCATGCTAGAATTGTATTGAAAGGAAACTCAGATACATGTGTGGATACATATACAAACACCATGTCCCTAGTAGGCCTCTAGACGACTAGCTCGTTGATCAATAGATGGTTACGGTTTCCTAACCATGGACATTGGATGTCGTTGATAACGGGATCACATCATTAGGAGAATGATGTGATGGACAAGACCCAATCCTAAGCCTAGCACAGATCGTGTAGTTCGTATGCTAAAGCTTTTCTATATGTCAAGTATCTTTTCCTTAGACCATGAGATTGTGCAACTCCCGGATACCGTAGGAATGCTTTGGGTGTACCAAACGTCACAACGTAACTGGGTGGCTATAAAGGTGCACTACATGTATCTCCGAAAGTGTCTGTTGGGTTGGCACGAATCGAGACTGGGATTTGTCACTCCGTATGACGGAGAGGTATCTCTGGGCCCACTCGGTAGGACATCATCATAATGTGCACAATATGTGATCAAGGAGTTGATCACGGGATGATGTGTTACGGAACGAGTAAAGAGACTTGCCGGTAACGAGATTGAGCAAGGTATCGGTATACCGACGATCGAATCTCGGGCAAGTGCTATATCGATAGACAAAGGGAATCATATACGGATTGATTGAATCCTTGACATCGTGGTTCATCCGATGAGATCATCGTGGAACATGTGGGGGCCAACATGGGTATCCAGATCCCGCTGTTGGTTATTGGCCGGAGAGTTGTCTCGGTCATGACTACATGGTTCCCGAGCCCGTAGGGTCTACACACTTAAGGTTCGATGACGCTAGGGTTATAGGGAAAGTATGTACGCGGTTACCGAATGTTGTTCGGAGTCCCGGATGAGATCCCGGACGTCACGAGGAGTTCCGGAATAGTCCGGAGGTAAAGATTCATATATGGGAAGTCCTGTTTTGGTCACCGGAAAAGTTTCGGGCGATATCGGTAATGTACCGGGACCACCGGGAGGGTCCCGGGGGTCCACCAGGTGGGGCCACCAGCCCCTGAAGGCTGCGTGGGCTAAGTGTGGGAGGGGACCAGCCCCAAGGGGGCTGGTGCGCCCCCCCACCAAGTCCCTAGGCGCATGGAGAGTGGAGGGGGGCAAACCCTAGGTCCAGATGGGCCTTAAGGCCCACCCTAGGGCGCCCCCTCTCTCTCCCCCCCCCCTTGGCCGCACCCTAGATGGGTTTTTGGGGGCTGCCGCACCCCTAGGGGTGGGAAACCCTAAAGGGGGCGCAGCCCCCCCCCTTCCCCCTATATATATGTGGGGTTTTGGGGCTGCTATGGGACATGAGAACGTCTCCCTCTTGGCGCAGCCCTACCCCTCTCCCTCCTCGTCTCTTGCGGCGCTTGGCGAAGCCCTGCTGGAGTCCCGCGCTCCTCCACCACCACCACGCCGTCGTGCTGCTGTTGGATGGAGTCTTCCCCAACCTCTCCCTCTCTCCTTGCTGGATCAAGGCGTGGGAGACGTCACCGGGCTGCACGTGTGTTGAACGCGGAGGCGCCGTTGTTCGGCGCTTAGATCGGAATCAACCGCGATCTGAATCGCAGCGAGTACGACTCCTTCATCCGCGTTCTTGCAACGCTTCCGCATCGGGATCTACAAGGGTATGTGGATCCGACTCTTCCCTCGTAGATGCATCTCCTAGATTGATCTTGGTGAGCGTAGGAAAATTTTTGTTTCCCATGCAACGTTCCCCAACAGTACTCCATTCATATTGTGACTCTGTTAATTCTACCTTCTCCATAGGTTATCCGGAATAAATATGTTGAACTAGTTCGACATGCTAATCTATGCACCCACAACTCAGAAAGATTTATGTTCCTTTGAGTTGCCCCTTTCTAGTTGTATTATGACCCTCGTCTATCAGGTGATAGTCAGGAGTAGTTGTGCACTCGTGTTCATCGATGCCTTTTACTCTTGTGGTCCGTCAAGCTATTCTATTCCGGAATGACTAGGAGAAACAAACTCCAGTACCTTATCCATATCCAGGATTGGGTCAAAGAAGTTGTACTTCGCAGATGAAGAATGCTAAAGCAGCTTCTAAATTATTCTATCCTGGAGTATTACCATCTTTATGTCAAGAATGTCATGAGAATTGCACATCATCCTATGAACTCTTGATACAGTAATACTTCTCGTTATTATCGCTCATTCCTCGGTCTCCGTGTTATTGTAACCGGAATACCGACAAGTAAATTGTGATGTGTGAAATCAATACTCCTAGCAACTTTGTTGCTTGGTAGTAAATGGACAATAACCTCATCCTTAGCGAGTTGATTATTGAATCATCACCCTAAGGTTGATCGTGCTACCTAGTCCACCTTCCTGGTGCACTCCTTGATTGATGAGTTAGGATTTTGTTAAGTCCTTGCTCATTTGATCATATCATCTTGCCTTGAAAAGCAAGATTGTTCTCGAGTTTAGTAACATATCGGTGGTTCGTGATTTTCCAAATATCTTCTTGGAAGTATTACCAGGTTGTTCCCTGACCGCTATGTTGAACTCGTGATCAAGTGGGGTTTCTTGTAAACCACCCCTTCTCCGAGAATCTGTATTGGATACCCTGAACTAGTTGGTTAAGCTAAACAACAACTTGGAGAGTTGGAAGATAAAAGCTTGCCAGCTTAGTTCATCTCAAGGGGTATATTTGCATGTGTTGAAGATAGATGATATCTTCATCAATTGGTCCCTGTGATCGGTTGTTGGATCTATTGTCTTGTCCAAAACTTTGATTTGAGTATGGGCTATCATCAAATCAAGTCAGAACCAACGATGTTCATAATGTTGTCTTACTCGTGGTTGATCCCTCGAGCATACACCATTATATCTCCTTGGTCTGACCAATACTATCACTTGTTCACATAATTATGGAATTCCATCTCCATGGAAACCTGGATGAATTGTTGTCGAGCCCATCAGCAACATGCTATCTTCTCCATGATTTTGTAGGACATTAAGCTAGTGTTGGAAACTTTGTAAGCATTGCCTTCGTGTCCCGATCATAAGGTATATGTTGGATGAGAGAAGAGATTTTCCCTAATTCATTTGTAATTGATGTAAGTTGCCACCGTGAGTTCGAGAAAGTTGTTTGCTTCCTGTGGAATCATCCCAAGTCAGTCATGCATACGTGCGAAGTATTCTGTGGTTTGGAGACTTGCAACCTTCACTCTATATGTATCCCTAGCACACCAAGCCAATGATAGATTTGTTCAAGGAGAAGAAGTTCCTTCTTAAGAATCATGACTTATGTTAGGACTTCACTATCCTTGTTGATGGTTCCCCACCTAAACTCGATAGTGTTTTATTGTAAGACTACTACGTGGCCATGCTTGTCCTGGACAACGTGTTCACATGTATGTAGCAGAACCAGCTCATGTCTTGGAGCTTGCTATCGTAGTTCATTCCCGAGAATCTCGCAACGCCGTCTCGTCAATTTGTGTTGCAAACTTTTATTTTTCTTTCTGGACTCGATGAGTCTACAATATCCTGACACCAATCAGAACTGAATCTCAGGCAGATATGATGGTTGGTGCATCTCCCAAGAACTATAATATTGGTCTCTCGATTATCGATAAAGTGGATGTCGTGGCCAACACACCCGGCCGGAAGACCTATTGTTGTAGAATCTTGATTGAAGAAGTTGGCCACCTCCCCATAAGGACTTCGCAGGATTTACTCCCTAGTTGTTCCTTATGGATTCTTGTGCTCCCGAAGTCCGACCTTTATTTGATGTTCGAGATGCCAAACATATCTATGAATGGCTTACGCTAACACATCAAGGAGAACATTAGAAGCGGAGTGCTAAATGTTTCTCGGTCGAATCCAGATTTTGCCCTTTGACTCCGCTAAGGTGAAATCTGAGAAAGCGTTATCTTCCTTTGCATCTGCATCGTCCATCATTATTCATCATGGTAGTATGTGGTGTTGCTAGGATCCTTGACACGGATATTGGTAAAACCTTGGTGAATATGGGAATGCTCAAGTTCTTGAGAGCACGCACAAGCACCAGGTGTTATCACTGGCACTAACCGAGATTGCTCCCAGTGTTCTTGGTTATATTATAACCTCTCAAGGACTAGTTTCACTCTCTACTGTTGGGATTCTTCCCAGTTACCAGAATCATTCCCAGCATTTGCATTTTGTTCCTAGCTTGCACCGCCAATGTGCCAATTCTCCATGGGTTACCATTCTCAATCACTGCTGTTCAGGATCATCCTCAAAAGTGGACTTACCATGGGTCCCATCCATTTCCGATGATAACCAAAATCATCCCTTGTGTTGTCTTTAACAAGGTAGTCCACATCATCCATTCTGGCCGAGTATGTCATTCTTTCGGACCACCGTCAAACGATCGATTGTGATTAGCCTCCGGCTGGTATAGAGAGTTTCAATGACCTCTATATCAAAAGTAATTCTTTTTGCCACTTAAGAGGATAACTCTACGAGTCACCTTCTCTAAGGTGCCCCGTCTGGTGACCTCGACCACCATTTTCTTAGGTGTGGAATTATTGCTTACTGAGTGAACCTTCATCGTTTATTTCACTCCATCCCTTGGAGGTGTACTCCGTGTCTCAGCTCAAAGAGATGTTTCAACGTCTCACTCCATGAGTTGATCTTGAGTTGCCCGATCTTTCACAAGATCAACTATTGCGGAGTTTCTTTCATCGTCACCTTGTTGGACAAAGACCTCAAAAGCAAGGGTTTCAAGATCAGCATGATGCCAGAAATCAACATTCATATGAAGGACACCTGGATCATGAAGATTATGTTAGTTAGTGTCCCCTCTAATATCTTACCCTACGCCAGAATCTCGGGACGAGATTCTTGTTTAGTGGGGGTGAGTTGTCACAGCCCTAGACCAGCCTTGCCTGCCTTGCTTGGTTTTCATGTGCATCATATTTATTTTCACAGAAAATTGAAATGGGGATGTTCAAGCCCTAGCACTAAATGAATTTAACTAGGGTCAAATTAAAATCTTTTTCAATGAACCCAAAATGCCCCTTGGAAAAGTTCATCATTTTTGGATTGATTAAAAACCTCTGCCAAAAATGTTGCACATATTTCTAGGACCATTCTGGATTTTTGAATTAAATCATATCTTACTTGCATTTGGGCATTTTTTTTAAAAAAGCTGAAATAATCATAAACTAAAATGTTTACTGTTGGGTTTATTCTAAACAGTAGCAATGCTTGGTTTCATGATTTTTGAGTGTGCCTAAGTATTTTTAATAAAGCCCAGAACAAAATAACAAAATAGAATAACAGAAACAAAATAGAAAACAGTAACAGAATTAAAATAGAAGGAAAGGCTTACCTGTCCAGCCTGGCCGGCCCGGTACTGTGCGGCCCTGCCCAACTGGCCGATGCCAGTCATCCCCCTCCTCTCGCCAGAGGGACGGAGGGCGCGTGCCCGCGGCACGCCGGCCACCTCCTACTTCCACCGCGACACCTCCGAGCTTCTGGTCGTGCCACGAAGACGTCCACGGCCCCCCCGTCCACCTCACCTCCCCGCACTCTTTTTCCCCTCGCTCCCCAGCTTCTCCTCGCCATGGCCGAAACCACCGCAGCCGCGCCGGCGAGCACCACCGCAGCCACAGCTACCCCCTCGCCTCTCTGTTGTGTCCAGAAGAACCGCCTCGACGCCCTCTTCCTCCTCGCCAAGCCGCCCGATGCCGGAAGCCCCGTAGCGTCACCCCCGACCTCGTCTTGTAGCTCCGGCCGCCGGAGATCGTCGTCATCGATTCTCGCCGTCCAGAGCCTCCCCGTCCACGTCGTTGGCTCCGCTGGAATCTCCGTGAGCTCCTCTCCGTCTTCCCCTTGACCCCGTGGTCCATCTCTCGCCGTAGACGCCGTCCCCTTGAGCTCCGAAGCTCGCCGGAGCTGTGCTTCCTCGCCGCCGTGGCCACAGCTGCTGCCGCTCTCGTCCGAGCCCATAAACACACTCAGCACACCCCCAGCAGCACGCCGCACCCACCAGCTCACCTCCCCGTGCCCCGCAACGCCTAAGTCGACGGAGCCCGAACTCCGGCGCCGCCGCGAGCTCGTTTCCGACGAGCTCCGGCCACCCCAGCCCCTCCCGATGGCACAAATGGATGCGGGCGAGTCCCAGCTCCACGTAGATGCCCTCCGCCGGCCATTTGGTCGCCGGAGGAGGATTTCCGACGCCCTCCGCCGCGCTCAGCCTCGCCGGCGGCTAGCCGCCGGTGCTTTTGACTTTTTGACCGGTGGGTTGACCCCCCCTAGTCACTGACTTGTGGGCCCCACGCCCTTAGTTAAGCACGAACTCAATGACAGGTGGGGCCAGCTCCTGTTAAATTAGTTTAGTTTAAAAACTAAACTTAATTAGGCCTGAGAGATTGACATGTGGGCCACCCCCCTAACACTTTAGTTAGGATTAAATTAACACTAATAGTCTCTGTTAAATTAGTCTAGTCACTGACCAGTGGGTCCCAGCATCAGGTTTGACCTGGGCTGACGCTGTTGACCCGATGACGTCATCCTGACGTCATGCTGACGCAATAAGTGTTTTCTGGAATTTAAAATAAATCAGAAATGATTTATTTATTTCAGAAAATAGCCAAAACTTCTAAAAATCACAGAAAATAATCCCTAACTCAGATGAAAATAATTTATATATGAAAATTGATCAGAAAAATTCAAGGAATCTGTTTATGGCATTTTCATGCATGTTTGAATAACTTACAGCCACTGTTCAGGACAATTTGAATAAATGGCATTTGAATAATCACATATGGAGTTTGATTTGAACCCTTGGTTCAAACCAACTTCATTTAATTGTGTTGCTAGTTGCATTAGCTCAAATCACAACATAATTCCATGTCATGGTCATGCATCATATTGTGCATTGCATTGATTGTGTTCTTTCTCTGTTTGTCGGTTTTGTCCCCTTTCAGTAGACGTGTTCCGACGATGTGATCGAGGACACCGATGAAGACTCAATGTTATCCTCAGAAGTGCCAGGCAAGCAAAACCTCATTGAGCATTCCGATACAATCCCACTCTCTCGCTCTTGCTCTCTTTTATTGCATTAGGACAACAACGCTTCAACTGTTACCTGCTGCGGTAGTTGAACCCCCTTTCCACTGCATGACCCGTCATTACCACAGTAAATAGTTGAAACCCACTAGTATGAGTAGGAGTTGTTTGAGCCATGTTGTGCCTACTCATTCATGCTTTCTGGTTATGCCTGCTATTGCTTAGAGTTGTGTCAGGTTTGATTCATCGGGGATGAATTGGAATGTGGTGAACATGTCCTACTGTTGAGAGCTAAGTGTGTGAACACGATTTGGTAAAGGTAGCGATGAGAGGCCATGTAGGAGTACATGGCGGGTTGTCTCATTGCAGCCGTCCTCAGGAACTGAGTTCTGTGTTGGTTGGTCCATGAAACAGCTACTACCACACATTGGGATCCTTAATTGACTCTCTCGACTTATTAATCAACATGATCTCTGTCCAGGAGTTGCAACTAGTTTCTGGTGTTTGTAGTTTACTGGAGGTCGTGCGCAGCACTGACCCTCGGGGTGGGCTGTGACACGGCAGGTACGTGGCACGGTGTACTGATTGCCCGTTTGGTGATGCGGGAACCCTGTACACATTGTTTGGGGCCGTGAGCGACACCCCGGCCGGATCTCCCCACGGATGGAACCCAAATAGGCGATAAACCTGGACGAGAGACTTGTGTGGTTAGTCAGGTCGTGGCCGACACCCTCGCTGGGCCTCCGCTTGAAGGTTGCCGAGTACATGTCGTGTAAACGGCGGTAAGTGGTGAGAGCGTGTGTGAAGAAGTACACCCCTGCAGGGTTTTATATTTATAATCTATTCGAATAGCCGTGTCCGCGGAAATGGACTTCTGGGTTGCCTCTAAAGTTCATAGACAAGAGAAAGTGGATACTCTAAAACGCGCAAGATAAGCGTGAGTGCTATGGATGGCCTTCTCGTAGGGAGACGGGAGCGGATCCATAGTGGTGTATTGATTGGTGAATATGTGGACTCGTGTGCGCCACCTCAAAAGAGTTACTTGCAGTCGTAGTTCAGGATAGCCACCGAGTCAAAGCTGGCTTGCTGCAGTCAAACACCACCACCCCCTTTGTTGATACTGATGCATATGTAGCTAGTTCTGATGTAAGTCTTGCTGAGTACCTTTGTACTCACGTTTGCTTAATTATGTTTTTGCAGAGAGACTTCAGTCTCGCTAGTGGTTCCGCGTGGACTTCGACGTTTAGCTTGTTACCTCAGCTACGATTTTGTACCCTTGGGAGGGTCTGGTAGATAGTCAGGCTTCTCAGCCTTTTTCATTTGTAGTTGTCTGTACCCAGACATGTTATGCTTCCGTTGCCTGTATGCTCTGTATGTTGGGTCATGTGACCTCTGTTTGTAATAAATGCTATGATGGCTCTTCTGGGCCTTATCTATATGAGTTGTTGAGTTATGTTGTGATGCCATGTTGTACAGCACATACTTGCATGTTATGCGTACGTGTAATGTGTATTGCTATGTGTGGGATCCGACACCTAGTTGTTTACCTTTGGTAGCCTATCTTACAGGGAAATGTCTCCTAGTGCTTCCACCGAGCCTTGGTAGCTCGCTACTTCTCCGGAGCACTTAGGCTGGCCGGCATGTGTCCTTCTTCGTTCCTGTGTCTGTCCCATAGGGGAAATGTCACGCGTTGTTCCTTTAAGTCCTTGTAGCTTGCTACGACTTGGGTTCATACGTTGATGACCGACACGTTCGTTGCTGGGTCATGTATGCCTATCTGTGTAATTTAGTGCCACTTTTGGTTTATAACTGGTCATGTCGGCCCGGGTTCTCTGTCATATGGATGCTAGCGACACTATCATATACGTGTGCCAAAATGCGCAAACGGTCCCGGGCCAGGTAAGGTGGCACCCGTGGGGATACCGTGCGTGAGGCCGCAAAGTGATATATTGTGTTACAGGCTAGACCTATGTGACTTAGGATCGGGGTCCTGACAGTGCTATTTCCACTGAACTTTTTAAAATTTAATTGATGATGCCCTTGCCAATTGATGCTTCCTGCTGTAATCTTATGTAACACCTACTTATGTACTATACCTTTTAGTACTTATGTACTAAAATGCAGAAGATTGATTTATAGCAGGAGTCACACACAATACACAATAAGTATCTCAAAATGACAATTTGTACATGACCTTTCATATTGTCTCCATTTTAGAAATTTTAGAATCACCCTTACTTAATGTGTATATATACATTGGTTTGTATGTAAATCATATGAGATTAATTATGCCATACCACTAGATTTAAGAAAAATATCACATAATGCAGATGTTGCTATCTATTTTACTCCAAGAACTGTGTCTATTTCAGTTTTTTCATCTTAAGATCATATGTATTATACTATGCAAACAATCATATAGAATTTATTCATTATCATATGTGTAAGACTTCGAGTTCCCGCAGCAATGCGCGGGGCGTCATCTAGTTTGTTAATATCCGGTTGTAGAGAACTTGACACTAATTCCGAAATAAAATACACCAACCGCATGGGTAACCGTGATCGTCTCTTTTCGAGTAAGTTCAGAAAGAGAACACAGTGGGGTTATGTTTGACTTGTAGGTAGTTCAGGATCACTTATTGATAATTACTAGTTTGCGACCGTCTGCGTAGCTTCTCATCTTTCTTTGGAATCATAAGTTAGCCACCATACAAATGCTTAGCCCCTGCTGCAACCTCACCACTTATCCTTTCCATACCCAAGAAGCTTTGCTATTCTTGATACCCATGGTTATGGGATTGCTGAGTCCTCGTGGCTCACAGATACTACAACAATAGTTGCAGGTGCAGGTTTCCGATGACTTGACATGAGAGCGATGTTTACTTGTGTTGGAGTTCTTTCTTCTTCGTTGATCTTGGGATAGGTTCCTGGTCGGCAGCCTGGGATAGCTAGATGGATGTCGTGTGCTTTTCATGTGTTTTCATCCATAGTCGGATGTCTTGTGTGCGAT
The DNA here is from genome assembly GCA_902687465.1 of Secale cereale. Classification (NCBI taxonomy): domain Eukaryota; kingdom Viridiplantae; phylum Streptophyta; class Magnoliopsida; order Poales; family Poaceae; genus Secale; species Secale cereale. The sequence continues at coordinate 356,123,327 of LR738714.1, read as the reverse complement.
ATTGTTGTATTCATGTGGCAATTGTTGCATATTGTTGTATCCCCATATATGTATGTAATGGTACGATGTGATGATATCCATCTTGCTAAGTGCCGGAAATGCGGTTGTGCCCTGATACGTCTCCAATGTATAATTTTTGATTGTGCCATGCTATTATATTATCTGTTTTGGATGTTTAATGGGCTTTAATATGCTCTTTTATATTATTTTTGGGACTAACCTATTAACCGGAGGCCTAGTGCCAGTTTCTGTTTTTTGCCTATTTTAGAGTTTCGCGGAAAAGGAATACCAAACGGAGTCCAAACGGAATGAAACCTTCGCGATGATATTTCTTGGACCGAAAGCAGTCCGGAAGACTTGGAGTAGAAGTCTGGAGGTCCGCGATGAAGACACGAGGCAGGAGGGCGCACCAAGGGGGGTAGGCGCGCCCCCACCCTCGTGGGGCCCTCGTAACTCCGCCAACGTACTACTTTCGCCTATATATATATACTCTTATACCCTAGAAACATCAGGGCGAGCCACTAAACCACTTTTCCACAGCCACAACTTTCTGTACCCGTGAGATCCCATCTCGGGGGCTTTTCCGGCGATCTGCCGGAGGGGGAATCGATCACGGAGGTCTTCTACATCAACACCATTGCCCCTCCGATGAAGCGTGAGTAGTTTACCATAGACCTTCGGGTCCATAGTTATTAGCTAGATGGCTTCTTCTCTCTCTTTGATTCTTAATACAAAGTTCTCCTCGATGTTCTTGGAGATCTATTCGATTTAATACTCTTTTGAGGTGTGTTTGCCGAGATCCGATGAATTGTGGATTTATGAACAAGTTTGTCTATGAATATTATTTGATTCTTCTCTGAATTCTTATATGCATGATTTGATATCTTTGCAAGTCTCTTCGAATTATTGGTATAGTTTGGCCTACTAGATTGATATTTCTTGCAATAGGAGAAGTGCTTAGCTTGGGGTTCAATCTTGCAGTGTGCTTTCCCATTGACGGTAGGGGGAGCAAGGCACGTATTGTATTGTTGCCATGGAGGATAAAAAGATGGGGTTTATAGCATATTGCATGGGTTTATCCCTCTACATTATGTCATCTTGCTTAATGCGTTAGTCCATTCTTATGAACTTAATACTCTAGATACATGCTGGATATCGGTCGATGTGTGGATTAATAGTAGTAGATGCAGAATCGTTTCGGTCTACTTGAGACGGACGTGATGCCTATATTCATGATCATTGCCTTAGATATCTTCATAACCATGCGCTTTTCTATCAATTTCTTGGCAGTAATTTGTTCACCCACCGTAATACATGCTATCTTGAGAGAAGTCACTAGTGAAACCTATGGCCCCCGGGTCTCTTTCCTGATTGAATCTCTTTTATTTACATCGCATCTCGTTTACTATTTTGCAATCTTTACTTTCCAATCTATACAACAAAAATACCAAAAATATTTACTTTAATATCTTTATTAGATCTCACTTTTGCGAGTGGCCGTGAAGGGATTGACAACCCCTTTATCGTGTTGGTTGCAAGGTTCTTGATTGTTTGTGTAGGTACTAGGTGACTTGTGTGTTGTATCCTACTGGATTGATACCTTGGTTGTCAAAACTAAGGGAAATACTTATGCTACTTTGCTGCATCACCCTTTCCCCTTCAAGGGAAAACAAACGCATTCTCAAGAGGTAGCAAGAAGGATTTCTGGCGCCGTTGCCGGGGAGATCTACGCCAAGTCAAGACATACCAAGTACCTATCATAAACTCTTCTCCCTCGCATTACATTATTTGCCATTCACCTCTAGTTTTCCTCTCCCCCACTTCTAAAACAATTTTTGAAAACCTTCGCCTTTTCTTTGCCTCTCTTCCGTTCGTCGTGTTCGCTTGCTTTTTGTGTGCTTCTATGTTGGATTGCTTGCTTTGTCATGATGGCTCAAGAAAATACCAAATTATGTGACTTTTCCAACACCAATAATAATGATTTTATTTGCACTCCGATTGCTCCCGCTACTAATGCAGAATCTTGTGAAATCAATGCTGCTTTATTGAATCTAGTCCTGAAAGATCAATTTTCTGGCCTTCCTAGTGAAGATGTCACATCTCATCTGAATAATTTTGTTGATTTATGCGATATGCAAAATAAAAGAGATGTAGATAATGATCTTGTTAAATTAAAACTATTCCCATTCTCACTACGAGATCGGGCCAAAACTTGGTTTTCTTCTTTGCCTAAAAATAGTATTGATTCATGGAATAAGTGCAAAAATTGTTTTATTGCCAAGTATTTTCCTCCCGCTAAGATCATCTCCCTTAGGAACGATATTATGAATTTCAAACAACTTGATCATGAGCATGTAGCGCAATCTTGGGAGAGGATGAAACTGATGATAAGAAATTGTCCCACACATGGTTTGAATCTATGGATGATTATACAAAAAAATTATGCCGGTTTGAACTTTGCATCTAGAAATCTTTTAGATTCGACGTGGGAGGTACTTTTATGGAAATCACTTTAGGAGAAGCTACTAAACTCCTAGATAATATAATGGTTTACTACTCTCAATCGCACACCGAGAGATCTTCTACTAGTAAAAAAGTGCATGCAATTGAAGAAATTAATGTTTTGAGTGGAAATATGGATAAACTTATGAAATTATTTGCTAGCAAGGGTACTAATGTTGATACTAATGATATACCCTTATCCACTTTGATTTATAATACTAATGAATCTATGGATGTGAATTTTGTTGGTAGGAACAATTTTGGTAACAATGCTTATAGAGGAAACTTTAATCCTAGGCCTTTTCCCAGTAATTCCTCTACTAATTATGGAAATTCCTACAACAACTCTTATGGAAATTATAATAAGATGCCCACTGATTTTGAGAATAGTGTTAAGGAATTTATGATTTCACAAAAGAGTTTTAATGCTATGATTGAAGAAAAAATGCTTAAGATTGATGATTTGGCTAGGAACGTGGATATAGATTCTCTTGATGTTGATTCTTTAAAACTTAGATCTATTCCACCTGAGCATGACATCAATGAGTCTCTCAAAGCCATGAGAATTTTCATTGATGAGTGCAAAGAAAGAACCACTAGGATGTGTGCTAAAAAGATTGCTTTGTGAAAGCGTGTTCTTCTAGTTTTTATGATAATAATGATGAAGATCTAAAAGTGATTGATGTGACTCAGATTAAATCTTTGTTTTCCAATATGAATCTTGATAAATATGGGACTAGAGATGAGTCAACTTTAGTTAAAAGGCATCCAATGATTCAGAGTTTTTAGATCTTGATGCAAAAAGTAATAAAATTGGGATTGAAGAGGTCAAAACTTTACATAGCAATGAGCCCACTATTTTGGATTTCAAGGAATTTAATTATGATAATTGCTCTTTGATAGATTGTATTTTCTTCTTGCAATCCGTGTTAAATTCTCCTCATGCTTATAATCAAAATAAAGCTTTTACTAAACATATCGTTGATGCTTTAATGCAATCCTATGAAGAAAAGCTTGAACTAGAAGTTTAAATCCCTAGAATACTTTATGATGAGTGGGAACCTACTATTAAATTTAAGATTAAAGATTATGAATGTTATGCTTTGTGTGATTTGGGTGCTAGTGTTTCCACGATTCCAAAAACCTTGTGTGATGTCCTAGGTTTCCGTGAATTTGATGATTGTACTTTAAATTTGCATCTTGCAGATTCCACCATCAAGAAACCTATGGGAAGGATTAATTATGTTCTTATTGTTGCAAATAGGAATTTTGCGCCCGTAGATTTCATTGTTCTTGATATAGATTGCAATCATCCTGTCCTATTATTCTGGGTAGACTTTTCCTTAGAACGATTGGTGCAATTATTGACATGAAAGAAGGAAATATTAGATTCCAATTTCCGTTAAGGAAAGGCATGGAACACTTGCCTAGGAAGAAAATTAAATTGCCTTATGAATCTATTATGAGAGCCACTTATGGATTGCATACCAAAGATGATAATACCTAGATCTATTTGCGTTTTTATGCCTCGCTAAGGGTGTTAAACAATAGCGCTTGTTGGGAGGCAACCCGATTTTAATTTTTGTTCTTTGCTTTTTGGTCCTTTTTAGTAATAAAAAATTCACCTAGCTTCTGTTTAGATGTGGTTTTATGTTTTAATTAGTATTTGGGACAAGTAGAACCATTGGGAGGACTTGGGTGAAGTCTTTGCGATCTTGCTGTAAAATAACTTTTGCGCTCACGAGATTAGCTGTAATTTTTTTTACCGGAGGGTGCTTTTAGGTTGATTCTTTTTGCAGATGATTAATAGAAAAATTCCTCACGTCCAAAAATTTATTTCAGAATTTTTGGAGTTACAGAAGTATTCGAAAGTTACAGATTTCTACAGACTGTTTTGTTTTTGTCAGATTCTATTTTTCGTGTGTTGTTTGCTTATTTTGATGAATCTATGAGTAGTATCGGGGGGGTATAAACCATAGAGAAGTTCGAATACAGTAGGTTTAACACCAATATGAATAAAGAATGAGTTCATTACAGTACCTTAAAGTGGTGGTTTACTTTCTTATACTAACGAAGCTCATGAGATTTTCTGTTGAAGTTTTGTGTTGTGAAGTTTTCAAGTTTTTGGGTAAAAATTTGATGGATTATGGAATAGAGAGTGGCAAGAGCCTAAGCTTGGGGATTCCCAAGTTACCCCAAGGTAAAATTCAAGGACAACCAAAAGCCTAAGCTTGGGGATGCCCCGGGAAGGCATCCCCTCTTTCGTGTTCGTCTATCGGTAACTTTACTTGAGGCTATATTTTTATTCACCACATGATATGTGTTTTGCGTGGAGCGTCATGTATGATATGAGTCTTTTCTTTTTAGTTTGCCACAATCATCCTCACTGAATACATCTTTAGGAGAGACACACTTGAATCAGAATTTATTAGAATACTCGATGTGCTTCACTTATATCTTTTGAGCTAGATAATGTTGCTCTAGTGCTTCACTTATATCTTTTTAGAGCACGGTGGTGGTTTTATTTTATAGAAATTATTGATATCTCATGCTTCACTTATATTATTTAGAGAGTCTTTTAGAACAACATGGTAATTTTCTTTGGTTATAAAACTAGTCATCCAAGATGGGTATAATAAAAACTTTCATATAAAGTGCGTTGAATACTATGAGAAGTTTGATGCTTGCTGATTGTTTTGAGATATGAGGATGGTGATGTTAGAGTCATGCTAGTAGAGTAATTGTGAATTTGAGGAATACTTGTGTTGAGGTTTGCAAGTCCCGTAGCATGCACATATGGTAACCATTGTGTAACAAATTTGAAGCATGAGGTGTTTCTTTGATTGTCTTCCTTTGTGTGGAGGTCGGGATCGCGCGATGGTTAACTCCTACCAACCCTTCCCCTAGGAGCATGCGTGTAGTGCTTGGTTTTTGATGACTTGTAGATTTTTGCAATAAGTATGTGAGTTCTTTATGACTAATGTTGAGTCCATGGATTATACGCACTCTCACCCTTCCACCATTGCTAGCCTCTCTAGTACCGCGCAAATTTCGCCGATACCATAAACCTACCATTTACCTTCCTCAAAACACCCACCATACCTACCTATTATGGCATTTCCATAGCCATTCCGAGATATATTGCCATGCAACTTTCCATTGTTCCTTTTATTATGACACGCTTCATCATTTTCATATTGCCTTGCATGATCATGTAGTTGACATCGTATTTGTGGCAAAGCCACCCATCATAATTTTTTCATACATGTCACTCTTGATTCATTGCACATCCCGGTACACCGCCGGAGGCATTCATATAGAGTTATTTTTTGTTCTAAGTATCGAGTTGTAATCCTTGAGATGTAAATAAATAGAAGTGTGATGATGATCATTATTAGATTATTGTCCCGTGTGAGAAAAAAGGGGAAAGGCCAAAGAAGCCAATGAAAAAAAGAGGCCAAAGAAGCCAAACAAAAAAAGGGAAAAGAAAAAAAAGGGAGAGAAAAAGAGAGAAGGGACAATGCTACTATACTTTTTCCACACTTGTGCTTCAAAGTAGCACCATGATCTTCATGATAGAGAGTCTCTTGTTTTGTCACTTTCATATACTAGTGGGAATTTTTGTTATAGAACTTCGCTTGTATATTCCAACAATGGGATTCCTCAAAATGCGCTAGGTCTTCGTGAGCAAGCAAGTTGGATGTACACCCACTTATTTTCTTTTCTCGAGCTTTCATACATTTATAGCTCTAGTGCATCCGTTGCATGACAATCCCTACTCACTCACATTGATATCTATGGATGGGCATCTCCATAGCCCATTAATACGCCTAGTTGATGTGAGACTATCTTCCTCCTTTTTGTCTTCTCCATAACCAACACTCTATTCCACCTATAGTGCTATGTCCATGGCTCACCCTCATGTATTGCGTGAAAGTTGAAAAAGTTTGAGAATACTAAAGTATGAAACAATTGCTTGGCTGAAACCGGGGTTGTGCATGATTTGAATATTTTGTGTGACGAAGATGGACCATAGCCAAATTATATGATTTTGTAGGGATGAACTTTCTTTGGCCATGTTATTTTGAGAAGACATGATTACTTTGTTAGTATGCTTGAAGTATTTTTTATGTCAATATTAAACTTTTTTCTTGAATCTTTCGGATCTGAACATTCATACCACAATAAATAATTACATTGATAATTATGTTAGGTAGCATTACACATCAATTTTTTTTATCATTTACCTACTCGAGGACGAGCAGGAATTAAGCTTGGGGATGCTTGATACGTCTCCAACATATCTATAATTTTTGATTGTTCCATGCTATTATATTATCTGTTCTGGATGTTTAATGGGATTTAATATGATCTTTTATATTATTTTTGGGACTAACCTATTAACCGGAGGCCGAGTGCAAGTTTCTATTTTTTTTGCCTATTTTAGAGTTTCGCGGAAAAGGAATACCAAACAGAGTCCAAATGGAATGAAACCTTCGCGATGATCTCTCTTGGACCGAAAAAAATCAAGAAGACTTGGAGTAGAAGTCTGGAGCTCCGCGAGGAAGCCATGAGGCAGGAGGGCGCGCCCAGGGGGGTAGGCGCACCCCACCCTCGTGGGCCCCTCGTAGCTCCACCGACGTACTTTTTTCGCCTATATATACTCTTATACCCTAGAAACATCAGGGGGAGCCACGAAACCACTTTTGCACCGCCGCAACTTTCTGTACCCGTGAGATCCCATCTTGGGGCCTTTTTCGGTGATCTGCCGGAGGGGGAATCGATCACGTAGGGCTTCTACATCAACACCATTGCACCTCCGATGAAGCGTGAGTAGTTTACCACAGACCTTCGGGTCCTTAGCTATTACCTAGATGTCTTCTTCTCTCCCTTTGATTCTCAATACAAAGTTCTCCTCGATGTTCTTGGAGATCTATTCGATGTAATACTCTTTTGCGGCGTGTTTGCCGAGATCCGATAAATTGTGGATTTATGAACAAGTTTATCTATGAATATTATTTGGTTCTTCTCTGAATTCTTATCTGCATGATTTGATATCTTTGCAAGTCTCTTCGAATTATCGGTTTAGTTTGGCCTACTAGATTGATCTTTCTTGCAATAGGAGAAGTGCTTAGCTTTGGGTTCAATCTTGTAGTGTCCTTTCCAAGTGACAGTAGCGGCAGCAAGGAACGTATTGTAATTTTGCCATCGAGGATAAAAATATGGGGTTTATATCATATTTCTTGAGTTTATCCCTCTACATCATGTCATCTTGCTTAATGCGTTACTCCGTCCTTATGAACTTAATACTCTAGATGCATGCTGGACAACTATCAATGTGTGGAGTAATAGTAGTAGATGCAGGATCGTTTCGGTCTACTTGACACGGACGTGATGCCTATATTCATGATCATTGCCTTAGATATCTTCATAACTATGCGCTTTTCTATCAATTGCTTGACAGTAGTTTGTTCACCCACCATAATACATGCTATCTTGAGAGAAGCCACTAGTGAAACCTATGGCCCCCGGGTCTCTTTCCTAATATATTGAATCTCTTTTATTTACATCGCATCTCTTTTACCGTTTTGCAATCTTTAATTTCGAATCTATACAACTAAAATACCTAAAATATTTACTGTACTATCTTTATTAGATCTCACTTTTGCAATTGACCGTGAAGGGATTAACAACCCCTTTATCGCGTTGGTTGCAAGGTTCTTGATTGTTTGTGCATGTACTAGGTGACTTGTGCGTTGTCTCCTACTGGATTGATACCTTGGTTCTCAAAACTGAGGAAAATGCTTATGCTACTTTGCCGCATCATCCTTTCCTCTTCAAGGGAAAACCAACGCATGCTCAAGAGGTAGCATGCCCCAATCACGAGGTTATCGCTCTATCGGGTTAGAATCGCATCTTGGGCGTGACATGCCTAATAGCAGGATGTCGGAGTATATGGAAGCATAGAAACAACATCATCTTTGATCACAAAACTAAGAGCATACTATATTGCATCAGTACATTCAAGGAACATTTTGAGATGATCATCAAAAAGGCCAAACCATGCTTAAAAGAAGGAATGTAGAGCTGGCTAGATTGTTTGTAGACTATTTACTTTTTTGGTTTGTAACATTTGTACATTCTTGTAAGATGTAACACCATATTAATGAAAATCAGAGTTACAGTGGGGGTCTTCCTGACTATGTTTGCTAAAAAAAAGCATGAAGCTGCCACTAATCGCTAGGAACTAGAGAAGGGGAGAGCTTACCCGGGTTTGTCTAGCACATATTTCAATCAAGTGCACATACATACATCAATTTACATGTGTGGGAACATGGGAAGCATGTGAAGCTAACTACTTCTATATATAATATGTTGCAATTGATGGACAATTATGTATTCAGGAGAAAAATGCCGTGTCATAGCACCCAATCCGAGAAGCGACTCGAAAACCATGCATAAATTAAGTAAGTTTATCACATGCATACCATTTAGTAGTACATACAACAAGTCAACAACGCATAAAGAAAACTAGGATACATTCTAAATACTAAGGTTTTTATCACACAAAAACAAGAAGGAATGAAATGAAATTTAGGTCAAAGAATCATCGGTGTTGGAAATGATTGCTTTGAACCATAAGTGAACCTCTGGGCAGGGCCAGCTGTTGTCAATATTGAGACCAATGGTAACCATCCTGGCTTAAGTGGCCTATACCAGGAGTACACAAATAGCCAGTGTAGGGACCTTAGCAATGTCTGAGGTATATATATGTACATCTGCTTCTCATAAATGGTAACGTTGTGCCAACAACAGCTGCTTCGCCTTTGACCGTCATTGGATAATTTAGTCCAAGTAAAAGCGAGTATATTCCAAGACTATCAATAATGAACCAGGGAGAAGGTGCTGGAACGAGCGCACTAGTATCCATCCTGAATAACCTTCAATGGATGTTGGAATAGGTCCGGAGAGTGTGACCACAGTAGACAACACCTGCTTCCTTTGTAACATCAGCACTGCCCCATATATATACACGAAGAGGTGATCCATCGCAATAAGTAGCTAGGGGCCCTGTAGTAGGTAGGTCCTGCTCGTGATCATCACCATTGTCATCTCCCCCTTGGTTAGAAATTTTCCAAGTATTGGTGGGGGAATGTTGACAGGACCTTGGAAACATATGAAGGTTAATCAGTAAGGGGAAACTAACTTGCATGCGTAGTGAATGAAACAATTTCTAATTATGGTGGAAGACAAACGTACTGAAACAATAAGGATCCCGTGCAAAAATAGTGCCATAAGTGGTGGTAGCAAACACAAGACGCTCGTATTGGATTGCATCACAGTACACATCTATGTGCATCAACTAATTTTTGAGAAATATCCATCGAGGTGCAGAAGTTAAGGCGACAACAAGCTTGTTGAAGATAGCGACTTCACAATAGTTTGTATAATTCCAAGAGCGTGTGGGAACTCGACAAATTGCTATCTTCTGTAGACGGGAGTCACCCTGATCATATTGGAACATACATAGAATATCGGTGTGCTCAACCTTAGGGCAGTCTGAGATTTTTGAAAGTGGAATCCAGTGACAAATGTACACATTCACAAGTCCCTATTGAAGTTGCACCCAATATAAACAACTCAATCACCATTTGCGCCTGCCCAGGCGTTACACTTAAAGCAATGTCATCTTAACATCACACGTATCATTATAAAGAGGCATGAATTTGCACAAGGCTTGCCCTCCGTCGTCACCATGCTAGCGAGCATGGTAATGTCGAAGAAGATAGGGGAGATCAAAGTGCTCTTGGCCCCTTGGTTTCTGTATAATGATCTTATTTGTTGAGTCGATAATGACCTTGAAAGAACCTTCCATGCTAGCCGCCGTGATGACATCGCACCGATCAATGAGTTCCTCCACCGCATCATCTTTCACATCAGGGAAAGAATAAAGGGGTCGTGTCCTATGTCTTCTCTCCATCGAGAAGACAAACAATGGCAAAAGGAAGAGTCAATGCAAATGGTGGGAAGAAAGAGCATGCGACAACAGTTCCAAATCGAGTGGGAAAGGCCAAAAGTCGGCAGATAGTTGGCATGGTATAGGAAGACGCGAGTGGGGAGCAGACGGCGACCACGACATAAGAAGAGGCGGCCCGACCTTCTTAGACGTCTATTCGTAAATTATACAAAAGGACTCATCGTCTTCTCACTGACATGTCCGAGCGAGACCAGACGTCAACGAAACAAGGCCTGACATTTCTTGCGCAAAATGCGGTCGGGCGCATTTGTCTGAGGTGCCGCCTTATATCTCGACTTTAAATTTTTTAATAGCGCACCATTCAAATTTGAATCACAACTAATTGGTATTGTATGCAGAAAAAATATAAAACTACTCTACCACTAGAAAAAATCTAGGATGGAGCTTCAACGCTTGCTTGGTAGGGTTGCCCACTTGCTTCTCACACTATCACACTCTCCAGATCTAAAAAACACGGTGGTGGCCCCTCTCTCTCTCTCTCATCACCGGTGGTCGCAAATCCACCCGGATCCCGTCCGTCGGGGAAGAAGAGGACGTGCAGTGTTGACGCACTCATCGTCAATGAGCGAGGACACATACTAACGACAAGGCCGTCCTCTCAGACCAAGCGCTAGTGCGGGATGACCTCCGTCCCCAAGCTCGCTGCCGTAGTGTGTGCGAAGGACGAAGACCACTTCCCGCAGCCACTTCCCACCGACCGATGAGTATGGTACCTCTTTTTAAACCATACCCTTGTTCTATTGCACCATCTGCCCACATCACTACATGTAGATCTTTTTCCACTACCTCATCTCCCTAATTTACTAAGCCTCTGATCATGATGCAGACGAAAACCTTAATTTGCGCTATTAAAGGAAACCATAATTCATGCAGACTAATCCGTATCTGGGTTTAATAAGGGAAGAAAGGGGAAAGTACCATCGACCAGACTAGGTATCAAACCACCATCTTGCTTAAAAAGGGGAAAAAGTAGCTAAGGAACGAGTCTCCAGTCTCTTGGTTGGAAAAGGAAAGAAAGGTAGCACAATGCAATAGAGAATGACCAGGTCGATAGGTTTGTTGTTCTCACATAGCAAAAAGGGAACAAAAATGGGATGTAGTCCAGACATGCTGGTTGGATATGTGTGGCTCTGGGCAACCATCCCTGGCTCACCATAGTATGCGGCCGTGGAGGTACATCGTACTGGTGCACCCACTATCCGAATTGGCCTCCCCATGTTTTTATTGCCACTTTCTTTGCTGTTAGTGTAATGCCACCTGTAAAATCAAGCAATGCTACTACTAAAGTGATGCCACTTTTAACTCATGGTGCAGTCATTCTAATGCCACTGATAAATTGAAGCAATGCCAAATAATGGGATGGGATTATTTCGGGGTTAGCTATTGATTGTGGATGTATGAAATATTTTTTTACCTAAGGCATTCTAATGATGTTGCGCAACCAGTATACGAAAGATGAAACTTGTTACTACCTTTACATTTTTGCTTGGTTAATGCTTATAGATTACATACCTCACTTCATGATGTAATGATAATTTAATTATTTTGTACAGTGTCACCAAAATGTCAAGGCGGTGATGGCCTTTTATTTTACATAAACTACACACATAAATATGAAGAGAAGAGGAAAGGTCATGAGTGGGCACCTCCTCCTCCAGCTTTTTTTCTTATTTGTTTAATCAAGTTATTATGTTTGATCGATTATCAAGATTGGGATATAATTTTTTCAGATCCTCTCGAGTTCGAAATGATATTTACCTTCAAGGTACATGGTTTGCAAATATTTTTACTGTTATTAGTTAGTAATGTTAGATACCTTCAGACTTTTGGATTTGGTCTAATACTGTTACACAACTAGTATACCAATGCTAAGACTTGTTATCTTTAAATTGTGTATAGGTAATGCTTATATTTGTTTAGTAAAACTATTCTGTTGTACCCCGTAATAAAAAAACTACTCTACTGTTGCACTAACAATTGGATTAGTTTATATTTGTACTACTCGAATGGCGTTGCATTAGTTTATGGACATATGTAAGGTGTGGCTAGCTTTCCAAGAAATGTCCTCAAGAAAGGCACTACCCGTTTTTTCTAAATACAAGATGTTTGGGTACTTTAAATTGAACTGCGGAAACATCTTATATTAAGGATTGAAGGGTGTAGAATTATGCAAATTATGTCGGCTAAGTTAGTCATACCTCTGGTAAAACTAATACTCATTATGTTATCGGAGGAGGTCTGCACTATTTTCTCTATCGCATGTTGATTATATACCTCACATCATGATGTAATGGTAAGTCATTTTTTGTACAGGGTCACCGAATTGTGAAGGCATTGATGGCATTTTATTTTAGTTGAACTACACAAAATATTGTTAAAAGAAGAGGAAAGGTTTGGAATGGTTCAATCTTCAATAAAATACTATATATGCCTTCCTGACATCCACTGGTGTTGACTTATTTATGCCTTTAAACATGTGGTTATAAATAGTCTTACTACATTTTCCCATTTAGAAATTGGAATGCTTATATTTCTGAGTCTTTGCTTCAACTAGTGCCACTTTTACAGTAATCATACTTCCATACCTGTGCAAACAAGGATTCTCGATTTTAGTGGAACTGCACAAAAATTCCAAATGGTTCAACATTATGAGATTTTTTTTTTGCAAACACTTATATCTAGTTGGAGGCACTATGAGATGTTCATTACCAAGGTACATGGTTTGCTACCATCTTGCTACTATTTTTTACAGTCATTAGATATTAATATTGTTTGCATGTAAAATCATTGCAAGGGTAGACCTCCATTGGTGGTGCAGGACATGATTCAGTGATTACATGCTCAATTTCGGTTGTATCGATTTCATCTCTTCCATCCCTGCAAACATGGGTATCATTGGTCTGATAAAGAATATGCGCTATATTTATGCTCTGTACCAGCAAATCAATTCAGTATGAAATTGTCCAGGGCTAAACATGACAGTATCAAATTGTCCAGCGCAAAACATGGCAGATGCTAAGCGAAAACGACAAGCAAAGACTTGTTTAAATGGAAAATACAGGGTGGAGTATACGCTAACTAGCTGCTTGTTATTTGTGCAAACAGATGTTTGCTCGTTGCTATTCGGCAAACAAACAAATGACCTCAATTTTAGTGGAACTTCACAAAAGAATAGGATAGTCACTATATGCAGTGCCGTTTGAAACAAGAGACATACAGATTCGAAAGTCACATCATGGAGGGAACAAAAGTAGTACTATATTGTTTACTAGCCAAATCTAGGTGCTCCATTGCTCTAGTCTGATTATCCAATGGGCATCATCTTGCCAAACTTAAAGTGTATTCCGAAAATAGTCTCGCCCTATGATCGATCGATGACCAACTCATACTTTTGTGGATGTTCCTCCATCATGTTTGGTTGATTCTCATTGTTCCATCTGTAGGTGAAACCACTTATGTTTGTAAGAGGAAAAGTAGACTTTACAAACTTTTTTTACTCTATACTGAATGATGGCCCAGATAAGCATCTGTGTTCATAGCAAGAACAAATGTTTTTTCTTGATATCTGCTCTATGAGATACATATTGTGTATGATCAGTGAATCATTGAGATGCATAAACAGGTTTATCTTATGTATGGGAGTCAAACTAGTTGGTTGTGAATTTGGGCTATTAATGTTGCCAGCCTAGTGGGAACCAGGGTACCATGGGCCACTTACCTACGGCCCAGGAAGGACCCCTTGGCCCAACACATGAGCCATCCCACCAGCAGGTGCCGTGAAGCTAGCAGACTCTCGAGGGCTCTACCCCACGAGGGGATTCCCCCAACGAAGGACTTCATGAAGACCACCATTGCAGTAGCCTGGCCCGGAAGGCCACCCTCGCAAGGCGCCCTCCCATGAGCGCTCCCAAGGATCCCATGCGGCGTGGGTCGTGCGCCCATCTCTTCCATTATCTTTAGCTGCGACCGCTTGTCGCGTTTGCATGCTTCGAGAAGGATGGTGTCGAGCGTGTTGCTTGTTGGATCCCGGTGGATGCCAGAAATAACCATATGCATCTTGTAGGCGGCGAGATGCGGTGAAAGGCACGACCAGTTTCTCCCCCCTCCTCTTCGCACTTTTCACAAACAATCAGATGGCAACGGGCATAGAAGCCATGCTACCACGGACGGCTTTTCCAGAGCGTACCTGCCGGGACATCAATCAACAGATTCGCACCAGCGCTCCACTCAGGATTTCCCTATGCAGGGTAAATGCTGGACCGAGTATCGCGAGGGCTCATCGACATTGATGATGATAAACCCGGAGTAGCTCAATTGTCAATAAGTGTGAGTGGCGGAGGGAGAACCCTTGTACCATTACACCTTATTCCTCTCCCGAACGGGGCCTGCATGGCAACCATGCTGCCTGAATCGTTCGAGGTTGTCGTGCCGCCGTCATTCCTGGTCCCTGCCGCCACTACAGCCGCAGCGGAGGGGGATGATGGAGATTGGATGGGGTAGGCGGGGGAGCGACATCGCTCCCCCTCTCCATTCCCATCATTCCCTGCCTTTTCCTGGGCGTCATCAATGATGAAGGCACTGATGAAGAAAACAACGATGAAGATGACGCGCAACGTACACTCTCGGGTCCGTGCAAGCGCTTCCCCCTACCTAGCGTGCCATCGGCTCCTTGTGGTTCCGCAGGGGGCAAGAGCACATTGCACAAAGAGCGGAGGGCGCAGAGCAGCACGACATCGATCACACGGGCAACTTTACCCATGTTCAGGCCGCCGCGAGGCGTAAAACCCTACTCCTGCTTTTGGTGGATTGATGGAGGGGACCGTGGTGGAGGTGTAGTGCTCTATCCCGACAAGGCTGCCTTATGGCGAGAGAAGCTACACGCGTGTGAGTGTACAATGGTCTGAATCCTTTCTAAGGTTGCCACGACCCTCCCTTTATATATAGACGGGTCACCACAATGGCAAATCAGTCACTGTGTACTGAGTAGATAGAAAACAATGCTATCATACCTAACTCTACAGACAGGACAAGGTGCATTAAATGCACCGTTTAGTGTCACATTGTGGCGTAGCCCCGCAAGCCTTACCGGGCCGATCTGCCACCTTCTCGCCTGCTTGTGTGACACGTCGCTGGACCGGTTGTCATTGGGAGGTTATATCCCTCGGAAGTGGCTGCCATGTACCGAATTGTGGCCACTTAGTCACTTTAGGGCTTGACACCGCACCGATTGATTACTTTTGTTGCTGTGAGGTGGAGCGGTGGAGCCTTGGCGGGGTAACCCGCTCTCCGCATCCCCGGTAGTCCTGCCGGGGCAGTCTTTGGAATTGTCTTCGGGGAAACCTCGACTTGCCAGGCTCGCCTGCCCGGCAAGGGAGGTTTTTCCTTAGTGATATCTTGCTCCTTTATCTTGGCTTGGTCTTCTTGATCTGCCCCTGGATTTCTCAAAGGTCTAACCTCTTCTTCTTGGTGTGGTCTTGGATGATGAGAGTTGCTGGGCCAGTGGATTGCTGTCCGTGCATAAGTCAGGGGAAAATATCCACCCTTGTTTGTGTACCCCAAAAATCTCCACGAGGCATTAGCTTGGATTTTCTCTTCCCTGGAAAGCGACCTTTGCGCAAATGTATCCAAACCAGATCTCCGGGCTCAATAGTCACATTCTTGCGGGTTTTGTTTGCCTTAGCTACATAGTAGTTGGACTCTCTTTATATCTCTTCCTTGGTCTTCTCATGAATCTTCTTCACATTTGCCGCATGTTTTGAAGCCTCCATGTTAGATCTCTCTTGCAATGGAAGTGGTAGCAAGTCGATTGGTGCAAGTGGTTTGAATCCATATACCACTTCAAATGGGCACATGCTTGTGGTAGAGTGAACTGCTCAATTGTAAGCAAACTCCACGTGTGGCAAACACTGTTCCCACTCCTTCAAATTCTTCTTGATCATTGTATGCAGCAAGGCTGAGAGTGTGCGGTTCACCACCTCTGTTTGCCCATCAGTTTTGTGGGTGACATGTTGAAAAGGGCAGCTTGGTTCCCAACTTGGCCCACAATGTTTTCCAAAAGTAGCTCATGAACTTCACATCACGATCTGAATCAATAGTCTTTGGCATTCCATGCATGTGAACAACTTCCCTGAAAACAAATCAGCAAGAGGTGGAGCATCGTCGTTCTGGTGGTACGGAATGAAGTGTGCCATTTGTGAGAACCTATCAACCACAACAAAAACTGAATCCGTCCCCCTCTTAGTCCTTGGCAGTCCTAAAACAAAATCCATGCTAATATCTCCCCAAGGAGCATTTGGAACAGGTAAGGGAGTATATAAACCATGGCGTTTTAGTTTAGACTTAGCTTTGTGGCATGTGATGCATCGCTGCACAAATCTCTCAACATCCTTCCTCATCTTTGGCCAATAAAAGTGATCAACCAACAACTCATAAGTCTTCTCATGACCAAAGTGTCCCATTAATCCTCCTGCATGTGATTCCTGCAACAAGAAAGGCCTAACCAACAAATCTGGAAAACAAAACTTGTTAGCCCTAAAGTGGAACCCTCATGCACATGGTATTTATCCCAACCTTTCCCATCCTTACATTTTGCATACGGTTCTGAAAATATATGAACAGTGCAATGCAGTTCTTGTAAGCTCTCAAGTCCTGGTACCTTCACTTATAAGTGTGTCAAAAGAACATGCCTATGGGACAGAGCATCAGCAACCATGTTTTCCTTTTCTTTCTTATACTTCACAACATATGTGAAAGTTTCAATGAATTCTACCCATTTAGCATGTCTACAATTCAGTTTGCGTGGCCTTTCGAATGTTTCAAACACTACTGGAAACAAGGAATTTGCCATCAGTCAGATCTTTGCCGTCTGCTAGCGGACGACAAAGAAGGCCTTTGTCACCTGCTTCTAAAAAATAGACGGCAAAGTGATGGCTGACGGCAAAGACCCTATTTGCCATCAGCCAATTCTTTGTCGCCCGCTGGAGGACGGCAAAGAGGTGTGTGGGGTCTAGTGCAGGCCCAAATCCTAATGGCCCACCAGCCCCACCTCTTTGCCGTCTACTGGAGGACGGGAAGGAATTGAGCATGTAACGGCTGTCCCACCCCCTCCTATCTCTCTTCTCTCTCGCCCCTCCCTGACTCGAGCTCTAACCGCCGCCATCCATCGCGTCCCCGACCCACACCGCGCCCCCGCAGCCCCGCCCACGTCGCCCCGCGGCCGTCTCGCCGACCCGCCC